>OU343221.1:23800033-24138599 GCA_910596185.1 Chrysanthemum makinoi
GCGGTAGCACTGTGCACACAACCACTGACCATGAGTCGATTGCAAATTTCAGAGAGACCTTGAGACCCAAGCCCACCAGTAAGTGGGTCACTAAGAGAAACTAATTCAGTTTACTACTTGTGCAGAGACACGCCAGGGAGCCTATTTGGCATCTAGACAGTGGATGCTCAAGAAGCATGACTGGTGTGAAGGAATATCTGCACAAGTATGTAAAGGAACCAGGGCCCAAGGTAGTATTTGGTGATAACTCATCATGTCCTACTGAAGGTTATGGTTCAGTAAACTGTAATGGAATAGTTTTCTCTAGAATAGCCTATGTCAATGGTCTCAAATACAATCTCATCAGTGTCAGTCAACTATGTGATGCTAAATACATTGTACAATTCAATGATAAACAAGGTACCATTTTCAATGCCAACAAGGAAGTTGTGTTGATAGCTCCTAGGAGAGATGATGTTTATGTACTTGACATGTCAACACTCTCCCAAGATGGAACGTGTCTCTTTGCTAAAGCCACTGAAACTATCAATTGGCTGTGGCATAAGAGACTCTTACACTTAAACTTCAAAAACCTCAACAACTTGGCAAAACAAAACAAGGTCCTTGGCTTACCATCACTGGTTTTTGCAAAAGACAAACCATGCTCTGCCTGTGAAAAAGGTAAACACCACAGAGCATCTTTCAAAACCAAACAAAATTTCTCCATCAAAAGCTGCCTTCACCTCCTGCATATGGATCTCTTTGGACCAGTCAGTCCCTGATCAATCCAGCATGAAAAGTATACACTTGTTATTGTTGATGAATTCTCAAGATACACTTGGGTATACTTTCTCTCCAAAAGAGGCAGCTGATACAATAATGTCATTCATCAGAAAGATTGAAAATCAGAATGACATTACTATCAAACAAATCAGAACTGACAATGGCACTGAGTTCAGAAATCAAGAGCTTGAGAGTTTTTGTGATGAAAAAGGAATTTCTCAAATTTCTCATCTCCTTATACCCCTGAACAAAATGGGGTTGCTGAAAGGAAAAACAGAACTCTCATTGAGGCTGCAAGAACCATGTTAAATGGCTCAGCCCTCTCAAAACATTTCTGGACTGAAGCAGTCAAAACTGCCTGTTACACTCAAAACAGGTCAATCATTGTCAAAAGACATAATAAAACCCCATATGAGATCCTCAAAGGTAGACTTCCCGACATCAGCTATTTTCATGTATTTGGATGTCCTGTGTTCATCCATAACCACAAGGATCATCTAGGCAAGTTTGATGCAAAAGCTGATGATGGATACTTCTTAGGCTACTCACTGATCTCCAAAGCCTTCAGGGTTTTTAACACAAGGAGACAACAAGTTGAGGAAACCTTTCATGTCACCTTTGATGAAAGTGCTGAAAGCATCAGGTTCACCAACATCTCAGTGGAGAAAATAGGAATTGATGACTCATCAAGATATCCTCCTGATGGGTTCACCACTGAATTCAATTCCTCATATCAAGCTGATGCTGATATCTCATATTATGTCTTACCTCACAACCTACCCCAACCAATAATCAGTGAATTCATTGATAATCTATCAGTCCCAGCAGGGATAGGTAACACTGAACCAACTGTTCAGGATCATGTGATTCATGAAACCCAACCAGAACAGGACATCATAACAGATGCTCAAAATGAATCTGTTGCTCCTGTAACCAGTCTCTCTCCTGAACCTCCAGTGACTTCATCAAACTCAGATCCTAGACCACAAAGTAAGTAGACAAGATCTCAGGATATTGAGCTTGTAAACATCATTGGTGAACCCACTGAGGGCATGCTCACTAGAAGCATGGCTGCTAGTCTAACTGCAGCTTCAGCCAATGAATGTCTATATGCTGATTATCTATCAGAAATAGAACCCAAAAGTGTCACTGAAGCTCTAAAACACCCAAGCTGGGTTCAGGCTATGCAAGAAGAACTGCAACAGTTTGACAAAAACAAGGTCATGACCTTGATCAAATGTCCTCGGGATGTAGTAGTCATAGGAATGAAGTGGGTTTTCAGAAACAAAACTGATGAAAATGGAACTGTCATTAAAACAAAGCCGACTGGTAGCCAAAGGTTACAGTCAACAAGAAGGCATTGACTATGATGAAACATTTGCTCCTGTTGCAAGAATGGAAGCCATCAGGATCTTCCTTGCATATGCAACATACATGAACTTCGGGGTCTACCAAATGGATGTTAAAAGTGCATTCTTAAATGGTGATCTCAAGGAAGATGTGTATGTTTAGCAACCTCCAGGCTTTGAGAGTAGTGAATTCCCTGATTATGTCTGCAAGCTTGAAAAAGCCCTCTATGGACTTAAACAAGCTCCCAGAGCATGGTATGAAACTCTCTCAGCCTTCCTGATACAAAACAAGTTTGTCAGAGGAAAGATAGACAACACACTGTTTGTCTATAGAACCCAACAGGATGTGATACTAGTCCAAGTGTATGTTGAGGATATCATCTTTGGCTCAACAAACTACAAACTTTGCAAACAATTTGAAAAACTAATGACAAAGAAGTTTGAAATGAGCATGATGGGGGAACTTACATACTTTCTTGGACTACAAATCAGGCAAACTGATAAAGGAATATCCATCAGTCAAGAGAAATACATCAGAAATCTCTTGAAGAAATATGAGATATCTGACTGTGCCTCAGTGAAGACACCAATGGTCCCACCTAACAACCTTGGACCTGATCTCTGTAAAACCAGAAAATCTAAAATCTGATTAAAGACTAAAATACCCTTGGAATCGAAATTTATAAAATACGTAAAATATATTTATAACATTTAACGAAATTTAAAACTTAACTCGTGAATAATTAAAACCTAACTAAAATGTATTACGTGATCGAATTTGGTACGACGAAGATTAAACGTTTCGCTAATATGTTGGGCCAAGAGTGTTTGTTCGTTTGGATCAAAGGAGCCGAGAGCTAAGAGACCCCAAGGGGCGTTTGTTTTTGCTTCGTGTGGACTCAAGCTGAGAAGCCCATATGGGCGTGGGTTTTTGTGTGTTCGGTTGGACCAAGCCGAAAACCCAAGGCCTCCTCAAAGCCCTAAACTAAAATGTTACCACTATATATACAACACATAATCACAAAGGTGACATGAAAGGTTTCCTCAACTTGTCTATGCTACTGGACGTGTCTATGCTACTACTGGACGTGTCTATGCTACTACTCGTAACCAAGCGGAGCACACTTCAGGTACCATTACGGGCACTCTTTTCATTGATGATTATGCTGTCTTCGTTTTATTTGATACCGGTGCCACACACTCCATTATATCTATCACATTTGCTAAGAAACTTAATATGAAGCCCAAACCGTTAACAAATCACTTATCGATTTCTACGCCTATGAAGAACCACGTGATCATTGATCATAAATACGTTAAGTGTCCTCTTCGTTTTGATGATCGCATTCGCTTTGCAAATCTGTATCCTCTCGATATGGTCGACTTTGATATCATTCTAGGCATGGATTGGTTGGCTTACCATAGAGCTTCAATTGACTGCTATGCTAGAACGGTGATCTTTGGAGACGTAAAACATCCCGAATTCGTTTATCATGGTTCTCAACCTCTCAAATCTGTTAAACTCATTTCCGCTATGAAGGCACGGACCATGATTGCTCATGGGTGCCAAGGTTTTCTAGCATCTGTTAAGGACATATCTTTGGAGAGTCCTAACATTGAAAATCTTTCGGTTGTTTGCGAATTTACCGATGTTTTTCCCGATGAACTCCCTGGTCTTCCCCCAGCTAGAGAAGTTGAGTTTAGCATTGAGTTAATTCCTGGTGCTGAACCGATTTCGAAGGCTCCGTATCGCATGGCACCTGTAGAACTGAAGGAGTTGAAGGAACAGCTGCAAGAGATGATAGAAAATGGATTTATTCGCCCCAGTGTTTCTCCATGGGGTGCAGCTGTTTTGTTTGTGAAGAAGAAGGATGGAAGCATGCGTCTATGTATCGACTACCGTGAACTTAATCGTATTACCATTCGTAACCGTTATCCTTTGCCGCGTATTGATGATTTGTTTGATCAACTGCAAGGAGCTAAGTTCTTTTCGAAGATTGACCTGAGGTCTGGTTATCATCAGTTACGTGTGAAGGAGCAAGATGTTCCTAAGACCGCGTTTCGTACCAGATATGGTCATTACAAATTCCTCGTTATGCCTTTTGGTTTGACCAATGCGCCTGCTGTGTTTATGGACCTGATGAATCGTATTTTCCATGAGTTTCTCGACAAGTTCGTTATTGTTTTCATCGACGACATTTTAGTTTACTCCATGTCTGAAGAAGAGCATGAAGAACATCTTCGGATAGTTTTAGAGATTTTGAGGAAGAAGAAGTTGTACGCCAAATTTTCGAAGTGCGAATTTTGTTTAAGACAAGTTGCTTTCCTTGGTCATATTGTATCAGCTGATGGTATCACCATGGATCCGTCTAAAGTTGAGGCTATCACCAAATGGCCAAGACCTACGACAGTGACTGAGGTCCGGAGTTTTCTTGGACTTGCTGGTTACTACAGACGTTTTGTTGAAGGTTTCTCTCGCTTAGCTCTACCCCTAACCCAACTGATGAGGAAAGGTGAAAAGTTTGTATGGACGGATGAACGAGAGAAGAGTTTTGAAGAGTTGAAACGGAGATTGGTGTCAGCTCCTATTTTGACTCTTCCAACTAGTTCTGGAGGATTTCAAATTTACAGTGACGCATCTAAGAAAGGATTAGGCTGTGTTTTGATGCAACATGGAAAGGTAATAGCTTATGCTTCGAGGCAGCTAAAACCTTATGAGGAGAATTACCCAACTCATGACCTTGAGTTAGCTGCAGTGGTGTTCGCGTTGAAGATCTGGAGACATTACTTGTATGGAGAGACGTGTGATATATTCACTGATCATAAGAGTCTCAAGTATATTTTCACTCAGAAGGAACTTAACATGAGACAAAGAAGATGGTTAGAACTTCTTAAGGATTACGACACCAACATTCAGTACCATCCAGGTAAGGCTAACGTAGTTGCTGACGCACTTAGCCGGAAATCAGGCATTCTTGCGAGTATCAAGATTGAGCCTAGGATTTTGCGTGACTTAGAGAGTTTGGATGTTGAGTTGTGTGTACGAGGTTTTGATGGATACTGGGCTAGTATGAAGGTGGAGTCGAACCTTATACTGCAAATTAAAGAAGCTCAGAAAGATGACGGCGAGCTGTGGGCCGTGGTGCAAAATGTTGAAGAAGGTAAGCAGACGGAGTTTAAGGTTGATATTGACGGTATTGTATGGTATGGAGATAGGCTTTGTATTCCCAATGATCAGATACTTCGTGAGAAAGTTATGACTGAAGCTCATAGTTCTCCTTTCACTATCCATCCTGGTTCTACCAAGATGTATAGGGATTTGAAGCAGTACTTTTGGTGGAATGGCATGAAGCAAGATGTGGCGACGTTTGTGTCGAAGTGTATGATTTGTCAGCAGGTTAAGATTGAACATCAAAGGGCTAGTGGATTGTTACAGCCATTGGATATTCCAACATGGAAGTGGGATAAGATATCTATGGATTTTGTGACTGGACTACCTCTTACTCGGAAGAAGCATGATGCGATTTGGGTAGTTGTTGATCGACTAACCAAATCTGCTCATTTCTTGCCAATCAGAAAGGATTTTGGTATTGGTAAATTGGCGGAGATTTTTCAGCAAGAGATCGTTAGACTTCATGGTACTCCGGCATCTATTGTGTCCGACAGAGATCCGCGTTTTACTTCTCATTTTTGGAAGGGTTTGCAAAAAGCTTGGGGTACTCGACTTAATTTTAGTACGGCATTTCATCCTCAAACAGATGGTCAGTCAGAGAGGACTATCCAGACCTTAGAGGACATGCTAAGGGCTTGTGCTTTAGAATGGACTGGCAGTTGGGATGAATATTTATGTTTAGTAGAGTTTGCATACAACAACAGTTGGCATGCTAGCATTAAGGCGGCACCGTTTGAACTTCTTTATGGAAGGAAATGTAGAGCACCTATTTGCTGGGATGAAGTAGGTGAACGTTTAATTGAAGGTCCGGAAATGATCGAGATCACTAATGAGAAGGTAGCTGTGGCTAGAGAAAGTTGAAGGAAGCTAGGTCTCGTCAGAAAAGTTATGCCGACAAGCATCGTCGTGATTTAGAATTTCGAGTTGGAGATCGTGTATTTTTGAAAGTTTCGCCGTTTAGAGGTGTGAAACGTTTTGGAATCAAGGGCAAGCTCAGTCCTCGATTTATCGGACCGTTTGAAATTCTAGAACGTATAGGAGAAGTTTCGTATCGATTAGCACTTCCGCCTCAGTTATCGCATGTTCATGACGTTTTCCATGTATCACTCCTAAGGGGATACAACTATCATCCGTTACACGTTGCTTCTTATCCGTTTGATCAAATTCAATCCGATATGTCTTTATCTGAAGAACCGGAAGCTATTTTAGAAAGACAAGAAAGAGTTATGAGAAATAAAGTCATTCCGTTCGTTAAGATTCTTTGGAAAAATCATCCGGAACGTGAGGCTACTTGGGAAACCGAGGAGTCGATGCGAACTAGTTATCCTCATTTCTTTGAATAGTTTGGTATGTTCTCATTTCGTTTTCGTTTTTGTTTTGTTTCATTTCAATTTTCGAGGACGAAAATTTTTCTTTAGAGGGGAAGAATTGTAAAACCTGAAAATCTAAAATCTGATTAAAGACTAAAATACCCTTGGAATCGAAATTTATAAAATACGTAAAATATATTTATAACATTTAACGAAATTTAAAACTTAACTCGTGAATAATTAAAACCTAACTAAAATGTATTACGTGATCGAATTTGGTACGACGAAGATTAAACGTTTCGCTAATATGTTGGGCCAAGAGTGTTTGTTTGTTTGGATCAAAGGAGCCGAGAGCTAAGAGAACCCAAGGGGCGTTTGTTTTTGCTTCGTGTGGACTCAAGCCGAGAAGCCCATATGGGCGTGGGTTTTTGTGTGTTCGGTTGGACCAAGCCGAAAACCCAAGGCCTCCTCAAAGCCCTAAACTAAAATGTTACCACTATATATACAACACATAATCACAAGATTGGAACCCTAGTTTTATTTGCCTCTTCTTTTCGTTTTGTTTCATTCGGCCGAGAGTCTCAACTCCCTTGGTCGCGAGTTTTGTTCCAACAAAGCTAAGGTATAATGCTTATTCGTTTTCCTTGTTACACTATACGTTTGTTTATTGTATCATGTTTCGTTTGGTCAAGTTATGTTTCTTTTCTTTTGTGTCGAGCCGTGTGATACAAACAAGAACAAACCCTAACGAATTTAAACCTTGTTAAATAACATGTACGTAATACGTAAAATTGAATCAAGTCATGTATATGTCGAATGAAGTAGAACCGAATCATATGATATGTGAACCGAACCACTTGTAATATATTCGGCTAAGGTATAAACATGGTAACTTGAATATGTAAAGTACGTAGATAAGCTAGGACTTGCGTAAAACCTAATAGCCGAAAACCCTAGATTGAACCGAACCATGTATAAGTTTTGAAAGTGCATTAAGTAAGTAAGGTCATGTAAACATAAACCCTAGTTTGATATGTGAATCGAATAAGGTATGCCAAACCCTAATGGTTTGTAAATTGTGTCTCATATGCGTGCGTAATTATAAGTCAAGTGAACTTGTAAATGTGTAAACGTGTAATTAATCCGAGTAACAAGTAACTTGTATGTCACATAAAATCATAAACGTGCATGGTGAAACATAAAGGGAAAGATTGTTTTTATGACGTGTTAGGTTAAGTAACGAGTCATTAAAAGACGTAACATGTAAGTAAATGCATATTAATGAGATATTAAAGAATGAGAAAACCCTAGAACATAAATGAGAGTCGATTAGGGTTTGAAGCTAAGTATATTAATTCGTTATTTTATGTGTGAGTTATGACGTTTAAACTATTTTCACATTTAACCCTAAACTTTAATTAATGACATAATGAACCCTAATCTACGATATTAATTATAAAACACTTAAGTCTCATTTAATTATAAAACCCTAAAGTATTAAGATCATTAAATATACTAAGTATGAACGCCAAATATTAAAAGATCATTTCGATGATTATGGAATCATAAATAACATGTACGACCGTTAATGTGTATAGGTTCTGTGAAGAAGGAGTAATCCTTTGCTTTCCCTGTTTCTTCTTTTCGACCATTTGCTTTGGAATAAGGTACAGATATTCTGACCTTTTCAGTAAAGGTTTCTTATGATGTTTTCTTTTCGTTAACTTTTACATTAGGATTTCCTAAGCCTTTGCTATGAACCCTAATGTGTCTATTTGAGCTGTTGCTTATCTGAACTTTGATTTTTGAATCATAAGACATTGATTTTGAAATATATGATATGAAGACTTTGATTTTGAAAATATGATTAAACATTTGATAAAATATGATCTATGTCAGTTATGACATTCTATTTGACCTAAGATAGTTTGACACCCGAGCCAATTATTAACTAGTCATGGGGGTTCCATGTCCGTGTCAGTAATGCACTTCTGACATGACTCTAGGGCAGTAGAGTGAAGTTCTGCCACGTCCCTTATCTGTCATTTGTTATGAGCTCAAGTTATATTATATTATCAATGTATGTTTGTGGGCGTATGGGTGCATCCTAGATCTGTTATATGTTATATATTATATGTTATATGCTATATGTTATCTGATGATTGATGTTGCGTGCATGCACGTCCTTCATAACTCTGGTAGGTCTCCCCTACAAATGTTGCCTTATGTGAATATGATTTTGTTTATGATATGGCATATGTATTTGGGCTCGAGGTAGTTAGCTATAAAACTTATTCTATTATCCTGATTTATCTTCTGAGATGATTATGATTTTGCTATCTTTCTTTCACTTTATTTCGTATTCGTTCTCGTTTCGTATTCGTTTTGCTTGTATATCTGTTCACTGGGCTTTTGAAGCTCAGCCGCACTTTTCTTTTCTTCCGCGGCAGGTATCTAAGCGTTGGAGCTGGGTATTGCTTTGGGATGAGTGCTGTGTGGACTTACCTTAGAGAGTTTAGCTTTGATCTTATGATGCCATTTAGACTTTATATTTTAGACATTTCATTTGGAGCTTATTTTCCGCTGGGACCTATGTATTGAAGTCATTTTGACTTGGATTATTTCAATATTTATGTTGAGATTTCTTTTGGATATTTATGTTTGCTTTGATATGATACCATTACTTGTGATTCCTTTACCCTTGTCGGGTCGGGGCGTTACAATTTATGGCATCAGAGCCCAGGTTTATGACTTGTAGTCAGGACCTGTGACATATGGAGCCTAGGTTTTGAGACCTTAGAGCTTAGGATTTGACCTGTGAGGATTTGGGTAGACTTTAGGATTCCTTCTGCGTACTTCCATTTCGTATCTCACCTTTGTTGATTTTGCTAATCGTTTGAATATCGTTCAGATGGTTCAAACTCGTCGTACCGGTAGCGTGGATGGAGACGATGATGCTACTAACATGGATACTGCGATTGCTAATGCTCTCAACTCTCTTTTCCCTGGTCTTACTACACCTGAGATGATGGAACAGGTGATCAGCAACATTCGTAATCGAAATGGTGCTTCGGGTAGTGGTGGAGGAAATCAACCCGTCGGTATTCACACTTGGCTCGAGCGTTTCGGTAAGCTCAAGCCTCTTTCGTTTAGCACTGCTGCTACTCCCACTGAGGCCGAGGACTGGATCACTCATATTGAGAAGCTGTTTGAAGTACTGGGTTGTGGAGACGAGTTTAAGACTCGTTTGGCTGCATTCAAATTGGAAGGTGATGCTTTAAATTGGTGGAAGGCACTCAAACAAGCAAGAGGAGGAGATGCTTTTGCTGTTACTTGTACTTGGAATGAGTTTCGGACTATCTTCTATAACCGTTACTTCCCTGATGCTGAGCAGCAAAGGTATGAGAGGGATTATCAGGCAATCTACCAGTTTGATTATGAGAATTCCAATGAGTACATGAGTAGGTTTATGAGGCTGGTGAGTTTTGTGGGAGCTATTGCTGGAGATGGTAGGCGTCAAGCTAAGCACTTCAAGTGGGGACTGAAGAAGTGGGTGTTGGACCGACTGCTTAATATTGAGTATGAGAATGTGTCGGCCTGCAATGACGCAGCTCGTAACATTGAGATCTTTCATGAGGTTTCGGGTTCCAACAAGCGTAATCGCGATGGTGATCGGATTCAAGGTAGGACTCAAGGCAATGACTATAAGGGAAACTCTGGTAGGAGTTATGATTCGAGGAGTCAAGTGGATAGGAGTTATGATCAGCGGGGTCAGTCAGGAAGGAATGTTGACACTGGACGCCCTGAGACGAGGGGTCAAGATAATAGAAATGATGGTAAGAATGGAAGTGATCGTCAGAACCAAGGTAACAATAACCAGCGTTACAACAAGGATCAGTCAGCTCGAGGATCAAATCAGGGTCGTGCCCCAGGATCTTCTAGTCAACAGAGGACAGCTGAGGTTTTGCCTCCCCTACCTATTTGTACTACTTGTGGAAAGGCTCATCCGGGGCAGTGTTTCAAGGCCACTGGTGGTTGTTTTGCTTGTGGCTCCACTGCTCACAAGATTAAAGATTGTCCTAAGAAGAACCCGGTGATTCCTGGAAACTACATCAAGCCGCCGACTACTACTGGACGTGTCTATGCTACTACTCGTAACCAAGCGGAGCACACTTCAGGTACCATTACGGGCACTCTTTTCATTGATGATTATGCTGTCTTCGTTTTATTTGATACCGGTGCCACACACTCCATTATATCTATCACATTTGCTAAGAAACTTAATATGAAGCCCAAACCGTTAACAAATCACTTATCGATTTCTACGCCTATGAAGAACCACGTGATCATTGATCATAAATACGTTAAGTGTCCTCTTCGTTTTGATGATCGTATTCGCTTTGCAAATCTGTATCCTCTCGATATGGTCGACTTTGATATCATTCTAGGCATGGATTGGTTGGCTTACCATAGAGCTTCAATTGACTGCTATGCTAGAACGGTGATCTTTGGAGACGTAAAACATCCCGAATTCGTTTATCATGGTTCTCAACCTCTCAAATATGTTAAACTCATTTCCGCTATGAAGGCACGGACCATGATTGCTCATGGGTGCCAAGGTTTTCTAGCATCTGTTAAGGACATATCTTTGGAGAGTCCTAACATTGAAAATCTTTCGGTTGTTTGCGAATTTACCGATGTTTTTCCCGATGAACTCCCTGGTCTTCCCCCAGCTAGAGAAGTTGAGTTTAGCATTGAGTTAATTCCTGGTGCTGAACCGATTTCGAAGGCTCCGTATCGCATGGCACCTGTAGAACTAAAGGAGTTGAAGGAACAACTGCAAGAGATGATAGAAAATGGATTTATTCGCCCCAGTATTTCTCCATGGGGTGCAACTGTTTTGTTTGTGAAGAAGAAGGATGGAAGCATGCGTCTATGTATCGACTACCGTGAACTTAATCGTATTACCATTCGTAACCGTTATCCTTTGTCGCGTATTGATGATTTGTTTGATCAACTTCAAGGAGCTAAGTTCTTTTCGAAGATTGACCTGAGGTCTGGTTATCATCAGTTACGTGTGAAGGAGCAAGATGTTCCTAAGACCGCGTTTCGTACCAGATATGGTCATTACGAATTCCTCGTTATGCCTTTTGGTTTGACCAATGCGCCTGCTGTGTTTATGGACCTGATGAATCGTGTTTTCCATGAGTTTCTCGACAAGTTCGTTATTGTTTTCATCGACGACATTTTAGTTTACTCCATGTCTGAAGAAGAGCATGAAGAACATCTTCGGATAGTTTTAGAGATTTTGAGGAAGAAGAAGTTGTACGCCAAATTTTCGAAGTGCGAATTTTGTTTAAGACAAGTTGCTTTCCTTGGTCATATTGTATCAGCTGATGGTATCACCATGGATCCGTCTAAAGTTGAGGCTATCACCAAATGGCCAAGACCTACGACAGTGACTGAGGTCAGGAGTTTTCTTGGACTTGCTGGTTACTACAGACGTTTTGTTGAAGGTTTCTCTCGCTTAGCTCTACCCCTAACCCAACTGATGAGGAAAGGTGAAAAGTTTGTATGGACGGATGAACGAGAGAAGAGTTTTGAAGAGTTGAAACGGAGATTGGTGTCAGCTCCTATTTTGACTCTTCCAACTAGTTCTGGAGGATTTCAAATTTACAGTGATGCATCTAAGAAAGGATTAGGCTGTGTTTTGATGCAACATGGAAAGGTAATAGCTTATGCTTCGAGGCAGCTAAAACCTTATGAGGAGAATTACCCAACTCATGACCTTGAGTTAGCTGCAGTGGTGTTCGCGTTGAAGATCTGGAGACATTACTTGTATGGAGAGGCGTGTGATATATTCACTGATCATAAGAGTCTCAAGTATATTTTCACTCAGAAGGAACTTAACATGAGACAAAGAAGATGGTTAGAACTTCTTAAGGATTACGACACCAACATTCAGTACCATCCAGGTAAGGCTAACGTAGTTGCTGACGCACTTAGCCGGAAATCAGGCATTCTTGCGAGTATCAAGATTGAGCCTAGGATTTTGCGTGACTTAGAGAGTTTGGATGTTGAGTTGTGTGTACGAGGTTTTGATGGATACTGGGCTAGTATGAAGGTGGAGTCGAACCTTATACTGCAAATTAAAGAAGCTCAGAAAGATGACGGCGAGCTGTGGGCCGTGGTGCAAAATGTTGAAGAAGGTAAGCAGACGGAGTTTAAGGTTGATATTGACGGTATTGTATGGTATGGAGATAGGCTTTGTGTTCCCAATGATCAGGTACTTCGTGAGAAAGTTATGACTGAAGCTCATAGTTCTCCTTTCACTATCCATCCTGGTTCTACCAAGATGTATAGGGATTTGAAGCAGTACTTTTGGTGGAATGGCATGAAGCAAGATGTGGCGACGTTTGTGTCGAAGTGTATGATTTGTCAGCAGGTTAAGATCGAACATCAAAGAGCTAGTGGATTGTTACAGCCATTGGATATTCCAACATGGAAGTGGGATAAGATATCTATGGATTTTGTGACTGGACTACCTCTTACTCGGAAGAAGCATGATGCGATTTGGGTAGTTGTTGATCGACTAACCAAATCTGCTCATTTCTTGCCAATCAGAAAGGATTTTGGTATTGGTAAATTGGCGGAGATTTTTCAGCAAGAGATCGTTAGACTTCATGGTACTCCGGCATCTATTGTGTCCGACAGAGATCCGCGTTTTACTTCTCATTTCTGGAAGGGTTTGCAAAAAGCTTGGGGTACTCGACTTAATTTTAGTACGGCATTTCATCCTCAAACAGATGGTCAGTCAGAGAGGACTATACAGACCTTAGAGGATATGCTCAGGGCTTGTGCTTTAGAATGGACTGGCAGTTGGGATGAATATTTATGTTTAGTAGAGTTTGCATACAACAACAGTTGGCATGCTAGCATTAAGGCGGCACCGTTTGAACTTCTTTATGGAAGGAAATGTAGAGCACCTATTTGCTGGGATGAAGTAGGTGAACGTTTAATTGAAGGTCCGGAAATGATCGAGATCACTAATGAGAAGGTAGCTGTGGCTAGAGAAAGTTGAAGGAAGCTAGGTCTCGTCAGAAAAGTTATGCCGACAAGCATCGTCGTGATTTAGAATTTCGAGTTGGAGATCGTGTATTTTTGAAAGTTTCGCCGTTTAGAGGTGTGAAACGTTTTGGAATCAAGGGCAAGCTCAGTCCTCGATTTATCGGACCGTTTGAAATACTAGAACGTATAGGAGAAGTTTCGTATCGATTAGCACTTCCGCCTCAGTTATCACATGTTCATGACGTTTTCCATGTATCACTCCTAAGGGGATACAACTATCATCCGTTACACGTTGCTTCTTATCCGTTTGATCAAATTCAATCCGATATGTCTTTATCTGAAGAACCGGAAGCTATTTTAGAAAGACAAGAAAGAGTTATGGGAAATAAAGTCATTCCGTTCGTTAAGATTCTTTGGAAAAATCATCCGGAACGTGAGGCTACTTGGGAAACCGAGGAGTCGATGCGAACTAGTTATCCTCATTTCTTTGAATAGTTTGGTATGTTCTCATTTCGTTTTCGTTTTTGTTTTGTTTCATTTCAATTTTCGAGGACGAAAATTTTTCTTTAGAGGGGAAGAATTGTAAAACCTGAAAATCTAAAATCTGATTAAAGACTAAAATACCCTTGGAATCGAAATTTATAAAATACGTAAAATATATTTATAACATTTAACGAAATTTAAAACTTAACTCGTGAATAATTAAAACCTAACTAAAATGTATTACGTGATCGAATTTGGTACGACGAAGATTAAACGTTTCGCTAATATGTTGGGCCAAGAGTGTTTGTTTGTTTGGATCAAAGGAGCCGAGAGCTAAGAGAACCCAAGGGGCGTTTGTTTTTGCTTCGTGTGGACTCAAGCCGAGAAGCCCATATGGGCGTGGTTTTTGTGTGTTCGGTTGGACCAAGCCGAAAACCCAAGGCCTCCTCAAAGCCCTAAACTAAAATGTTACCACTATATATACAACACATAATCACAAGATTGGAACCCTAGTTTTATTTGCCTCTTCTTTTCGTTTTGTTTCATTCGGCCGAGAGTCTCAACTCCATTGGTCGCGAGTTTTGTTCCAACAAAGCTAAGGTATAATGCTTATTCGTTTTCCTTGTTACACTATACGTTTGTTTATTGTATCATGTTTCGTTTGGTCAAGTTATGTTTCTTTTCTTTTGTGTCGAGCCGTGTGATACAAACAAGAACAAACCCTAACGAATTTAAACCTTATTAAATAACATGTACGTAATACGTAAAATTGAATCAAATCATGTATATGTCGAATGAAGTAGAACCGAACCATATGATATGTGAACCGAACCACTTGTAATATATTCGGCTAAGGTATAAACATGGTAACTTGAATATGTAAAGTACGTAGATAAGCTAGGACTTGCGTAAAACCTAATAGCCGAAAACCCTAGATTGAACCGAACCATGTATAAGTTTTGAAAGTGCATTAAGTAAGTAAGGTCATGTAAACATAAACCCTAGTTTGATATGTGAATCGAATAAGGTATGCCAAACCCTAATGGCTTGTAAATTGTGTCTCATATGCGTGCGTAATTATAAGTCAAGTGAACTTGTAAATGTGTAAACGTGTAATTAATCCGAGTAACAAGTAACTTGTATGTCACATAAAATCATAAACGTGCATGGTGAAACATAAAGGGAAAGATTGTTTTTATGACGTGTTAGGTTAAGTAACGAGTCATTAAAAGACGTAACATGTAAGTAAATGCATATTAATGAGATATTAAAGAATGAGAAAACCCTAGAACATAAATGAGAGTCGATTAGGGTTTGAAGCTAAGTATATTAATTCGTTATTTTATGTGTGAGTTATGACGTTTAAACTATTTTCACATTTAACCCTAAACTTTAATTAATGACATAATGAACCCTAATCTACGATATTAATTATAAAACACTTAAGTCTCATTTAATTATAAAACCCTAAAGTATTAAGATCATTAAATATACTAAGTATGAACGCCAAATATTAAAAGATCATTTCGATGATTATGGAATCATAAATAACATGTACGACCGTTAATGTGTATAGGTTCTGTGAAGAAGGAGTAATCCTTTGCTTTCCCTGTTTCTTCTTTTCGACCATTTGCTTTGGAATAAGGTACAGATATTCTGACCTTTTCAGTAAAGGTTTCTTATGATGTTTTCTTTTCGTTAACTTTTACATTAGGATTTCCTAAGCCTTTGCTATGAACCCTAATGTGTCTATTTGAGCTGTTGCTTATCTGAACTTTGATTTTTGAATCATAAGACATTGATTTTGAACTATATGATATGAAGACTTTGATTTTGAAAATATGATTAAACATTTGATAAAATATGATCTATGTCAGTTATGACATTCTATTTGACCTAAGATAGTTTGACACCCGAGCCAATTATTAACTAGTCATGGGGGTTCCATGTCCGTGTCAGTAATGCACTTCTGACATGACTCTAGGGCAGTAGAGTGAAGTTCTGCCACGTCCCTTATCTGTCATTTGTTATGAGCTCAAGTTATATTATATTATCAATGTATGTTTGTGGGGCGTATGGGTGCATCCTAGATCTGTTATATGTTATATATTATATGTTATATGCTATATGTTATCTGATGATTGATGCTGCGTGCATGCACGTCCTTCATAACTCTGGTAGGTCTCCCCTACAAATGTTGCCTTATGTGAATATGATTTTGTTTATGATATGGCATATGTATTTGGGCTCGAGGTAGTTAGCTATAAAACTTATTCTATTATCCTGATTTATCTTTTGAGATGATTATGATTTTGCTATCTTTCTTTCACTTTATTTCGTATTCGTTCTCGTTTCGTATTCGTTTTGCTTGTATATCTGTTCACTGGGCTTTTGAAGCTCAGCCGCACTTTTCTTTTCTTCCGCGGCAGGTATCTAAGCGTTGGAGCTGGGTATTGCTTTGGGATGAGTGCTGTGTGGACTTACCTTAGAGAGTTTAGCTTTGATCTTATGATGCCATTTAGACTTTATATTTTAGACATTTCATTTGGAGCTTATTTTCCGCTGGGACCTATGTATTGAAGTCATTTTGACTTGGATTATTTCAATATTTATGTTGAGATTTCTTTTGGATATTTATGTTTGCTTTGATATGATACCATTACTTGTGATTCCTTTACCCTTGTCGGGTCGGGGCGTTACAATCTCACTGGCAAATCAGTCAATCAAACTCATTTTAGAGGGATTGTTGGATCACTGATGTATCTAACCGCTACTAGACCAGACATACAATTTTCAGTCTGTTTAATAGCAAGATATCAGTCCAATCCCAAAGAATCTCACCTCACTGCAGCTAAGAGAATACTCAGGTACCTGAAGGGAACCCCAAGCCTTGGACTCTACTATCCAAAATGCTCAGGGTTTGATCTCAAGGGTTACTCTGATTCTGATTATGCTGGCTGCAACATGGACAAAAAAAGTACCTCCGGGTCCTGTCAATTCCTTGGAGGGAAACTGGTCTGTTGGAGTGCAAAGAAGCAACAATCATTGGCCATGTCCTCAGCTGAAGCTGAATATGTAGCTGCTGCAGGATGTTGTGCCAATGTACTATGGATGAAAAGTCAACTCAGTGACTACAACATCCATTACAATATGGTACCCATCTTCTGTGATAACACAAGTGCAATTGCAATCTCCAACAACCCTGTCCTCCACCAAAGAACCAAACACATTGATATCAGATATCACTTCATCAGGGATCACATAATGAAAGGAGACATAGAGCTTCATTTCATCCCTACTGAATATCAACTGGCTGATATCTTCACCAAACCCTTGGATGAACCCACCTTCAGGAGACTAAAAGCTGAATTGGGAATGCTTGACATTGAAAGTCAAGTATCTGAAAACCAATCTCAGTAAGTTCTCCTAAATGGTTCATCCTCCCTGAACACCCAAAATAAACCTCTCACTGAATGAGTAAGACTCTTTCAGGGTCCTGACAGTTGACAAAGAACATTAAATAAGTAACTAAATGATCCAAGTATCAGTTACTTTAATGTCCTAGGTTGGTAACTATGCCAATTTAATAAAGGAATATATGTCTCTTTGTCTTACTGACATCCCACTTGGCATTTAATGCCTCTCACAAAAATATCAAGTTGATATTTTATCTCTGCAAAAGTGCACTGTGCACTGCAACTGTTCCCTTGAAAAACGGGATTTTGCTGCGGGTAATGGAGTGGTAGCATTAAATGTGGAAATTCAAACGCCTTTCAAAAACCAACTCTAAATATTCCCATTTGTGCACAAAACACCCCTCTTATCACTCTATAAATACCCTCTTCAAACACAAACTAACACACACAAATCTTTTCTGCAACAAAACTCTGTCAAAATCATTTCAAAAAAAAAACATTTGTGTTCTCAAATCTTCAAAACCCCTTTTGGAAAAACCTTTCTTGTAAACATTTACAAAAGTTTTTCATCACAAACTTGAAGAGATCTAATTACTTTGATTGTTCTAGTCAAAACATTTTTTTTAATCCTTAAATCTTTGTTAATGGAAATGGCTAGAACACCATCTCTCCAGTTTGCTTCTCAGTGGGTAGGGGATCTTACTAATGTTGAATTTAAAACAAATAATATCATAGGAAATTTTGAATATCCTGAAAATGTCTCAACCTATAAAGACATTATAAAATTTTTATTCAACTGCCCACTCAAAACGGCCTTTGTAAAATGTCCCTCAGTGTTGTACCCAAACTACCTCAGGGAGTTTTGGGCTACAGCTAGAGCCTTTGACCCGACACCTTCTATTGATGAGCATAACCTTAGACCTCTCAGGGAGTATCTCATCAGGTTCAGTCTTAATGGGGGGAAACAATACACCCTGGATTTCAAAACGTTTTGCACTACAACAGGGTTAGATTATAACAAAGGTGTTTATGTAGCCCATCCTGAACCCTCCACAGTGAAGGATGGGTTAAAACAAATCGTTTTAGATCCAAATTTTTTGGACAAGACCCCAGTCACTAAAAGCTCGTTCCCCGTGGCTTGGAGGATCCTCTTCACTTTTGTGATTCAGGTCCTCGGCGGGAACCACTCATCCACTGAACAAGTTAACTCTATTCAGTTGATGATGGCATACTGCTTGATGAATGGGGTCACTGTCGACATAGGGGAGATCATTTACAGTGATCTCGTAACGAAGCTACAGAGCAAAACTAGGACGAAATACGTTTCGTATCCTAGGTTTGTCTCTTGTGCTCTGCAATCGTTACTGGGTTCAAATTATACTCAGGATGAAAAATTTGGAAATTTACCTGGCATCCTAAGCCCTTCAAATTTTCAAAAGAACCCATCCCTCGTCACTCCCATTGAATTGACGGCCCACATGATTGCTGTAAACAATCTAAGTGGATCAGTGTCTCCAAACCCTGCTCCCAAAAAGAAAAAGGGGAAGTCTCAGACTGGGACTAAGACTAAACCAAAGTCTCAGGGCCCTGAGGCTTCAGGAGCACAGCCTAAGAGGCACAAAAAGCCCGTGACCAAAAAGACACCCACTGACCAGGCAACAATCACCCCAGTGACAACGAAGGACACTGATACATCACAGTCAGTGCCCTTGGTCACACCTACTACTCCCCAAGATCCAGAGGGAAACATACAACCCGCTGGTAAGGGAGCGCCTTCCACAACGCCCAGTGATGACATTAGAAAATCCAAGCCTTTGTCTGAGGGCACACTAATCTCTCCCAAAGACTCAGAGGGAATCAAACAACCCGCTGATAGGGATACAACTATCACTGACTCTGCTAAAGGCACTGGGAAACGCCCACTAGTGTCTCAGGGGTCACTGGGGGACAAAGACTCGGAGGGAAAGGAACAACCCACCGATATGGAACCCACAACCAATCCTGACTCCAGTGAAGGCACTGGGAAACGCCCACCAGTGTCTGAGGGGTCAACGGGGGACAAAGACTCAGAGGGATATAAACCAACCCCTTGCTCACAATTGCTGATGTCACTGGGATATTATTCTCTGAAGATGAGCTCGCTGAGACTGATGATGAAATCTTATCAGCTGGAGAAGAAATGGACGCTGAGGTTCAAGCTGAACAAGAACCTCAGCTTGATCCAAAGGAGCATACTGAATCCCCATTCCAACATGATCATACTTCTGAATCCTCAAGCTCTGATGAATTCAAAGAGTTTGACAATGTTCTTCCCCTCACTGAAAGGCAATTGGCTCAGTGGATCACCAGGGCTTCAAGGAAGCTATACTCAGGGGTGACTAAAACATTGTGGGAACAACATACTGAGGCTGCTGCAAGCTACGCTGATCTTAAGGCAGAAATACAGGGCTTCGATGAAAATGTTCATGAGCACAGAGATCTGATGTATGACAACATTCACCGACTGGATGAAAACATGGCTAAATTCCTCAGGCATCTTCAGGGTGTAGGTACCACGATAGATGAAATCAGGGAGTTTGTCAAAGAAGACCCAGCAACCAACTCTAAAGTCTTGGAAGCTACTGAGGCGTACCTGAAACAATCCTCAAACCTCACTGAACTGCTCAATATGCTCAAGTCTACAAATGTTCAGGGTCTTCCATCCTCTGTCCAGTCTCTACAAGCTAAAATGGACTCTTTGAATACGCAGGTGGCTACATTGGCTCAGGCATCCTCATCTTTGGCCTGGAATCTTGGGCCCAGAATGACTGCTCTTGAAGTTTCACAAGCTAATTTGGAAGCAAAAGTCACTGGTATTCAAACTGACACCTCAGACATGAAGGCAATGATCACTGAAATTTATCAAGCCTTCAAGGGTCAAGCAGCTCCTTCCCCCTCAGCACCAACACCAACTCTTGCCCTCACTGACGCTCCGGAAACAGTTGAGGGGGAGAATATTGCTGAAGAAACTCCTCTTCACACTGAGGGGGAGCAAACATCATCAGTCTCTATAGCTCCCACATCAACATCACCACCAGTCACAGCAACTCCCATCTCATCCATCCCACCAACATCATCATCAACAACACCGCGTTATCACAACAACATCACCCTTGGTTGCATCATCTTCTTCAGGCCAGGACAAAGGCAAAGGCATAATGACGACTGCTGAGCCTGAGAAGGCCCCCTATAAAATCAGCGACACTGAATACCTGCTCACATCTCAACAGCTGAGTAAACATCTTGCTAAAGAAGAAAGAAGATTGAAACTAGCTGAGGAAGAGAAAAAGAACAGAGAAGCAATGGCAAAAGTAGTCGCTGAAGAAGCTGAGAATATGGGATTAGATGCAAGCAAGCTCCCAAAGGGTCAGGCAGGACAAAAGTTCAAGGATGCTCAGGCTGCAATGAGAAAGCAGTATGAAGAAAAGAGAAAGAAAACTGAAGCTCTCAGAAAAAGCAGAATTGAGGAATACAACTGGACAATGAGCAGCCGAAGGCTTCCTGAAAAATCACTAATGTCAAGATTATTCCCAACACCAAACCATTGGCTATGAATGTTTACAGAGGGGATGACAAAAGACACTTTGAGGTTCATGATCCCTTAAAATTCAGTGACTTTGGGATCACTGAACTTGATGAACTTGGTCCGATCATTGGTAAGAAGCAAAATAAGGTGGTCAAGGAGCTTATGAAGATGCTCAGCAAAAGATATGAAAGGCTGAGGGATGCACCAGCCCAACTAGGAATTCAGCCTGCTTTGACTGCACCTCAAGGATCTCAACCACAAACTTCCACTGGCAAAAGGAAGAGAGTTGAGTTCCAACCTGAGATTAAAGTTCCTGGACTGGAGTGTAATAGGGAGCTACCTGAAGGGGTTAAATTTTTGAATTGTCTAGTGATTGAAGAGCCTGAAAGAGGGCTATTTCACATTGATGTCTATGGAAACCCAGCATTTCAAAGATGGAGTGATGTTGATCAGGCTGGTGTAGCTGCAATGATCAGCTATATTCCAGTGGCCTCTCAGATCCAATCCCCAGCAAATATCAGGTTCTGCCAAGACCTAAATGCCAAGATAAGAGACCATCCTGACAGAGAAACACTCATCACCAAAAAGGTCAAGCTTGAAGCATTGGGTATCCATCTGGACTGACATCATCTTGTTTTTTCTTTTGTACTAGTGATAGGAACTATGTAATCTGATCAATAAACGATGTATGTTTTATTCATTTACTCAGTGTTCCTTATTGTATTCATTGGTACATTCAGTGTAAGAAGAAGCCACTTGCTCACTTACACTGATCAACCACTTAGGCTATTTGTATATCCAAATAGGGGGAGACTGTTGGGTTCAGAAAATACCCAAACCCCTTAATCTAGGATTTGAATAGAAAATAGCCCAAGTACTCATCCGTTAAACACAATCAGGTCGCTGAGTGCATAGCCGCTCAGTGAGTCATCTTTAGGATACTCAGTACGAGGCAATGAAGAAGTCTCTCCACTCAGTAAGGAGGAACTTAAAGGGTGAAGACTGAGTCAAGAAGAAGATGATGGATTCAGTGAGTGATGACAATAACTCACTGAATCCCTAAGACTCTCTCCAACTTCTTACAGAAGACAAACTGAAGAAGAAGATGAAGGATAATCAGACTGAAGAAAGAGCGGGACAAGGCAGGAGAAGTTTGAATCAGATAAAGAAGTCCTTATCAACATAAGTCAACTTTCCGTGAATGGCTAACTTACAAGCTCAGTGTCATCACTGAAATATGGAAAGCAGCCTTGTCCTTTACTTAGAATAGTCTTTTTAAACAGAGACAAAATACATCAGTATTTTGTCTTCTGTATGATGTCAGATTTGTCACTTAGGAAAGAGTTAAAACTCATACATGTATAAATAGCATAAGAGATGGAGTGAAAAGATTAAGCTTGTGAATTGTAAAAACACACATACACGCAAGCCATCTTTTCACTCCTCCAAATACAACTTAGTTCCTGAGATAGCTCAGTGAGCTCTAAGAGTTGTGCTCAGACTTAGCCTGAGCTTAGAGAGGAGTCACCCAACTTTGTCATTTCAATCCCAAGTACTATTCCGCAAGTACTTGGGTAACGTATTCTTTGTTGATTTATTTCTAATAAGAATATGATGTTGAAAATTACTTAGTGTGTTTTCCTTATGTTAATTTCAGTCATAGTTCACTATTAACTTGTTTTATAACCTTAAACTGTTTTTAACGATAGTGAACGGGGAACAACAAGCTGAATGATGAAAAAAAAGGAAAACACAAAAATTGAGACGAGAAATTAAATAACAAACAAAAAGTTGAAGGCTTTTGTGTTTTCCAGAAAAAAAGGAAATTATCCGATCGTCGTACTAAAAACATTTACTAGCAAATTGTTAGTACTACAATAAAAAAAACTTACTCACTTTGATGACTTCGGTCTTAGTTTTATAGTGATGTAAAGTTTGTTCATCGATCCATGTGGGATAAAGTCACAAACCAAAAAACTTTTCCTTTCTCAATCTCTCCACCCCCACTAGGGGTGTTATCGGGTCGGGTTATCGGGGTTATCGGGTCGGGTTGAGTCGGGTTTTGAGTTTTTTAAAAGTGACCCGCAACCCGACCCGATAAGAAATCGGGTTATCGGGTTCGGGTGCTTATCGGGTCGGGTTAAGTCGGGTCGGGTGAGTCGGGTTGTCGGGTTATAAGATAATCCTACTCTACGTAAATAAACGAGTAGATAAACAACTCATATAGTTTTCGAAGAAAATATCACTGTATACTTACGTGTCTTACTCTTCTAGACAACCAAAGCACACAATATAGCATTTATCTATCTTGTAATTATTAATAGAATTTGACAGATCTAGAATAGATTTGCAAGAATTTGATAAACTATCACACAAAATAGCATTTCTTCATGCTCAGTACAATAGAGTTTAAAGAGTTTGACAAATCTATTTACGAAATGTGTGTCATATCTGCTGGATGAGAGTTGTCTAAATTTTAGCCTTTTAAACCAGTAGATGGCACATGTGAAAGCTTTCTAATAGCACTATTAATAGCAATCAATACATCATGTACATATTTGCATTGTAAGACACGTATGATCTACCCATGTATGTATGTATACACGTAAATAACATGTAACATGTAGTTGCATGTACTCAAAGATGGACTCAATTTATCTACAACCATCTCCAATAGGTTGTTATCTATTACCCACTGCATCAAATTAATCGACTGTGGGAAAAAAATTGATATACCTGTTAACATATTACATTTAAGGCTGTGTAGAAAACTCAAAAGAATGGATGGACAATTAATATGACATGAACGGATCGAAAAAATTATGCAATCGGCAGTAAAAACAAAGTAAAACAATTTTTTTCGGGTCTTATCGGGTTGACCCGATAACATAAATAATTCAACCCGAACCCGACCCTATAATAATATCGGGTTATCGGGTTCGGGTCAAAACAACCCGACAAGAATTTTTAACCCGATTTAACCCGACCCGATAAGCCTTATCGGGTTCGGGTCAGGTCAACCCGACCCTACTGACACCCCTAACCCCCACAGACTCACCCGCATACACACATAAACTATACTCCATTCGAAGTCGTCAGTCTCTCACGAACATCCAGCCAAACACCATTAGTATACTCACTAAACTTCGCATTCCAACAAACTCACTTGTCACATTTATTTGAAAACATTAACAAAAGCAGCCATTTCCCCATTTCCAAATTTATAACCCATTGATAACCCATTTCCAAAATCACCTATCCATCATTTCCCCCAAATTTATGTTCTCAATTTAACCCAGTTTAAAAAACCCTAGCGCTGATTTTTTCCAATTTTTTTTCAGATTTGAGATTTCATCAAAGTATTTCAATCATGTCATCAAACGAAGCTTGATTATCATTTAATCACCTTTAAATCATTGATTCTTTGTTGGTGCATACAACCTGTTTGATAAAAGTCCTCAACAAAGTGAATAGTGGTTCCTTTTTTTCTGCTTTTTTGATGGTTGATGATACGGGAGCAGAAGATATAAGTTCTTTATTGAGCTCGATTACTGCAAAAATCAAGAATATGGAAGCGAACAATGTGACTAATGTTGGTCTTCATAGTATTCCTATTGTGTCGACTAGTACTACTACAGGTGCAACTTCTAAGGTACCATGTAATGCTTCTTCTGTTGAGGATGTACATGTTCAAAATTCGCATGTTGGCCATGTTGATGTTGGGGGTTTGTCTTCTTCGTAAGCAAATAATGATGATGGTAAGGGAGGTTTCAATCGTAGCAATCAGAATGTGGGCACAAAAGGATCGTATGCATCCATGCTTAATAAGGAAGCTCCTGTTCCTAAGGTAAAATTTCTATCGTTAACTAATTCAGAAAATGTTCTGCGTGCTGATCTTGTCATCCCTATGGATACGGTTGAGGAAGTTAGTGACCGATTTGCTAATACTCTATATGGTTACTTTATTGGCAAGAGTATTGCATTCCCTTTGGTTGAAACCTATGTTAAGAATACGTGGGCTAAATATGGTCTTGAAAAAATAATGTGAAAGAACGGTTTCTTTTTCTTTCAGTTTGCTTCTAAGAATGGGTTGAACCAGGTGCTTGAACATGGTCCTTGGATCATTAGGAATGTCCCGATTATTCTTAGTACTTGGACTCCTAATACGAAACTTAAGAAAGATGAGATTACATGTGTGCCCGTTTGGGTTAAGTTGCATAATATCCCTGTGGCTGCCTATACTGATGTAAGGTTAAGTTTAATTGCTACTAAGATTGGCCGTCCAATTATGTTGGATGCGTATACGAGTACTATGTGTCTCAAATCTTGGGGAAAATCGGATTATGCGCGGGCCCTTATTGAGGTTTCTTCGGATGTGGTTTTGAAAGATTCTTTAGAGGTAGGAATTCCTTTCCTTGATGGTTCTGGTCATTCTATCGAAACTATTTCTATTGAATATGAATGGTATCCCCCTAGATGTGAGACTTGTAAAATTTTTGGTCATACGGATGATCAATGTCCTAAGAAGCCTAGGGCTGATGTTGTTACTCCAAGTACGGATGATGGGTTTGTGGAAGTGAAATGGAAGAATGGTAAAGGTAAGAAACCGGCTAACACCCAATCACGTCCTATACATGGTGTTCGTTTATCCAAACCTCCCCCAAGTTTTTATTATAGGCCGGTTTTTAAACCTCTTGGTGGTACTATGGAAGCTTCGACTTCTAAGTCTATTGATAAAGGGCTGATTGATCAGACGGGAAATATTCCTTGTGTCGTTAATGAAAATGGTGGTTTAGATGACTCGGTTAAGGAGGGTCTTATGGATAAGCCTTCGAATGGGCCTAATTATCCTGATTTTGTGCCGGATATGTCTTATGTATTTCCTAATATTACGAAGAGTATTTCTGTTTCGTTAACTAACCCTTTTTCTGCTCTTGGTAATGAGGATAATTCTAATAATGAGGACACTAGTAATCATGTAGAGACACAGGATAGTGATAGTGATGAAGTGTTGGAAGCTTGTGGTGATTTGGATGCTACAGATTGTGGTAATGTTGTTCTAAAGGAGGCAAGCACTTTCTCTTCTACCAGTACTCATGTATAGTGTGGCTTCTTGGAATATAAGGGGTTTGAACCAGGCCCCTAAACAAAAGGATGTTCGTAACGTTATGTTTGATAATAATCTGTCAGTTTGTGCTATCTTGGAGTCTCATGTTGCTTGTTCTAGTCTTGGTCGGTTATGTACTAAGGTTTTTCGGCATTGGAATTGGACATCGAATAGTTCTTGTTGTTTGAAGGATTCGAGAATTATTTTGGGGTGGAATACTGATGATGTTGATCTTATTGTTATATCTCAAGAGGCTCAGGTTATGCATACTTGTATTCGAATGCGGGCTGATAAGAAGGAGTTTTTCTGTTCATTTATCTATGCTCATAACCGCTATACAAATCGTCGTGCTCTTTGGCGTAATTTATGTATCCATCATGGTTATGTTAGGGGCCGTCCATGGTGTTTACTTGGTGACTTTAATGCCTCCTTATGCCTTAATGATAAGTCGGTTAGCTCTTCTCATATTGATATCGCTATGTGGGAGTTTCAGAATTGTGTGAATGCTATTGATGTGTCGGATGTCAATAGCCCGGGTCTTCATTTTATGTGGAATCAAAAGTCGAGTGGAAATGATGGTATCTTGAAGAAGATTGATCGCATTATGGCTAATTTAGAGTTTTGTGATTCTTTTGTGGGGGCTAGTGGGATTGTTCAGCCCTATCGTATATCGGATCATTCTCCTGCGGTTCTTTGTATCCCTCGGAATGTTAAACAGGTGCTTCGCCCTTTTAAATTAGCTAATATTTTGGTCCGTCATGCTAGATTTAAGGACGTTATTACCGAGGGCTGGTCTACTAATTTTAGTGGATTTTGGATGTATCGGGTTGTTTCTAAGCTTAAATCTCTCAAGAAACCTCTTCAGAAGTTATTATATGATCAAGGTAATCTTCATGCTAATGTGGTTCATTTGCGTAATGAGCTGGATGAGGTTCAAAAGGCTTTAGATAGTAATTCGTGAGGAGCAAGCTGCTATCTTTCGGGCTTATAATGCTGCTTGTTTGGCTGAAGAAATATTTTTAAGCAAAAATCTAAGATTTACTGGCTTAAATTGGGTGACTCGAATACTGCTTATTTCCATAAGGTTGTTAAGAGTCGGGCTACTCGGAATCGTATTGATAGTGTTACTGATGTGCAAGGTATTCGTATGGATGGAGATCATGTTCCTATGGCGTTCGTTGATCATTACATGTCTTTTTTGGGCCAACAGGAAGTCACTCATCCTTTTGATTTATCTAATTTGTTTGTTAATTAGTTGTCTATGGATGCTGCTAATTATATAGTTCGTAATGTTACTGCTCAGGAAGTTCGTGATGCTATTTTTTCTATGGGTGATGACAAATCTCCCGGTCCTGATGGGTTTTCGGATGCTTTCTTTAAAGAAGCTTGGAATGTTGTTTCTCATGATGTGATCAAAGCGGTGCAAGAGTTTCTTATTAATGGGACGCTTCTTAAGGAGTTAAACCATACTATTATTGCTTTGATCCCTAAATTCGCTTATCCTCTCAGGATTACTGATTATAGGCCTATTTCTTGTTGCAATGTTCTCTTTAAATGTATTAGCAAGATTCTTGCTAATCGGATGAAGGGTTGTTTGGCTACTTTGGTGAGTCCTACTCAGCCATCATTTGTTCCGGGTAGGCGTATTGCTCATAACATTCTCCTGACTCAAGAAATCATGCATAACTATCATTTAGATCGTGGGCCTCCTAGATGTGCTTTTAAAGTTGATATTTAGAAGGCTTATGACACGGTTGATTGGAATTTTCTTAAGGAGATTTTACTGGGTTTTGGGTTTCATCCTCGGAAGGTTGGTTGGATTATGGTGTGCACGACTTCTGTGTCGTACTCCTTGAGTGTTAATGGTGTTCTTCATGGGTACTTTAAAGGTCAGAGAGGTTTGAGGCAGGGGGATCCTTTATCTCCTTATTTGTTTACTCTTGTGATAGAGATTCTTACTCTGCTGCTTCAGAAGAAAGTTTGTGACTCGGGGGATTTCTCTTATCATCAGTATTGCTCTAATCTCAATATTATCAACTTATGTTTTGCTGATGATTTGTTTCTCTTTGCCTATGGAAATGTTAGTTCAGCTCGGGTTATTATGGAGGCGTTGGATGAGTTCACTAATCTTTCAGGTTTGGCTCCTAGTCTTCCTAAGAGCACAACCTATTTCTGCAACGTGTTAAATTATGTGAAACTTGCTATTCTCCGTGTCCTTCCTTTTGAAGAAGGTAGGCTCCCGATTAAATATTTGGGTGTTCCGTTGATTGCCTCTAGACAGCTTTATCGGGATTGTAGGGAGTTGGTTGAGAAGGTTAAGAACAGAATCTGTGATTGGAAGAATAAGTTCCTTTCTTTTACGGGTAGGGCCCAACTGATTACGTCTGTTTTAGCTTCTATGCATATCTATTGGGCTTTTGTGTTTATTCTCCCGTCTCGTGTTATGCTGGACTTGGAACAATTATTACGGGGTTTTCTTTGGTGCCAAGGAGAATTACGTCATGGGAAGTCTAAAATGGCTTGGGAGGTTGTTTGCCTTCCTAAGGCAGAGGGTAGTTTGGGCATTCGGAGGTTGGAATGGTTCAACAAAGCTTTAATTACGTCTCAGATCTGGCGGCTCTTTACCCACCCAGAATCTCTTTGGGGTCGATGGATCCATTCTTATAAATTAAGGGATCGTAGTTTTTGGGATGTTCCGTTACGTGGGAATATGTCTTGGACTTGGAGGAAACTTCTTCAAATGAGGCAGATTATTCGTCAGTTCTTTTGGTATAAAGTGGGAGCGGGTTCTCACCGTGTGCATTTGGTTTGATAATTGGTGTAGTTCGAGCCCTCTTGGCAGGGATCTCTTCTAGGATATTTATCGGCGGTTTTACTCCTTCTTTTCGATTCTTGATTCTATTGTGAATAGTGGTTGGATCGGCGAATGAGTGGTATTCTAAGTACCCTTTTCTTGGATCTATTCCTGTCCCTTCTCTTCACCAGATTCTTGGATCGGCTTGTTTGGAGAGTGCAGGATGATGTTTTTCGTGATTTCTCGGTTGCTACTGCTTGGGAGTCTATACGACTGCGTGGGAATGTTGTTTTATGGTACAATCTGGTCTGGTTCTCGCATCGTAGTCCTAGGCACGCCATTACATTGTGGATGATTATTAAAGGCTCAAGACTCGTGATAACACAGACAATGGGATGTTAGTAGTGATGTTGATTTGAACTGTTTTAGTGTCCGTTCTGCGCAAGCGCAGCGGATTCTCATGATCAACTTTTTCCAGTGTGTTTTTTTTCGATGCGGTTTGGTCTCACCTCGCGTTTCTTGGTGATTCGCTATTCTTTTTGTTTGTGGACCCTATTGTGGATTATTTGGTTCGATGGCGCACAAGAGGTCTATTCGGTGGTGTTATCACTAAATTGGTTTTATTTGCTTGTTACTTTATTTGGCAAGAACGCAAAACGATTTTCAAGAATCAGCAGAGATCGGAAGCTCAAGTTATTGATGTGATTATGTCGACGGTTCGCCTTAAGCTTCTTTCGTGTTCTTTTAAGAAGACGGCGAACGTGGAAGTGCTTTTGGATTTATGGAAGCTCCCGAAGTCTCTCATCTGTATTTCTCGCTCATGATTTGTTCTGCTATGATGAGAGATGTTTGGTGTTCCTTGGTTGGATTGGATTCCAACAATCGCTTGCTTATTTGGTTCATGATGGCCGGTCATGGAGTTGTTTGCTGCTGGATAGTCTTCTTGGTCGACGTGTGGGTTCGTTGGAGATCCGGGTGAGAGCTGTACTCTTTTTCCCTACTCCAAAGTTTTCCCACTGGGTTTTTACTTGGAAAGTGTTTTTAAGGAGGCAGTCTCATTTGGTTCATCAATCTCCTTGAACAGTGGGCGGATCATTCAGGTTTCTTGTTCCATCGAGATGGTTTTTTCCTGTTGGAGTTTTAGTTACTGTATGTTTTAGTTGATGTAACGTCTAGTGGCCTGTCACTAGATTTCTATTGGATGTTCAAGCGTTTGCTTGAGGTTAATGTGGCACTCAACAACATTCCATTGTTCTTCATTGGCTTTTTTTGGTTAATATATTTTACCGGGGTGTATCCCTTTTACAAAAAAAAAAAAAAAAAAAAAGTAGCCATAATCATGACATACCTGGTCAAAACCAAAAATTCTCGTATGAGGATGAAAATCTATTGTACCTGTTTCCCTTGATTACAAAACTCTTGGTTTAGCAAATTTTGAGTCACTATGGAGCAACTATCGGCCGGTGGTTAAGATCAGGGTGTGAAGTACAACGAATTTGTTGATGTTCGACTTTAACCATTATGATACTTGGTTTTATCTTCCTTATCGATCGACTCTTTATACTGACTTATTGGGCATGTATCTTGCTTGAATTGAACATGTATGTTGTAGAACTTATTAGAACCATTTAAATGTTTTTAAGTTCATCGCGACTTCTTCACGAAATTGAAATGTGCAAAGGTGGAAGATGTATATTTGTGCACAATGATAAAGTATATTGGTTATAAAAATATGATTTTGAGGTGCAGAAGAGATTTATTATAAAGGCTTTCCTTAACTCCATATCATATTACATTTAATACCTTCATGATCCAAATTATATATTGCTCATGTGTTTGTTCGTTCATCCATGTGATGAAGTCACAAAACCGAACTCATGTCCTTCAAACTTTTGTTTCGAATGGCTTACTAACACATACTTCTAGTTTAGCGTTTCTACATATCTCTGCGATTTTATTAAACTACTACTCAGACCCATTTAACATATCACACAAATATTTAAAGGTGTTTGAATAAGCTTATCGATATAGCTTATGATTTTAGCATAAAGCCATCTTTAAGGGATTTTATCTCAAAGTTATTATGTTAGGTAATCTTGATTACATTTTAAGAGGTTCTTAGACAAGTTTTTTTATATTTAGTTATTTTGTTATCCTAAAATACAAAAATGCCATATGTTTTGTACGAAAATGCAAGTAGACAAAAGGAAATGATTATTCAAATAATCTCCCCTTATAAAGCCCCAAGTAAGAAAATACGACGTTTTATTCATTCAATAAGTTATAGTCAAATTAACATAAAATAAATCCAGTAAGCTAATAAACAAAAAAAGTTCAAACTTTACAACAACCGGATACCATTTCCAATAAGCTACGGTATTTGCTCATCCACCAATGTGGGATAGGTAGGGGATCTAATAAAAAGCCATATTTTTTAAAAAGTGTAGAAAGCCAGAGTGACATGTGTACAGCACCTCAAATTATAAAAGAAATCTCGTCAGAGGTAAATTAGTCTTTTTTCACGTTTTTTACATTTCACCCTCAAAATTTAAATGCATATAACTTTTAAACTACAAATTTTTAGAAAAATCCGATTTCACCAAAATTTCTAAAATTTAACCCTCATTTATTTGGTATAAATCTTGTTAAATATTTCAAAACTTTTTTTTAGATGTTCAATTGGTCTTGATTTTCTTGATTTTTGGGACATTTTGGCCTCTTTTTTTACCTTCGAAAATGTCGAATCGTGAAAAACGTAAAACTTGAAAGTTATAGACTTCCGTTCACTCTTTACATAGGTTTTTGAATCACTCAAATATGATATGAAATGAGTGAGATATCATACGTTAAAGATGGCGTTTTAGTCATATTTGTTGCATACAAGGTGTTTGATGAAATGTTTAGCTTAAATTTTTTTTGTTAAAATTGTATTAAATACTCTAATTTTTATGCCACAATGCATCACTAATCATTTTACTAATGTAAGATTCAAAAAGTGGTGTTTTTTAATCGTTATTTAAAAAAAATTGTACGTTTTGTTCATCAGTTAGTTTTGTTCATCAGTTTGTCACCGATGAACAACACTAACAGATGAACAACACTAACTGATGAACTATAATAACTGATGAACAGTATTGTTCATCAGTTAATCTTGTTCATCGAAATGTTCATCAGTTATGGTCACATTATTCATCAGTTTATCAGTGATGAACAATACAAACTGATGAACAATAAAGGCTGATGTATAGTATTGTTCATCGGTTAGTGTTGTTCATCAGTTAATCTTGTTCATCGAAATGTTCATCAGTTATGGTCACATTGTTCATCAGTTGGTTATTATTCATCAGTTAATAAAAAGCTAAAAATAACAAAATATGTATTGTGGTAAACTAATTAGTGCATTTAAATGTATTTAAAATAAATAAAAAAAATCTATTTTAGGCATTTTATCAAACACTTTGTGTGCACTAAATATGACTAAGACTTCATCTTTAACGTGTGATATTTCACTCATATCGTATCGGATTTGAGTGATTCAAAATCCTGAGTAAAGAATGGCCAAAAAGCTACAACTTTCATGGTGTAAGTTTTGCATAATTCGGTCTCTAAACTAGACAAAATTAGAGCCGAAAATACTGAAAATTTTAAGAAAATCAACACCCACTTAAAAAGTTGAAAAAAAAGGTTGCGATTTATATATCAAAATGCATACCAAGTTAAAAATAATTAAATTTTAAGAATTATGGTGAAATCGGTTTTTTGTAAAAGTTTGTTGTTTGAAAGTTATTTACGTTTGAAAATTAGGGTAAACTAAAAAAACAGGTCAAATGACCAATATACCCTCTAAGCGAAAATATTAAAGAAAAAAAAGAAAAAAATGGGTGGAGGACACATGGCACTACGTTATTGGCTTTCTAAACTTTTTATTTTGTTTCTCTGTTTAAAGGATCGCAGCTGATGTGGGATAAAGTCACAAAACCAACATACTCACACATAAGGGTGTCATTCGGGCTGACCCGACCCGAACCCGACCCGAGTCAATTCGGGTCGGGTCAATCGGGTTCAAAAATATATTTTGGTCAATCGGGTTAACCCCAATTGACCCGAGTTCTAAACAATGTCGGGTCGGGTATGTTTGTTTAGCCTTGACCCGACCCGAACCCGATTAACCCGGCTTAACAACACTTTTACAATGTAAAATACTCTGGTTGACCCTGAACCCGATTTGACCCGACCCGATTGACCCGAACCCGACCGGGTCAACCCGAATAACACCCCACTCACACATTATGTCATTGTTCCTCTTCACTCTTCTCCATATTGTCCTCGGAATCACCCCCGAGCCAACACAATCCAAGCACTAGATTAGAGTTTTTGTGTAAAAGATTTTGAGTCACTAGTGAAGCCACTGTAACTCTTTGTTGAATAATATGAAGGACTAAATCTGTCATGTTTCAAAGTCTTAATAAGTTTAAGTCTTAAATGAAGAAATGAGAAGTTCAGGGGCTAAAGTGAAAGATAGCTGGGTATATATGCTTCTCATCAGCTAGGGTTTCATTATTAGTTGTTCATATCGTTTTCAGTTCTCTCTAAATCTTCAGTCTTTGTCTTTCTCTTGTGATATCTATCTTGATATCAATCTGGGTATTTGGTTGATTCTTTGTATCAAGATCAATCTTGTTTGATCTTGTTAAGTGAGTGTTGAGTGATTTGAGTAGTGTTGTTGCTGTCTACCTAGTAGAGATCAGTCTTGTTTCTTTGTATCTGTGGTAAGCACCCAGTTGGGGACTTATCTTCTTGACATTGTTATAATAAAATACACCAAAGGGTGGTTGGGTGGTATGCGTGTGGATTGTTGTGTGCTCTTGATCATTTTACATGGTATCGAGCAGGGTTGATCTGGTGGTTTTTGAGATTCTAGGGTTTCTAGGGTTTCGAAGTTTTTTGGGGATTCTTGCAATTGGTGGTTGAATTGGTTAATTGAGGCTGTTTTCTTAATGGTCGTGGTTGATTTGATCTGTTTGGGTTGGATCTGGTGATTTTGTGGGATTCTTGGTTAGGGTTTCTTGAAACCCTAATTTGGTATTTTGGGGTTTTCATCCCTGGTGGTTTTGTTATTTCTTGGGCTGTTCTTGATACAATCTTACTAGACTTAGTGAATCTAGTGGGTTCGTATCTCTTTCCGTGATATATCACTGTAAGTACTTCTTTCTCTTAAGATAACACGAATTTAGTTTAGAAGGTGCAAACGGGACAGATAACATCTTGATCTGCCAACCTAGATTGGTACGAATACACTTTCGGCTGTCCCAGTCTTCTGCTGGTTTGTTGTTACTCTTGGGTGTGAGTTGTAGTTTATATAGTTTGTCATTCTTGTTCATTAGTTTCTTGTTGTGTCTAAGTCGAAGGAGGATAGGATTTGGGCAGTCTTGGAAGTTGATTGAGTTGCTTGGTTCTGGTTATTTGTTGGTATTGTTGTTATTGTTCTTGTTGATTGTTCTTCTTTGTTATTGTTTGTTGTTGTGATTATTATTGTTTGTTCTTGCTAATTGTTCTTGTTTATTGGTTATTATGGCTATTGAAGATCAACCTAGTGGTAGTAATAATCAAGTGTTAATTAGTAGTCTAGATGCTGGTAATCCTCTTCATATTCAAACTAATGATAATAGTGGCCTGCTTATTCCATTTAAATTGCTTGGAACTGAGAATTATAGAATTTGGTTTGGTGCTATGAAATTGGCTTTGCAAGCTAGGAATAAGTATAGCTTTGTTGATGGTACTTGTCTTAAGGAGTCATTTGTTACTAGTAATGTCTTGTCTGCTCAATGGGATAGGTGCAATGTTATTGTCTTAACTTGGATTATGAATTCTGTGTCTCATGATGTTTATATGGGATTGGTTTATTCGAAAATGTTGCTTCTGTTTGGCAAGAATTGAAAGAAACATATGATAAGGTTGATGGATCTATTATATACAATTTGTTGCAAAAGATTAACTCTGTTAAGCAAGGTGGTAGTTCATTGTCGATTACTATCATAGGCTAAATTCTTTATGGAGAGAATTTGATTCTCTAACTAAGTTGCCTAAATGTGTGTGTGAACATAAATGTGCTTGTGAGGCTAGTACTGAGTTAGTTTTGCATCAGCAATTGATGAAACTGATGCAATTTCTTATGGGTCTTGATGATTGTTATCAACCTGTTAGAACTGCTTTATTAACCAGAGATCCTTTACCTGAGGTTAAAGATGCTTATGCTGTTGTTTCTAGGGAGGAGTCCCACAGAGGGATTCCTGAGTCCTCTAGTGTTTCTGAATCTAAACTTAATGCTTCTTCTTTTACTGCTAAATCATTTAATAATACTAGAAGAATGTATAATAACAGTAACAACACTAGAGGAACTAATTCTAATACTAATACTGCTAATAGAGGTCCTAATCCTAATCTGAATTGTAAAAACTGTGGTAAGATTGGACATACTATTGAAAGATGCTATGAACTCATAGGTTTTCCACCTGGCTTTGTTAAGAATAATAATCCAGTTAAACAAAATGGTTTTAGACAAAGTTATAATGCTAATGCTGATAATAAGGTGTGCGAAAAATCATCTACTACTTCATCTGCAAATACATCTTCGCTTTTACTTCGGCGATGAAGAAACTCTTGTCTTTGATCAATGATAGTTCTTCAGGAAGCATACATGCCAATATGGCAGGTAGGGCTTCATTCTTTAATGGAAATGTTTGGTTTAATATTAATTTTTCTAAATATTTCTTTGGAAATTCTAGTCTTATTGTTAAAACTATATCTTTGGGATGGATCATAGATTCAGGTGCTAATCAGCACTTGATTGTTTCTACTGTTGGTATGTTTAATGTTGTGGATATTTCTAGTCTTAAGATTACTGTTGGACATCCCAATGGTACTCTTGCCACTATAAGTCATGTTGGAAATTTAAAATTAACTAATAATGTGACTCTTTATGATGTTTTAGTGGTTCCTGGTTATTGTGTAAGTTTGTTATCTGTTAATAAACTCATTAGAGATAGTAAAATGTTTGTTGGTTTTGATGAAGATACTTGTTATATTCAGGATTTGAAAAGGGAGGTTGTTCTGCAGGACGGTAGCCGTCTGATGGATTATTTGTTTGATATGCAACTGATATCTGTGGGTGAGTGCAATATGGTCATGTCTTATAATGTGTCTAAACTGATTTGGCATAATAGATTGATGTCACCCTGCTGATCCAGTCTTATCTGTTCTTCAAAAAGATCTTGGTATTTCCAAGAATTCTTCTATTCCTATTTGTGAGATCTTCATAGGGCTAAGCAACAAGGAACCTTTTCCTTTGTCTAATCATAAGTCAAAGAATCTTGGTGAACTTGTTCATCTTGACTTATGGGGTCCTTACAGAGTAACAAGTAGAGAAGGATATAAGTATTTTCTCACTATTGTTGATGATTATTCTAGAGCTGTTTGGACTTACTTGATTAAAACTAAAGATGAGGTGTTTGATGTATTTTGCTCTTATATTCACTTAATTTCTAATCAGTTTGGTATTAAAATTAAAAGCTGTTAGATCGATAATGGTACTGAATTTGTAAATAAGAAAATGAGTGGAATGTTTTCTGATCTTGGTATAATACATCAAACATCTTGTGCTCATACACCTCAGCAAAATGGGATTGCTGAAAGGAAACATAGACACCTACTCAATGTAGCTAGGAGTCTTATGTTTCAAGGGGGGATTCCTTTAAGATTTTGGTCTGATTGTATTCTAACTGTTTATATCTTATAAACGGGCTGCCATCTTCAGTTCTAAGTGGTAAATGTCCCTATGAGTTATTGTATAAAACTAAACCTAATCTTTCCCATTTGAGGTCTTTTGGTTGTCTGTGTTTTGCTACTATTCTAAATAATCATGATAAGTTGTCTTATAGGTCTGAAAAATGTGTTCTTATTGGGTTTTCTTCTACTAAGAAAGCATATAAACTTTTGAGTTTGGATACTAGAAATGTGTTTTGCGAGATGTGAAATTTTATGAAAATGTTTTTCCTTTAAAAATGAAAACATGTGAGTCAACTGATACTAATAGTGTAAATGAGGTTGAACACTTGAAGTTTTTTGATAGTCCAAAGTCTCAAAGTCCCAATGATGAAGGGGAAGATACACCACCAGTTGAGGATGGTAGTATGCCATCTTCATATGATGCTAGTGATAATGAATCTGATACTACTTATATGCATCATGAAGATAGGCAATCTGCACCCACTTTGGTGACCAACACTGGTCTGAGGGCAATTCTAGTCTTGAAAATACTGGTTTAGTTTTTCCTCAATCTGAAAATGTTAATGAAGATGTGCGACACACTGTGATAAGAAGATCTAGTAGAGTCTAAAACTCCTATTAGGTTCAATGATTATGTGATGCATTCTAAAGTCAGATATGGTATTGAAAATATGTGAGTTATGCTAATTTGAGTAGGACTAATATGTGCTTTGCTTCTACATTAAATAAATCTGTTGAACCTAAAAATTATGAAGAAGCTGTTAAAAATCCTAATTGGTCTGAAGCTATGAATAATGAAATTGAAGCTTTAAATAGAAACAATACTTGGACTGAATGTGAGTTACCTGTTGGTAGACATGCTATTGGATATAAATGGATATGGAAAATCAAATATAAGTCTACAGGAGAAATTGATAGATATAAAGCCAGATTAGTTGCTAAGGTTTTAATCAAAGAGAAGGTTTTGATTATGATGAAACCTTCATCTGTTGTGAAAATGGTTATTGTCAGATGTCTAATAAGTATTGCTGTTAGTAAAAACGGCCTTTATATCGTTAGATGTTAATAATGCATTCTTATATGGTGATCTTGATGAAGATGTTTATATGCAATTACCTAAAGGCTTTAATGGTGGTGATGATACTAAAGTATGTAAGCTTAATAAGTCTATATATGGACTTAAGCAGGCTCCTAGGCAATGGAATGCTAAGCTTACTAATGCTTTAATTGAACATGGTTTTGAGCAAAGTAAATTGGATTATTCTTTGTATGTTAAACAAAAAGGTTCTGTGTTTGTTGCTCTGCTTGTATATGTAGATGATATTGTTATCACTGGAAATGATGAAGTTGAAATCAATAACTTTAAAAAGTTTTTGAGTTCTAAATTTATGATCAAGGATTTGGGAGAATTGAAATATTTTCTAGGGATTGAAGTTTTGAAAAATGATAATGGTATTTGTATGACGAAAGTATTGTTTGGAATTGTTATATGAGTATGGTTTGCTTGCAGCAAACCTGTTGATACACCCCTTGCCTGAAAAATTCTATTTTGAGTTGTGTTGAAGCTAAAAGAGCAAAGTGTTGAACAATATAAATAACTATCAAAAATTGCTTGGTAATTGATATACTTAACTAATACCTCACCTGATATTAGTTATGTTGTTCATTGTTTGAGTCAACACATGCATAAACCTTTACAATCACATCTTAAGGTCAGCCTGAGGGTTTTAAAATATCCGAAAATCTCCTGGTTTAGGGTTTGTAATTTAATAAAGAGTCTCTGATCTTAAGCTTAAAGCTATACAGACTCGGGCTAAATGACCTCTAACTAGGAAATCAGAATCGGCTTTTTGTGTTTTCTTGGGTAACTCTCTTTATTTCTTGAAAAGTAAAAACAATCTACTTTGTCTAGAAGTTCAGAAGTTTGGTATAGGAGCATGGCTTGTACTACATGTGAAGTGATTTGGTTTAGCAACTTGTTACATAGTCTTGGTCTTAAAGAGTTGTTACTTGTTAACATATTCTGGATAATAGTGCCGCAATCCGCATTGCTGCTAATCCTGTGTTTCATGAAGAAACCAAACACTTTGAGCTGGATGTGCATTTAGTTAGAGAGAAGGTTACTGGAGTGATTAAAACTGTAAAATACAAGATGTGCAAGTGGCAAATATTTTTACTAAATGTCTTGGTCAAAGACAACATTCTTTGTTTTGCAAAAGTCTTGGTATGTTTGATCTGCGTGTGAACAATTGTGAAAAGAGTTGCAGTCAGGTGAAGGATGGAATAAGTACTCCAAATGCAGACTTATCAACTTGTGGAGGGGTGTTGAATAATATGAAGGACTAAATCTGTCAAGTTTCAAAGTCTTAATAAGTTTAAGTCTTAAATGAAGAAATGAGAAGTTCAGGGGCTAAAGTGAAAGATAGCTGGGTATATATGCTTCTCATCAGCTAGGGTTTCATTATTAGTTGTTCATATCTGCTTTCTCTAAATCTTCACATAGTCTTTGTCTTTCTCTTGTGATATCTATCTTGATATCACCGGTATTTGGTTGATTTTTGTATCAAGATCAATCTTGTTTGATCTTGTTAAGTCCTGAAAGTGTTGAGTGATATTTGTAGTGAGATTGTCTGCTGTCTACCTAGTAGAGATCACCTTTTCTTTGTATCTGTATTGGTAAGCACCCAGTTGGGGACTTATCTTCTTGACATTGTTATAATAAAATACACCAAGGGGTGGTTGGCTGGGTGTACGTGTGGATTGTTGTGTGCTCTTGATCATTTTTACACTCTTTATATGTTGTTGAGTTTGTATTTTGCTTGAATTGCACATATATTGTTAACACTGTTAAAAACCTTTTTAAACTGTTTTTATTAACTCTCGATCGGTAAGAAAATAAATACATATCGGATATTAGTGGTACTTACTCTAATTTGTTAATATCTTTTTGAGTCTTTGTTCTGCTCGTGGAACTTGTGTGTTTGTTCTCTTAATTATAATATATAATGCTACAGGTCATTCCCTTCCTATTTACAATCAATCCCTCTAGCTGGTATCCTTCACTAGCCGATGTGGGATGACAAAAAGTAGTAAAGGTTTATTAAATCTAGCAATATATATTACGATAGGATGTTACTTACCAGTCGTGTATATGGATTCTAGCTCTTCTAATGAGTTTTTCTTATTTTTTTTGGAACAATTCTTATGAGTTTTTCAATGCCCATCACATTCATACAAAAATGACTTTGTTACACAAAAAAAATAGCATTATAAATATATAGCTGCTACATAATGTGTACACTCATATGTTTTAGTGTTCTTTTATCGTGGCTAGGAGTAAGTGAGATTAATTTGAGCTCAAGTACTCAAGTATTGATTAGAGTTGCAAAATCAGCCGCTTTAGCTTCATCGGGTTAAGCAACTATAGATTGGGTGAAAGACTGAAGATTGTGGAGTGGTGTTATATTTTTCTTTAACTTATGAACGTTGATAACAACAAGATCACGTTATTGTTTATATTTTTTATCACTATTTTATCGTCTTGTAATCAACTAATTATACAATAGTAACAAACTGACTAATCTTTCTAACATTACATGGTCAATTGGCTATATGCGCAGAGAACTAGAGTTTCCACTTTAGTGTGATTTGAGTTTTGGACTTTTGGTGTAGCAAATTATGAGTCACTATGAAGCAACTATCAATCGAGGTGTGGAGTGTTGATGTTCGGTTTGAACCATTATACATTTTGGTGTTATACTTCTTATCGATTGACTCTTTATATGTTATTGACTTATTGGGGATGTATCTTGCTTGAGTTAAACATGTATCTTGCAGAATTTGTTAGAAGTGGTAAAAACCTTCTCAAAGTGATCGCGACTTCACGAAATTGATCAATGTGCAAAGGTGCACAATATATATTTGTGCATAACGATAGAGTATATTGATTTTTATGGTTATATCTGCATCTGTATACGTAAATCAGTAGATAATTTTCTCAAATAAAAAATTAGCAATTTATACCCCTTTAATTGCTACTACAATAATCAAATTTCAAAGCTTCTTGCCATATACAACTATCAATGCTTCTGTAAAAATAGAAAACTCACTATCAATGTCTTAGTTACTCCCTACATAGATATGATAAGCCAACAAATTCATACAATGTTACCAAAACTTAATAAAAATTGATTAAGAATGATAATCTGTGTTATAGCTTATTTGTGATGATAAAAAAGTTATTTCTATTTATAACTTTATTTAACATAGATAGAGATTAAATATAACTGAATAGAAGCTGCCAAGTCTCTTCATTCAATAAGTTAGATTAGAATAACATAAAACGAAAAACATTATCTATTATATTATTATTATATTATTATAAAATAAGCTTTTGTACAAGCCTACTAAGCACCTTGCATTAAAAATTGGTTTAATGCACTACCTTATTTAGCTTCTAAGTAGAATCATTTTATGCAAAAGGTTTTTAAAGTCAAGGTAATAAACTGATAATTTTGTATTTAATGTGTTTAATCAAAGTCGGTATACTTCTCTCTCTCTCTACACCTCCTCCTTATCAAAATATCACTTCCATAAATCATTTTATGCAAAAGGTTATAAATCATTTTATGCAAAAGGTTACAAATCAATACGCTTCAATCTGTTACAAATCAATATTAAAACAACATTCAAAACAATGTTTAAAAATCATAACAAATCAATTTTCAATTTCAAATCATCTGATAATTCCACAGATCCATAAAACAACATTTTCAACATCCCTTCAAAGTCGATCTATGGCGGTTGATGTTTTGCTGTCTACACCGAGTAAGTTTTCATCTTATGGTTTAATCGTTAAGATTTGAATCACATAATACAACAATTGCTATTGAAAAGTGAATGCTTGATTATTAAATAATTCATAATTTTCGCATATACTCACTTTTTTTTAGGGTTTTGATTTAAATTCTATGATTATGTTCAATTTAACTGGGGTAATCTCTTTTTATGAACCATTATTCAACAAGCTGGGACAACTTTAGCAGTTGAAGGAATACACAATATTCTCAAATCTCGATTCAACTATAGGTTTTTGATTTGAATAACATCGTACAGGTATTTTGATATGTTTTGTTTTTGTGTCGATTCAGTTTAATGCATTTGATTTGATTAAATTCAATTCAATTGTGTTGTGGTAAAATCCTAAAAAAGAATTGGATGAAAATTAGTTGTATGATAATATTCTTTTTTTGATTATGCAGGTTAAATTCAATTACCCGGCTTAAACTTTTGTAAGTATCGATTTCTTTTGTTTAGTTTTATGTGTTAATTTGTTACTTCTGAATGTTCCATTGTTTATGAATATGAGCTTGGTTAGAATGATCAATTAAAATGGTAAAGTTTCTGTTCAATTTATTTTGGTTGTATATGCAATTTGATCAGTTATTTGAAGGCTTGTGATCTTAATCTTACGCAGTGAATGGATGCCCAAGTGGCTTATGGTTTTCATAATCTACAGAATGAGAAACCTTATCTTGCACCTGCCAACAAGGATGGTTCTTTACACCTTGCATGAATGACCCAAGCTTGAGGTAATAGTTTCTTTCCATATTAAGTGACCTTGATATCTATAGTTTTACTGAAGAGTAACTTTTATACTTGATATATTGTGCCATGATGAGTGATTATAATCTATTTGTACTATTATTTCCGACAAAAGTAACCCCGCCTTGGAAATTGCCTAAACATGCTTCATTCTTGCAGGGGACTAAAGAACATTTTAAGGGTACATATTAAGAAATTGAATAGCCCAAACTGGGAGTTGCTTCCTCTTCCATCAAGGTAAGGCTATATCACTATACATGATATTTGCATAAACTATTGAGCATTATATGAGGCTTTCATTTATAAATGACTCAATAATAATTATTGAATAACCTCCTAATAATAACTTGAATCATAGAAGTTATAAGTGGCCTGAAACTTAAGGCTTAAAACCTTAATTTCAGGTTGCTATCAACTTTAAGCGACTGTTTTTAAAAAGATATTCAGAGGTCACTAGGCCAGCTTACTACATTGGACATGTTACAACTTACACGTATGTTTTCGCTTGAAGGATATGAGTAATATAGGTCAATTTCATGATCACCAGGTTTGTTTATTCCATGTTTTATATTCTTAATCAGATGTAGGCTTTTGATTCTTTACGACAGTGATTAATTATTACTTAGATGCTCTCTTATATAGTGGTTCTACTTCTACATATGCTGAATTGCAGATGAAATAACTAATCCATCATTGCCATATGGGTAGTATTCAATGAGGAGTCAGTAAAATGCTTACAAAATATGGTTGGCTTGATTATCATAGCTACTTCATCAATCACTTTTTTGTTTAACAGATACGACCAAACAAAGTAGAAGTTGTTGGTTCGTTTAATAATAATGCCCATGGCACACTTAACTAAAGTTATTATTGATTTTGCAGGAGCACATGATTCAATAAACGGTATTTCCTGTTCGACTCGACAACTTGAGGAGCCAAACTTGAGCAAGAGAACTAAGGTCAAATGTCAGGTCAATGTCCTCAGTTTATATATGTTCTTGCCGTTTTTTGTTCTTGCCGATATTGGAATCGGTATTTATAAGTAATATTTTAGCTAAAAGAGGAAGCAAGAAGAGGCAAGTTCTTCTATAAACAGGTTAAAACTAGACGAATCATGTATGTCACTCAATAATGAAACAAGTTAAATTTACTTATGATATCTCATTAGTCGTGTAGTTTAACTCTAATATGTAAAAGTAAAAAACTTAAGTTTCTATATATGATGAGAAATCTATTTTTTAGCATGTGCGTTTCTAGACCGACATCACTTACTAATCAAGCATAGTATCTGTTAGTGGAGCAAAGAATTTCTCTAAACATTCAATTTCATAACGATTTCTTTATCTTAAGCTTGAAAATGAGACTGGATTTTTAACGGGTCAAAACTGAATTTTGTTGTCATAGTGGGTTAACGGTCGAACTGGATGATGGAAGACCGAAGGTTATTAGAATTGGATATGTATTGATATAACTGATTATTGTTATTGTTAAGTTGTTTTTACATGCATATTTATTAATTAACAATTTGCCAAATATAAACACACCCTTTTATTACAGTTTGCTAAACACCGCTTTAAGTAGATGTTTCTTTGCTACTTAATTTAATAGGAAAAGTGTGATCACAGTTGATTTTTGGAGAAATGCAGCTTCAAATACGGTCAATTAGACCCTTTGTTTTTGGATACCATTGTTTAGGATCAGGTAAAAATTAATCTTGAGAATACTAATCAGGTAATTGGTTTATGTAGCTAAATTATACCAAACGGGCCAGATTTTGACTCAAACATTCAAATAGTGTCTTTTCTTCAAAGAAAATTTAGTTGTTACCAATTGTTAACAAGTATTAATTAAATATGATTTTTGGAAGTTAACCTCTTGCCACATAATCAGAATGTTCTCATAATTGGTAAAATGAGTTGACATGTTGTAGCGATAAAACTGTTTGGTCAATGTAATTGTGCTTCGCTCTAATCATTCACTATATTCTCAGGTTCAACAATATCGCCTCTCAAGTTCAAGCTAATTGGTGACGGCCAAGGGTTACACGGGTCGGCTTTGTGCAAGGTTGTGCAAACTTGCAGTCCTACTGCTCAGGCAAGGCTGCAAGGTTGTGCTTTTCTTGCATTTGTAAGAGGGGTTGACATGGGTGGCCCTGCAAGGTTATACAACGGGTGAAAATAGGTTCATTTTTTACCCGTGAGTATGGGTCAGGCTGACTTGAAACACTTCAGTCCGAAAGTCACTTTTATACATACAACCGTTGTTATTGAAAGGTTTTAATGGATATTTAAATAATAGTATGTCCGGATTCGAACTCGAGACTTCGGGATTGCACACATTACGTATGAAAATTGATGTACATAATTAATATAAATAAAACGTTATTATTATTAATTATCACTAAATAAAACATAACGATAGTTAAATAATTAACGAGGTTTGGTTAACGGTCGTTAAATATTAACTACGAGGACTAGAGATGAAATTAGTAGACAAGAAGGATCCGAAACCCCTTTGGACTTGGATGGCCGGTCGTGGGCTTCACAAACAAAGGAGGTGGGATTTCTTGGTCACCAAGTTTTAAGAATGTATATATACAAACCCTTGTATTCATTCTTAAACTAATCTTGGATCACCAATAACCTAATTTCTCATCTCCTCTCCTCTTTCCCCTTGGCCGATCGTATAAATCCCCTCCACAAAGGGATCGATTTTTCCAAGTGAAAGAAACTAGTGTTTGGTTTATTTGTGATTCAAGGAACTAGCTTTTCCACATCAAATCGCTATTAGTACGTGTGTACAAGAACGAAGAGCAAGCACACTTGAGCTTGTATTCCTTGGTGGTCGATTTTTGGGTGGAACGATTTTGTGAAACCCTAGTTTAGGGTTTTGGGTTTTGTTACTTGATCACATCATCGTTTGATTACTTAAATTGCTAAAAGGTACGCACTTTCTTGTTTGGTTAATTAATTACATATATTATTCCTATTGTCTTCCGCTGCTTGCTTTGATGATGTTAATTGTTTTATGTATAATTGTTATGAGTATAAAATTCCAACAGTGGCATCACGAGCCGTTAATATGATGTAATTAATTACCGAAACACATAAAAATTGGATCTTTATGATTATTTGCATGGTTTTATGGTTTCTAGGGTTTTAAATTCGAAACCCTAATTTTATTTAATAAGGGTCGATTACCCTAATTTTATTTTAATTAGGTTTTAATTTTGTAAAACTTGTAGAAACCCTAGGATTGCATGCTAATTTTATGTGGTTAATTAATGAATAATTGTTATGTGCCATGTAATATGTGTATCTTGGGTGATAATTGTTATGCGGAATCCATGGTGGAACATGCATGTTTTGCCATGGAGTATTGTTTATTGGTTATTGATTAATTGTTAAGTGATACACACATGTTTTGTTTATTTAATAATTATCAAATTGGGGAAGACCTCAATTATAACTAATAAAAATTCGTTATGTGCTAATTGGTATATTATTAACTTTGGCTTACGCAATCGACTTGTCGATGTATGTGGCTCATCTACCTTGTAGTTGAAAGCCCTAGTTAATATATGCATAATTTTACGCCTAGAATTGTTTATTAGAGTTTATTGAAATAATTATGCATGTGGCTAATTGTTTTTACATATGTTAAATTGTTTAGTTATATGTTTATATTATTTGAGTATGTTTAATTTTTATTAAAGTGCTTTTTGTTTATATAAATTGTTTGACATGTTAGTAAGCAAAAAGGGTTTTTTGGAATAGAAAATTAAATAGACTAAATAATGGCGAAACTGATTTGTTATCTAAGAATTATTCTTGAACTTTTAATCGATTGATGCGACTGTACTAAATGGTTAGAACGACTCACCCACTAGAACAAACTATAAAGGGGTATTTAAGAAGTGAGCACAGTCTCACTGAAAGGATGTCTAAGGTTATGCTATGCGCTTACCTGGTCCTCTGCCCTCTGTGAGTTCGATTGGAGCTACCTAGTATAACCATTCTATGTACGAAGCATCTTAGTGCAAAGTTGTAAGTTTCACAACGCATCGATTAAAACTTTGTAGAATTCAATCTTAGCAATTAAAAATCTAATGTAAGTTTTTTCGAAAAATATTATGTTATAAAGTTGTATGCATGCTTCTTTATACATAAGTTTTGATTACACGTCAAAAATTGTACCCTTTAAATTTAAGTTTATGCCATCTAATGATATGAAACACTTGAAGTTGTAATTTAGTTATGTGAGACCTTGATCTAGATTACAATAACGAGGTGAATTATTTAGTTGTGTGAGACCTCGCTTTATGATTTGCGTTTCTAAATTAGATAACTTAATTAAGTTGTTAGTGAGACCTAAGGCTTAAGGCATGAGATGGGATGAAACATGCTTACGTTTTGCATTAATTGTTTTGGCAAAATTGTAAATCCCATAATTTTTGGAATTGAAAACTTGTTTGTCAATTATCGTTTTCAACGATTACCTATTCTATACTTTCACCACTAGCAGATCAACTGATGTGGTGAAACTATGATAATGAGGATCCAAAATTCAAGGAAAATTCTATGGTTAATATGAATATTGACCAAAGGGTATTTTATTTTCTTGAATGATTACTTATCGAAAGTACTAACTTTTGAACTTTTATTTCTGTAGAAATGGCTCTGCTGAATTCTATCGCACTAGCCTCGTCGTTCAAATCTATGTTTGATCGAGAGAAATTGAATGGTAGCGCGAATTTCAATGATTGGTATCGGCAACTAAGAATTGTCTTGAGGGTTGCCAAAAGACTCAATTATTTGACTACGCCTTGTCCTCCGAACCTGCACTGATGCTATCTGCTGAAGCACGAGTTGCATGGCAATCTGAGTATGACAAGTATAATGAGGTCGCCTGCATTATGCTCGGAAGTATGAACTCAAGCTTGCAAAAGCAGTTTGAGAATTACTTCCCTAATCTCATGCTTGAAGAATTGCAAAGGTTGTTTGAAAAGCTGTGATCTGAGAGCTGTATGATTTGATAGATCTTCATAGTTGCAAGCAAGGAGACGGAAACTCCGCCACGCCTGAAATGATGAGTTACATGGACCAGTTAGGGCGTTTGAACTATGTCTACCCTAATGACATACAAATTGGCCTTATCAACAGATCCCTTAATAAGGAGTTTGATGGTTTCGTGCGAAATTATAATATGCATTGCACGGGGAAGACAGTCAGTGAGGTACATGCAATGCTCATTGATTACGAAAAGGTTTGCCCAAGAAGGCTTCTACACCGCGGTTTTGACCATCCGAAGGGTAGAATTTCTAAGCCTAATAAGCCGCTAGCAACAAGAAAGGGAAAGGTAAGGTAAAGCCGATAAAGGAAAACAAGTTATGACTTATCACAAGAACCCAAAAGTACCCTCCCAAGAAGCGTGAAAATCCGAAGAAGGAGGATGGCTTGTCATCACTGCACCGAGGTTGGACACTTGAAGAGGAATTGTCCACTGTACCTTGATGAGTTGCTAAGAGTATAAAAACGGCGCGGGCTGCAAGACTTACTCTTTTGATGATAGAATTATTTGCTTTTCCTCATAAAAACCGTATATGATACCGTGTATGTAATACACTGCAGACTTTAGGAGGGAAGCTTGCCAATGGACAGCAAGGATGCACGGGTAATGCAATGCTACGTCGTTTATAGGCACGCTTTGATTTAGTTTTACCTTCGGTTTAGTATGTCATTAAACGATTGTCATTACGCACCTTCCATTGTTAGGTGTCGTTTCTGTTTCCTTGTTAAAAGATATTGGTTTCTTCATGTACATCGATAATGGAATTTCGCTTTTTAAATGATGTTTTTTACTTTAATGCTATTCCAGTAAATGGTGTGTTTGAAATTGATTTGCATGATAATGTGAATGATAAAAATAATTCTGTTTTAGCATCAATAATAAAAGAATCAAAGGTGATTTGGATTCTTCATTTCTTTGGCATTGTAGACTTGCTCATATAGGCAAGAAACGCATGCAATGCAACATGATTTTGCAAGACATCAATGCTGAATCATTTGATAAATGCGAATCTTGCATATCTGGGAAGATGACCAAGAAACCTTTACAAATAGTTTAGAAAGGGCTTCTGATCTTCTTGGTGTGATACATCCTGACGTATGTGGACCACTAAGACATGTGTCAAGAAAGGGTGCTAGCTACTTCTTAACCTTTACTGATGATTTCAGTCGTTATGGTTATGTTTATTTACTTAAACATAAACATGAAGTCTTTGAAACATTTAAGGTTTTTAAGAGTGAAGTAGAACCGCAACTAGGAAAGAAGATTAAAGCTCTTCGATCTGATAGAGGTGGTGAATATTTAAGCCAAGAGTTTAAAGATTATCTAGCTGAGTGTGGTATAGTCCAGCAACTCACATCTCCATATACTCCACAACAAAATGGTGTATCTGAGAGAAGGAATCGTACATTGCTAGACATGGTGCGATCGATGTTTAATCTTACGACTCTTCCCTTATCCTTTTGGGATTATGCTTTGGAAACTGCTGTTCGCATATTGAATATGGTTCCAACTAAGAAGGTTGATAAGACTCCTTATGAAGTGTGGTATGGGAAACCTCCCAACTTGTCTTACTTAAAGGTCTGGGGTTGTGAGGCGTTTGTTAAACGTGACTCTGCTGATAAGCTGCAACCTAGATCTGTTAAGTGTATCTCCGTAGGATACCCAAAGGAAACTATGGGTTACTACTTTTACTTTCCACCTGAAAACAAAGTAATAGTTGCTAGGTATGGAGAATTCCTTGAAAGGGATCTCATATCTCATGAATTCAGTGGGAGAGTTTATGATCTGGAAGATGATATAGAAGATACAACACCTTCTCGAAACACTAGCCAACCTCAAGTAGAACCTAAGTCCAGGCGTTCCACCGAGATTGAAGTGGTTCCCATTCGTAGATCCGCAAGGACGGCGTGCACTGAGCGTCTATGTCTCAACGTAGAAGCTGAGGAATATATGTTAGGGATCTTGGTGAACCTGCTAACTATAAAGCTGCCATGATGAGTCCTGCAAAGGAGAAATGGCGAGTTGCAATGAATGGGGAAATGCAATCCATGAAAGATAATGAAGTCTGCATAGAGGTTGACTTACCTCCAAATGCTAAGGTAGTTGGAAGTAAGTGGCTCTTAAGATAAAGACTGCCATGGATGGCAATGCACACACCTATAAAGCTCGTCTTGTAGCTCAAGGTTATACTCAAACCTATGGGGTAGACTACGAGGAGACATTTTCTCCTCGTGAGACATTAGAGCTATTAGGATTCTTATAGCCATAGTTGCTTACTATGACTATGAGATATGGCAAATGGATGTAAAAACCGCTTTAAAGTGCCTAGATGAGGACATCTATATGGCGCAAAACAAGGGTTTGTGAATCCAAAGTATCCGAAGCGTGAATGCAAACTTCAAAGATCCATTTATGGATTGTAGCAAGCATCAAGGCAATGGAACAAGAAGTTTGATGAAGAAATCAAGAAATTTGGTTTCACTCAAAATCTTGATGAGCCATGTGTGTATCACAAAGCTAGTGGGAGTAATGTTATTTTCCTTGTCTTATATGTCGATGACATATTGATCATGGGAAAAGACATTCCAAGTATGCAAGATGTAAAGTCTTATCTTGGAGAGTGCTTTTCTATGAAGGACTTAGGGGAAGCAACATTTATTCTGGGAATCAAGATCTACCGAGATAGATCAAGGCGGTTAATTGGACTAAGCCAAAGTGCTTACATTGATAAAATACTAAAGAGATTTAGTATGCAAAATTCCAAGAAGGGATATTTGCCAATGCAAGTAGAACATGGCTTAAGTAATAAACTATGCGCGTCAACACCTTAAGAGGTGGATTACATGAAGAAAGTTCCTTATGCTTCGGCGTTAGGATCTATCATGTATGCTGTAAGATGTACAAGGCTTTGATGTGGCGTTTGCAAAAATATCACCGGTCGATATCAACAGACCCAGGTGTGAAACACTAGCAAGCTGTTAAGAACATTCTTAAGTATCTAAGGGCTACTAAAGAAATGTTTCTAGTGTATGGAGGAAATCCAGATGCGAAACTTGATGTTACTGAGGTTTTGCGATCGTCTTTCCAAGCTGATAAAGATGATACAAAGTCTCAAACTGGTTATGTCTTTGTCATTAATGGAGGAGCAGTTGACTGGAAGAGCAAGAAGCAAACAACGGTTGCGATGTCTATTACGGCTGAGTACATAGCTGCTTCAGAGCTGCGATGGAAGCTGTTTGGATTAGGAAATTCATTTCGGGACTCGGAGTAATGCCCTCAATTGAATTACCTTTAAATGTGTATTGTGACAACTCTGCTGCAATAACATTTGCCAATGAGCACTGAGTCATGAAGGGCGTCAGACATTTTCCTCGTCGATATCACTATGTTCGAGAACAAGTCGACATACGTGAAATCAATCTACTCAAAGTTCATACAGATGATAATCTAGCTGATCCCTTTACGAAGCCTTTGCCAAAAGAAAAACTTACTGACCATGCTGATGGGATAGGTCTTCGTTTAGCTAGTAGCTTCATGCAGATCTGTGATTAGTATTTGGATAAAGGATGTTATGAACAAATATTACTTTAATGAAATAAAATAGTTGTTATGTTTATTTTTCATTTTATTAATATTATATCCTATATTTGCATGTTTAATCCGTGAATAACTTATGTTATTCTAAATAGTCCGTTGTCGATCAATGATGTGGGAATGTCATTGAATTAAGACAAATCTGAGTTTTGGTAGAATATACTTTTAAAGTATATTGATGCGTGGGACATACCAGATTCACATGATATTCAATGAATTGAATATAGGACTCATCCCAACTTTACATGATGATACTTTATGGATTTTTGGCATTAAGTATATCATGAAGTGTTTATCCTCAGACTTGAGATATCAGATAACTGATATGAATGTAGTGCATTTGTGTAAGATAGTCTAACGCTATCCGTAACTGGTAGTTACAAGGGCTATTTTCGGAAGTGTTGCAAAGTTCATGAGTTATGTTTGTAGTCAAGAGAATTTGTTTCTTTGAATTTGTTTCAAAGCATAATACTATTTTGGGCCCCTCGTAGGGTTGACAAGATGTTTGTATGGCCATACCCAAGATCTATCTGGAATACGTTCAGATGATTTGGTAATCTTGTTCAATCATATACAACGAGAAACAGAATGTTAACTTATGAAATGACTTAATCCATATTCATAGTTATTATAGTATTAGTAACAAAAGGATAAGTAAAAATGATGAATCATTAAATGGTTTTTTCAGGAGACCATACTCGATTCGATCTGGGGCGTTGGCGTGTGAAAGCTAGACTAACCAATGTCATTACTATATTTAGTAATATCCAAGTGGGGGCTGAAAGGTTTTAATGGATATTTAAATAATAGTATGTCCGGATTCGAACTCGAGACTTCAGGATTGCACACATTACGTATGAGAATTGATGTACATAATTAATATAAATAAAACGTTATTATTATTAATTATTAATCACTAAATAAAACATAACGATAGTTAAATAATTAACGAGGTTTGGTTAACGGTCGTTAAATATTAACTACGAGGACTAGAGATGAATTTAGTAGACAAGAAGGATCCGGAACCCCTTTGGACTTGGATGGCCGGTCGTGGGCTTCACAAACAAAGGAGGTGGGATTTCTTGGTCACCAAGTTTTAAGAATGTATATATACAAACCCTTGTATTCATTCTTAAACTAATCTTGGATCACCAATAACCTAATTTCTCTTCTCCTCTCCTCCCTCTTTCCCTTGGCCGATCGTACAAACCCCCTCCACAAAGGGATCGATTTTTCCAAGTGAAAGAAACTAGTGTTTGGTTTATTTGTGATTCAAGGAACTAGCTTTTCCACATCAAATCGCTATTAGTACGTGTGTACAAGAACGAAGAGCAAGCACACTTGAGCTTGTATTCCTTGGTGGTCGATTTTTTGGGTGGAACGATTTTGTGAAACCCTAGTTTAGGGTTTTGGGTTTTGTTACTTGATCACATCATCGTTTGATTACTTGAATTGCTAAAAGGTACGCACTTTCTTGTTTGGTTAATTAATTACATATATTATTCCTATTGTCTTCCGCTGCTTGCTTTGATGATGTTAATTGTTTTATGTATAATTGTTATGAGTATAAAATTCCAACAGTTATTTATTAGCATTATTTTAGAGATAGTTTGTGTCGTTGTTGCCTGCAAGTTAGTGTAAATAAATAGTTGAATTAACGAAAACGTTTCAATCGTAGGAAAAAAACTGATGGGAGCTAAATACAGCAGATGCGTATGTTACAAGTTGGGGTGGCTATTACATTTTCTGATTTATAGATTTATTTATGAGAGAAAAAAAAATTGATGAATGTATATTACAGTTAATGGTTGCTGAAAGTGTTGTTTTTTGTGATAAATCGGTTACACTAAAAGAAAGCAAATTTTAAAGTCTTATAGGTATTCGGGTGTGTGGCACCTGCTAATCTTAGAAAGCTTAGCTTGTAATGATTGAACAAGTTAGAGTTTGAACTTGTGATTAGTATTCACATCAGGTATATTCATTTGATCTTGACAGATGTGAATATATATTGGGATAGTTGGGGTCTTTGAATTATGATATTATTCCCAAATATGTGACAAGTTCCTTATGACTTTCTTATCCTTAAAATATATAAAATACACAATATTTATTGATGTGTTGTGTTGTGTTATTATCGCATTTTACTTTGCCTATGTTGGTAACATATTTGGGAATAATTGTATAAAAAAGTTTTGATGGATAAAAATGATTCTTTGTTTAAACTCAAGTGTGTTGTGTGAAATTTGTGCTTGATCGTTTAAACTGTGTTTCTATCTTGGAAATTAATAGAATTAGCAGTGGTTTTCTGAGGCTATAGTTTAAAGCGAGAATGCTTTATTGAGTGTTTGAGTGTTTCTTTGTTTTTTAAAGTTATGAAATCGCCGGTTGTTTTATGACATTATGTTTTATGGAGCTTAATGCAGGTATTTGTTTGATTCATTGTTTGACGTAGTAGCATGTGGTTGTGAGACTGGGTAGGTAAGGATTTTTTTTGCATTTGTTTGGTTTAGGTGCGGCAAACTGGAAATGTTTGTAATTGTAGGTTTAGATCTTTAGGGTTTCTGAACCTTCAGATTGTGTTTGATAGATTCAGGCATGGCATTTGATATATGTTCTATAAAAGATTATAAATTATGTTTGATGCCTACAATCTATGCTTTCTGTAAATGCAGCCTTCCAGTGTTCTCCGTTAGAAAACTGGGATCCGAAAACTTACAACAAGTCGGCTTGTATGTGGATTTAGAACTGAGCTATTTGAAAACTCAGAAAGGAGAAATAGATCAGGCTGAAGGAACTAAATGCATACCAGGAGAAAGAACTTCATGATCTTCTTCACCCGTCTATAGCCAATGGAATTAAAGTTATTGCACCCCTTATGGGGCAGATTATGCATGGTACGGTGCAAAACTTATTAGCAATGTAAGTTTTATCAGCCAACTTAACTTTGATTAATCATAGGTCAAACTACGAGAACTGTAGCGTACTATTCTCTTTTATCGAGATATATAGTGGAGTTATATAAATTGCTTGCTTTGGTAGGAAGCGATAATTGTGTTGCACTAAATGGTTAATGTTGCGTATACCAGTAAAAAGTTATTAGATCATTGTTGTTACTATTCTCCTTATATAATGCGAGACATAAAACTGATTATGGAGCTGTTAAAGTAACATTTTGTTTTCTCTTGGCGTTGCATCACAAATAAAGAGTTTGGGTCCAAGGCAAGAAGAAACCTCATATGGTGAACTTGAGAGTTGAGAGTGCTAGAGCTTTTATTTGTCATTGCTAATAAGTATAGATTAAAAGTAAGAAGTGCCTTTCGTAGTAGTGGTGTTATACTCCAACATAATGACATGAATAATTCAAAATGGGTTGGATTGAGTAATGGGTCAAAGAGATGGTTTATTAAGCACTCCTTATCCATCGAAGTTTACTCTAAGTTATTTATGTATGAATTTAAAAAGTGTATCAATTTAATAGTAAAAGAATTATATTGGCCAATTAAAATACAAATTTTGCCTCTTTACTACTTTTTATCCGCTTGATTTATTTGGTTGTTAGAGGTCAAGTTGTCTATCTAATAGTAAGGATTAAGTACTATGTGATTGTTAGGATTTGTGATTCTACTGATAAGTTATATTAGCATTTTTATTCATATAAAAAATAAGTGTGATTCTACAGATAAGTTATACTACATTATTTAAATAAGACACATTTGGTAACTTTCAATGTGTTTTGACTGTTCAACCCATTTGGTTGACGTTGTAGAATTCAAACATTTCTTTGGGGTGCATTATTTATTTTGTGTTAATGTAGCCATAGCGGTTTTCCCCTCTTTGTTCCAGCACATTCTTACCGATCTGAGCCTCCATTTTTAACCTATATCAAACAACCCGGATTAACTAAATTCAAATAGTCTGTGTAATTGAAACAGTAATCGGAGCAGGTTTGGAGCGGCTAATGAAAGGAAACAGATTTGGAGCGGTATGCGCTTGATAAAGATAACTTGACAGAGGTTGATCTTTCTGCAGTCCTCGTCCTATGTTCACACATGGACAACTGTACGTTGCCGTATCAAGAGTAAAAAGCAAGCGGGGTTTGAAGGTTGTCGTTTGTGATCAGGATGGTAATCTCTCCAAAACCACAACAAATGTCGTTTATAAAGAAGTACTTGAAGGTCTTTGAACAAGGTTCATGTTGTATCATGTATGTATCATTGGTGTAATCACGTTATATTATACTATGGTTCATTATTTTTAATGTTACAAGGTTTGTTAGCAACTCAATTGATCATTAAAATCACACATCATTTTATGTTCGAGTCAATTTATTTTAGATTGGCAACGCGATGGTTGTAAATCGATTGTGACTCACACATATTTTAAATTTAACAAATTTACGTTATTACTTTTATTATCATCTCATTTATCTATTTCTTTAAAAAATAACCCGGTGTCAACGGGTCTCTAAGCCATAGTTGTCAGGATCCCGATACTGATCTTAGGATCTTACGATTTTACGATACTGCAAAGCAAAAACGATCCGGATCCTACATAGGATCTTTGCAAGCTTAAGATCTTATATGATCTCGATCTTGATCATACGATCTTACGATCTAATCTGATCCGATCTTACTTTTCTCGGATTACAAACTAAAAAACTACAAATTTATGGGTTGTTTGTTTGTAAAATTCAAAAAACAACTTGTTAATCTTTTTAAACATTTTATAATCATAATTTAAGACAACATTTATATGAAACATTCATATTATTTTATGGTTTTCATGTATTAGGATTTGTAGATTTGTATAAAATTACATAAACTATTAAGAAATAACATTATAGTAGGATCTTAAGATCCCGATCCGATCTTACGATCACGATCTTGCAAAGACAAAAACGATCCTGGGTAGGATCCCGATCTTGACAACCTTGCTCTAAGCTAGTAATAACATAAAAGATAAGAGTATTAAAAGTAAGACTACAGCATAAATACTCGAAAGAAAATGGAATGTATGCCTTTAGGAGATGTTTTGTATGAAAATGTGGTAGAGAATGAAATTGTAAAGAAAGACTACAAAGCAACTATATAGACAATTTTATACTCTATAACTTATATTTAAAAGTGGTTAATGGTGTGATGATATAGATATATCAGTTTTGATTTTGATAGATAATCCATTTAAGTTGTTTTTATGTTAACTTTCCAAGTAAAGTTCAGAATAATTTTAAAGATATAGATATGTTAGTTTGATTTGATTTGATTTTGATAGACAAATATGTAACTTATTTGAACTAATAAGTAACAAGGGGCGCTACCTTTTGATTTTCACATTGTCATGCTCCAAAGGATATAAGCTAAACCTAGTTTGCATCACACACAAAAAAAGGTAAAAATCTATTGTTATCCCACCATAAAACAAAGAAATCTACAACTCACGTATTGAAGTTATGCGCAAGCCATTAATTTTTTTATTAATTGTTTTCGTATCATCTAAATTATATATTGCATTAAAGTTTGTTTATCCATCTATATCGGATAAAGTCACAAACCGAAACTCTTTTTCTTCTTCAAGCTTTTATTTACTACCATGCATGCACATCTCCACTCTCACACCCTCGCCTATACAAAATAATGCCTCATTTCACCCACACGGCCACGACAGTCTTTGCAATGACTAAATTCGTTTCGGGCAAATAGACAACACTAGTTCTGAGTGGTATAGTATTTAGGAATTGTGGTTCCTCTTACGAGATTTCAATGTTGAAGAAGTGGAAGATTCTTGATTAGCACGTGCTTTAATTCTAACACTAAAACACCATGTTGTCGAGCCAAATATAGGTTTACTGGTTAGAGTTGCAAGATCGACTTTAGCTTCATCAGTTAAGCAACTATAGGTTCGTTGAAAACCAAAGATCATTGGGAATTCGGGATCTTTATCATGAATTGACTATTTAACGTATGTTTAATGTCGATAACAACTACGGCTGAGCGTCGGTCCAAAACCGACACTAACCGACAAAACCGAAAACCGAAATTCATGAAAAACCTAAACCGAAACCGAACCGACGGGCCGTCGGGTTGGTTCGGTTTTGTGTCGGGCCGTCGGCTCGGTTCGATTTAGGTGTATTTAGGTATGTTTTTGTCGGTTTTGGGCCGGACCGAACCGAATCGAACCGACCCGAAACCAAAAACATGAAACCGAAACCGAATCGACAGGCTATCGGGTCAGCTCGGTTTTTGTTGGTTCGGTCGGTTTTGTCGGTCCGGTTTGGTTTTGAACCTTGATGCTCAGCCCTAATAACAACAAGCTACGGTTCCCGGTTCACGTTTATATTTTTATCACTATTTTGGTGTTCCATTATTAACTAATTATACAATAGTAATAAGCTGACAAATGTTTCCAAGATGATGTGATAATCGACTATCATCGTGAAACCGGTCAGCAAGATGGATCACCATTACATGTTCAATAAAGACATGCTAATTCTCGTTAGTCATTTTTTAGATCTCTGTGACTATATTAAAGTATTACTCTCATACTAAATTAACCTATCACATATAAGTTAGAGGTGTTTGCTATTATAAAATGAAGCTAAGAGTACTAGGTGCCATGGCGAGGGGATTTACTCATTCGGAGCCTACGGGGTGCCACATAACTATAACAAACATTCACAACTAACCCACTCTCACTCACAACTAACCTTAACTTACTCATTTGGGGCCCACCAATTACAACATACAGTAAATTTTTTTATTTAAATTTCCATATAAAGTAAATTCATTTAATTAAAAATAAAAATATAATAACAACACAATAAAAAACATACGAAACGTAAAATAAAAATACGGTAAAAAAACATACGCACTTTCAAATTTAAACATATGAAACGTATTAGTTTTACACTTTTGAATTAAAAAAAAAATCAAAATACCCCTTCTTTCTTAAACGGTACAGTTCGAGTGGGATAACCAAATTCAAATTAAAAATTCAAAAGTCAAATACGAGCGTGATTATTTAATTTCAAAGTAGAGCGGGATGATTAAATTCAAATTCAAATCTGCCTATATATACAACTCCACCAGAGTTGTTTATTACACACAACTCACACACAGATTCTCAACAATGTCTTGCAAAGACTTCTCCTAACAATTCCCCAGCCCACAACAAGTGCCAAAAATAACCTTTTAACCAGAAGATGAAGTTTATCACACTCCACCAGAACATGTCTTTCTGGTATTCTAACCGAAAAATGTATTTGTAAACACTCCACCTGTTAACACTTCACCGGTGGACCTCCAAAACAATCCGTTTGGGTTTACTGAGGATTATCTTCAAGAACTTGAGCAGGACGAGGCAAATCTTAGAGAGATACGAGAAAACGAGGCACGCTAGGAAGCTGCTCGTTTGGAACAGGAAGCTAGGGATGCAAAATATCTTAGGCAGAACTGGTTTGACATTATGGAAGGAAAGTATTATGATGGCGAGTTTAGATCCTCTTCAAGCGAGGAGGGTTATAACTCCGATGATTCCTTTTCTTAATTTGTAGTTTTATTTTCATCACTTTCGTGGTAGTTTGTATTAAGCGTATTATGTATTTGGTCTTTTCACTTTAATATTTAATTTAATTCGTGTTTTAACTTAAATGTTTAATGTAATTTGTGTTAAAAATCTAATTTTTTTTATATGTATAAAGTGTTTTGAAACAAACTTGTTTATTAAATTTTATGTTTTTACACTTTTAAATATGTGTGTTTTGAAAAAAAAAGTACAAACTAAACCCTCGCCCTGCAGACGACGAGAGTTACTATGACAAACGACAACAAGCTCAGCCGGTGTCACGGCGAGCCACAACGAGCATGCCAACTTGGCATGGCGAGGCACGGCGAGCTTGACACCGGATGCTCTAAGGCAACACCACTAAAGTGTCGTACTATGCCTTTAAAACGTTGCATTATGGTTGATGCAACACTTTACTTAAGGCTGCTTTGTGTAATGTTGCAGTGTTGGTAATATTGTAATGATCATTTGTGTGCTTTTAGCTGTGAATGTGTTTTATTAGGGGAAAAAAAAGTCAATCCTATTTACTATGTCTTTTTATTCATTAATCTAGATAAGAATTACTTTTAAAAAAATAGTAAAACAAATAACATAAGTAGAATAAAAAATAACTGCAATATATGTCTACTTCGAAAATGCCAATAACCAACAACACTAGATTTGAAAATTTAACACCTTCATGTTTTCATTTATAAACCTCTTCAATATTTGATCATTTATCCATGTGGGATGATATCAAAGTTCACTTGCTTCTTTATACTTCTGTTTCAAATGACTTAGGGCGTGCTTGGTTAGGGGTTTAAGGGGGGTGGGGAATGGGTAAGGTATTCAAAAGGGCCCACATCACAAATAATTTAGTGCTTGGTTGGGGAGGGGTAAGGTATTGATTACCCCGTAATGGGTAATGAACCATTATAGAATAAATTGGGGGGTAAGGGATTGATTACCCACCTCACTCATTCCTTTGTATTCCTTTCCCTTTCTTTTTTCCTTTCCCTTTCCCCACTTTGAACCAAGCGGACCCTTAGTCTTGGTTCACCCAAATTAAATGAATGAGTAAAGTTTGTTGAAGATTATAATTGAAGTGTTTGTTAAAACTGACCCTGCTTATGATAACCAAAGAATAAATAAAGCCTACTTAAAGCACAAGTTGTCATATAAAAACTAATGGGAAATTTGCATTTCCGTGATCCAAGATGTCAATTATTTCAATGTAAATTAACTTTGTGTCATATTGTTAAATCAAGGATTTTAAAATGTGAATTAACAAAAACACGGTCAATTTTAAAAGTAATTCGTCCTTGATACCTTTTTTGCCTCAAATGTCGTAAGGTTATAGTTAGTTGTACTTTTGACTCAAATTTAGACTCTCTCACATACTTATAACTAGGGGTGTCGGGTTGACCCGACCCGAACCCAATAAGCCTTATCGGGTCGGGTTAAATCGGGTTTAAAAAAATTATCGGGTTAGTTTTACCCGAACCCGATAACCCGACATTATTATCGGGTCGGGTTAGGGTTAGATAATTTTTCTTATCGGGTCAACCTGATAAGACCCGAAAATCAATTTTTAATTCTTTTTTACTGATAATATAAAAAGCCCAATACCAGTGGTTTGACTTTTACTTAGTTACACAAGTTTATGAAATATGCTTATTGGTGGTATTTAAAATTAGATACAATGTGTGTGCATCGCACGGGTCTAAACGACTCATTATTTTAAAGATACAGATATACCAGTTTGATTTTGATATAAAAGCATGTAACTTTTTTGAAGTAACAACAAGGGGCCTTACTTTTGATCTTCGTGTCTTGTCATGCTCTAAATGATATTAGCCGAACCTAGTTTGCTTTAGTATCTACGAGCTGGTGTCCAAAAAAAACGTAAAAATACCCTAATTCGTATCTCACAATTGTATCTAAAGAATAAAAGGAAAGAATCATCAAGTTGTTGTTATCCCACAAATTTAAAACAAAGAAACAACCAGCTCACGTATTAAAGTGATACGCAGAGCTGTGATCTTTTTGTGCCTATTGTCCATGTATGTGGGACAAAATCACAAAAAGAAACTCTTCTGCTTCTTCAAGCTTTTGTTTACTACCATGCACATCTCCACCACTCACACCCTCGCCTCTACGCAAACACCTCATTTCGCCCACAATGCCGTAGTATCGATGTTCGATTTCACCCACCTCATCATCACAACCAACGACTCAATTTAAACATGCATTCCTTACATTCACCGCATTCATTTCACACTCTTCACGACATACACTATCACTATGCCGTAGTATCGATGTTCGATTTCACCCACCTCATCATCGAACTTGACACTTGTTGTCATTGTGTGTAGCCAACTATTTTTTTTTTCATTGTAACACAAAGCTTTTGAATTTTTGTCATTGTATGTAGCCAGTTAGGTGAATTTGTGTTATTGTATGTACCCAGGCTTAGCGTTACATCGTTAGTCCTTTTATATTAACGGTCGTTAGTAAATAACTTAAAATTTCGTTCTCTTACGTTTTATTCGTTTTCATCCGTTATTATACGTTTCGTCCGTTTTATACTTTTTCGTCCGTTGCTTTTCCCGTTTTTACGTTTTCGTCACGTTTTCTTACATTCTCGTCCGTTTCTTACGTTTTCGTCCGCTTTTATCGTTTTCATTCGTTTTCATCCGTTATTATCACGTTTTGTCCGTTTTATACTTTTCGTCCGTTGCTTTTTCCCGTTTTTTACGTTTTCGTCTGTTTTCTTACATTCTCGTCCGTTTTCTTACGTTTTCGTCCACTTTTATACGTTTTCATTCGTTTTTTTACGTTTTAGTCCGTATTTATAAGTTTTCATCCGTTTTTATATGTTTTCGTCCGTTTTCATCTGTTTTTATACGTTTTCAATCGTTTTTCATCCGTTTTTATTTTTTCGTCCGTTTTTATACGTTTTCGTCAGTTTTTAAATGTCTTCGTCGATTTTCTAACGTTTTCGTCTGTTTTTATATGTTTTCGTCTGTTTTATACGTTTTCGTCTTTTTTTTAAGTTTTCATCTGTTTTCTTACACCTTCATCCATTTTTATACGTTTTTGTCCGTATTCTTAAGTTTATACATTTTCGTCCGAAAAAGTAAGAAAATGAACGAAAAAGTAAGAAAACCAACGAAAGCGTATAAAAAAGATGAAAATGCTAGAAAACAGACGAAAACTTTAAAAAAACAGACGAAAATGTATAAAAACAGTTGAAAACGTAAGAAAACGGATGAAAAACATATAAATACGAATGAAAACGTAAAAAAACGGACAAAACGCATAAAAACGGATGAAAGCGGACTAAAACGTATAAATATGGATGAAAACGAGCAAAAACGTATAAAAACGGACGAAAACGTATAAAAACGGACTAAAACGTAAGAAAACGTAAGTAAACAAACGAAAATGTAAAAAACGGATGAAAGCATTGGACCAAAATGTATAAAACGGACGAAAAAGTATAAAAACGGACGAAAACGTATAATAACGGACTAAAACGTAAGAAAACGTATGAAAACGTAAGTAAACAAACGAAAATGTGAAAAACGGATGAAAGCATTGGACCAAAATGTATAAAACGGACGAAAAAGTATAAAAACGGACAAAAACGTAGAATAACGGATGAAAACGAATAAAAACGTAAGAGAACGAAATTTTAAGTTATTTACTAACGACCGTTAATATAAAAGGACTAACGATGTAACGCTAAGCCTGACTGGGTACATACAATAACACAAATTCACCTAACTGGCTACATACAATGACAAAAATTCAAAAGGTTTGTGTTACAATGAAAAAAAAAAATAGTTGGCTACACACAATGACAACAAGTGTCAAGTTCGATGCATTTTTTTGTCATTTTCCCTCTTTATAAATATTAACAAAAGCAGCTATGAATTGTGACATATATACCGGGTCATATGAAGAACCAGACAAAGATTCAAATAAGGTCATGAAAACAATTGTGATAATCGGCTGTCATCGTGGAACTCGTCACCAAGATGGATCACCAATACATGTTCAATTAAACTACTACACTCGTACTAAATTAACACGTCACATATAAATTAGAAATGTTCATATGAAGAACCAGACAAAGATTCAAATAAGGTCATGAAAACAATTGTTATATTGACTGTCATCGTGGAACTCGTCACCAAGATGGATCACCAATACATGTTCAATTAAACTACTACCCTCGTATCCAATGAGCACCTCACACTCAATTTGCATATGTAACATTTTTTTTATAAGATTGTTCGTTATAACGTATAGTTAGATTTTATTTTTTGGAAAAAAAAAAAGTTTTATTTTGTGATATTCCATGTAACGTAAAGTTACGTGGCGATATGTCAAATTACCATTTTATTGTATTTGAATTCCGTTCATGTAAAGTGATACTCGTAAAAAAACATTGTTTAGTTAATAATTAGTAGCATATTTCTTAGATCTGAAGACTCCGTTAACTAATGAATTACATGCTTCTCAACAAAAATTTCGTCGTTTTCATTCAAAAAATAGCTTATAAATAGATACTTTAGTTAACCGTTAAGTGAAAAGGATTTGTTTTGATTTATAAACCTCTAATTTTACATGGCAAAAAAAATTGGATTTATAACAGTGGTCGCGATTAATTTAAAACGAAAGTGAACTCTAACGTTCTTCAATAAATGACAAAGGAACCTTCAAAGACTATGTATGCAATTTCGCCAAAGCTAAATACACTTTTCAATTTTGTAACTTATTGTTAGAAAAGTGGTTAATTGTGTGATGATAATATTAGATAATACATTTAAGTTGTGTTGTTCACTTTTCAAATAAAGTTTAGAATAATTCTTAAGATATAGATATATCAGTTTGATTTTGCTGGAAAAAGAGGTAACTTATTTGAAGTAACAACACGGGGCGCTACCTTTTGATCTTCGTATCTTGTCATGCTTGAAATGATATTAGCTCAACCTAGTATGCATTAATAATATCTACTAACTCGCGTCTAGTAAAAAAATAAGTAAAAATACTGTAAATCGTAACCACAAAGGAAAAGAAAGACAATTGTGGGAAAGGGTAAAATCTTCTAGTTATTATCCTAGTAAGCAAAACAAACATACCATCAACTCACATGTAGAGTTGATATGTGATGTAAGTTATACGTGTATGGTGTTATCATATTATCTTAATTTTATATTGTATGAGAGTTTGTTTATCTATCTATGTGAGATAAGATCACAAAATCAAAACTCTTCTCCTTCTTCAAGCTTTCGTTTACTACCATGCTCATCTCCACCCCTCACACCCTCGCCTCTACGCAAACACCTCATTTCACCCACAATGCCGTAGTATTGATGTTCGATTCATCCACCTCATCATCACAACCAACGACACAATTTAAACATGCATTCCTCACATTCATCTCATTCCTGTCACACTCTCTACGACATACACTATCACTATTTGGCCAATTAAGTTGCAACTAAACAACACATACGAAATGATGTCTTTTTATTAAGTATGATATGTATTGAATATGAATTGTACCAAAATGATGTGTCATATTATTCAACATGCTAGATTAGAATCACATAAGCTTTAAAATATGAAACCCGCCTTCTTTGAAGAGATCTGATTTATCAAAAAGCCAAGACTTATATAATTTGACACATTCTAAGTCTCACTTATATATTGCTCTAGTATTTGTTCATTACAAAATCAAAAATCTCTCCTTCTTCAAGCTTTTGTTTACTACCATGCACATCTCCACCCCTCACACACTCGCCTCTACACAAACACCTCATTTCACCCACAATGCCGTAGTATCGATGTTTGATTTCACCCACCTCATCATCACAACCAACGACTCAATATAACATGCATTCCTCACATTCATCTCATTCCTTTCACACTCTACACAACATACACCATCAGTATGCTTACTGCGCTTAATGTATTCTCGTTATATTCCAACAAACTCAATCGTAGTTCCCATTTCTTTATAAATTTTAACAAAAGCAGCTATGAATCGTGACATATATGCCGGGTTATATGAAGAACCAGACAAAGATTCAAATAAGGTCATGAAAACAATTGTGATAATTGGCTGCCATCGTGGAACTCGTCACCAAGATGGATCACCAATACATGTTCAATTAAACTACTACTCTCGTATGTACTAAATTAACACGTCACTTTTAAATTAGAAATATTTGGATAAACTTATCAATAAAGCTGATTGTAAGAACATTAGAACATGTATCTTCATGGTGGTAACAAAATTTAAACCTAATAATGGTAAGAACATGGGATATCTTCATGGTGGTAACAAAAACATGAAGGAGAAAAAAAAGTTGCAAGTAAACAAAAGGAAATGGTCGTTGTACAAATAATCTCACACCATTTAGCCAATTGAGTCGCTACTAAACACCACATATGAAATGATGTCTTTTTATTAAGTAAGATATGTATTGAATATAAATTGTACGAAAATGTTGTGTCATATTATTCAACATGCTAGATTAGAAACACCGAAGCTTTAAATATGAAACCCGCCTTGTCTTTTCTGAAGATGATGACGTATAGAACGTACAGTAGGTCTATTAGGCTTAACTTGTGTTAATACGTATTTCGGGCCAAGGCCCAACAACAAAACAACCACGAGTACTGGATCGCCAGTAAGCCTAATGACAAATTGGCTACGGTCCGGACTCAAAGGCGCACGCAAAATACCCATCGGACCAGACCCATGGCCGGGAAAAGTAATATGTGTCCGCGTCCACGGTTACCGCGGAACCTTGCCGACAAAAGTCCCAGTACGACCACTAACCTTTTATAAGAAAAATACTAGCAAACCCTAGCATTAGCCTCGCCTTTAAAAGGAGCTCTAATCCTCTCATAGGGTACAACTTTCTCTCACATAATAATACATACACTTTTATTCTCTGACAAGAATGTATACTTACTCTCACGCTAGAGCTTAATCGTAGGGTCCGTCCCCAAGGTAAGGCTAACAGTTTACTTTCATTTGTGCAGGGATCTAATCTATCACTTGGTTTAGTACAGATTCAGCCCGTTGGTAGTTTGTTGGCCAAGCCCAACACGCGTCCTAAACACATATTTCAACCCGTCACACTTTTTGTACTAACAAGTTGGCGCCATCCGTGGAACCAGTACACAACTGCGTTCTTAAAAAATACTCATTATGAGCACTCGGTCAAAACCTACTCATGCCCCCGAATCCACCGTGTAGAACACGGCGGGAAGGGGAAATAACGCATTCCTGGCGGAACATAAGAGGCCCGCGTCCGACGCAGCCCTAAGAAAATACTGTGACAAGTATTACCACTAGATCTTGCCAATTATGTCCGATAAAGTTCGTCAAGAAACGAAGCAAGAAGAGAAGATCAAGGCATTGGAGGCAATGACAGCCCGACTTGACTTCCAGGAAGCTTCACAAAATTCCGAGCCAGAGGCACCGAACGGAAGGAAAGATTTGAGGAAAAAACTCGAGTCTAAGAGACACCGAGACATACACGAACGCTCTGACAGAAGAAGTGATTGGTCCAGATCACCAAGAAAGAAAAACACGGAACGAGAAAATAGTGTTTAAAAGATTACGAAAAGGCGTATTCCATAGGTTGGGAGATAGAAAGAGGAGCTTTTCAGTGTACTCCGGAGACTCCAGACGACCAACCGACTGCAGCCCAAAGAGGGGAGGAAAAATACTATCACAGCTCTTATTCACAGAAGACAGGGCCATTACCAGAAGGCATGGGGATAACAGGGCATCCTCGTGAAAGATGGACAAGCCCTCTGAGAGCGAAGAAAGTAGAGGCGGACATTGGATGTCCGGATCCAAGAAACAAAAGGATTAGTTTTTTATGCACGAAATCAAGGATGCATATTTGGGTTTAGATGTTAGACAAATTATATATAAAATTTGATCCTGCAAACTTTTTTAACGTGTGAATATAAGGACATTTGTAATATCGCAGCTGGGCGGAGGATAAAATTCCATGGACGTGGGTGTTGGCGGAGCTATAACAATGGTGGCGATAGCAACCGATAAAGAAGTAAACAACCAGAAAATTAGAATTTTATTTACACATTGGGATACTTGTGGATAAAAAATAGAATTATGCATATTTATAGTTGGAATATTTGAGTTTATACTGTACAATATTTCATTTAACAATGACGTTTCTTACTTGCAACATAATATATGTTTATTAGTGACGATCAAATGAAAAATATAATTAAGATGATAAGAATGAGAAGTAACCACAACCAACATTTTTAAATGCCTCCACAAAAATAGATATATCTCCCAATTTTTTTTTTCTTATTTGAATCTTTTGGCTATAATTTTTTCTCACTCTTCTTATTAAGATAACTATTCTTACTAGATCCATTCCCATATGTTTGTAAGATAAAAGATACAAAGTAATACTTCAATTTTTGTTATATTTTGGACGAAGATACAAAGTAATACTTAAATTTTTGTTATATTTTGGACGTTTAGTTGTATATTAGTTGTTTGTGATTAGCTAGTGATAAGGATGCATTTATGGGTGATTACCAATCTTCCCAAAATAAATAAATGTGATAGGCTATATATCTAATGCATATCTCTCTACATTTCAGTGATTCAAATCAATAAACACATTACTATGATATCAATCATTCATCTTTCATGGTATCATGAGTCCATTACCGATCCTAAAACTCTAAACCACAACTCTTCTGCCGCCGTCTCCGGCCGTCGGCTACTCGCCGGTGGTTCGGAGGGCTCCCTTAAATAAAATAGTGGATCTTTATGTTTTTCTAGGGAAAAACACGCCCCGTTTGTTCGGAAGGTTCTTTGGGGGTTGAAGTTTTTGAACCAACTTTGGTTTTCTCATCTTTCTGTTGTGTTAAAAAAAAGTAGTTATATTTATTGTTTGTTAGTCGACTGTTCGTACGGCTTTGTTACCAGTCGACTAAAGTTGACCGTTTGTACCAGTTCCTAATGTTGACCATTGGTACAATAAGATTACCAGTCAACTTAGCCTACAAGTCGAATAAAATCGCTCGTTGGTACAGTTTTGTTACGAGTCAACTAAAGTTATGCTTTTATTAAGTTATATTTAGTAAGGCTTGCCTACAGCTTTGTTCAAGGAATTTCGCTAGGGTGTCACTCTTATAAATAACAGTTAATAATAATATTATACCTACAGCTTTGTTCGTGGAATTTCGCTCCAGTTTGAGTGTTCGGTGTCCTCCCGCAAAAACTGCGGGGGAGTGTTAGCTATAATTATGCTCAATCTGTAAAGGTGTAGATAAGCACCAATTTATGTTGATTAGCAAGATGTGATTGTAATTAGCTAAAATTAAGGGTAATCTACCCAAAATAGATTAGAGGCGATCACTGTATAAACCATGTACATTGTATCATTGAGATCAATCAAATAAAAGAATATACCCTCTATCAGTAACAACTTTTGGAATAACATTGGTCGTAATTAAATTTAAACGAGAATGAACTCTAATGTTCTTCGAGTGGATGAAAAAACACATTTCAACACTATGTGCATATGCAATCTCGCCAAAACTACATAGACAATGGTCAATTCTGTAACTTATTGTTAGAAAAGTAGTTAATAGTGCGATCATAATATTAAATAATCCATTTGAGTTGTGTGTATGTTCACTTTCCAAATAAGTTTGGAACAATAGATATAGATATTTAAGTTTGATTTTGACAGGAAACATATAACTTATTTAAGCTAAATAGTGGCACAACCTTTTGATCTTCACGCCTTGTCATGCTCGAAATGATATTAGCTCAAACTTGTTTGCGTTAGTATCTACTAAGTCGTGTCTAAAAAACAATAGGTAAAAATACCCTAATTCCTATCCCACAAGGGTAAAAGAAAGACAATTGTATTGCATAAAAGGAAAACGTAAAAGTCTCCTGATTGTTATCCAGAAAAAAACCCACGTATTATTTTAATACATATGTTGCATCTTTAACTATATTTTTTTATATATTGCAATTGAGTTTGTCTATCCATCTATATGGGACAAAATAAAGAAAACAAAAACTCTACTCCTTCAAGCTTTTATTTACTACTATGCAGATCCACACCCTCAAGTATACACACACAAATACCTCATTTCACCCACAAGGCTATAATGTCGTTGTTTAGTTTCACCCTCCTCACCATCACAACGATGACTCAACTCGGCCAAACCCCCATTCCTCACATTCGTTTCATCCCTTTCACACTCTTCACGGCAAAACCTTATCACTTTGCGCGCTCACTCCGCTATATGTACTGTCATTACATTCCAGCAAACTCGATCACCTGTCGCATTCCTTTAAAAATATTAATTAACAAAAGAATACGATGAATCGTGACATGCCTAGTCATATGAAGAACAAGCCAAACATTATAATAAACTGATTACAACATAAATGATTAGTGGTACTCCCCATCGTATATGTCGACCATGTTCTTCAAAAGTCATAAAAATTCAAACGTATTTCAAAGGCAACACGTTTTACATTCAGATGCAACATTTCTTTATTAAGCTGATGGTAAGACATGTAGATATCTTCATGGTGGTAACAAAAACATGAAGTAGAGAAGAGGATCATTTTAAGATTGCTAATTTGCTATGTCGGGAGAGCATTGACCAATTGGACTGCTGAATGAATACCTTTTTCATCTACCAGTTGTTACCGGTTATCAGCTTATAGCAACCAGTTTACGGCTAATTTTATTAAACATACCTTAAGTCGCAACTAATCACCGCATACGAAAATGATATATTCTTATTTAGTATAATATATCTTTTGTACGAAAATGTATTAACGCAGTAAACAATCAAAGGAAAAGTTTGTTCGAAAAATCAAACACACAATGTCATTGTTCCTCTTCACTCTTCTCGCCATCCTCCACCGAGGCACCGAATCACCACCGCCCACTCCTCACATTCATCTCAACCTTCCTGCACTTCCGTATCCAAGAAAAACTCACACTCGACGTAAACATGTAACGATGTTTATTTATGACATTGCTACCAAATACAACTAAATTTTGGTTATTGGAACAAGAAAGTGTTATTTTGTGACCAAGCATATGACATTCCATGTACCTGCGTCTTTTCGATTACATTCATCACTCGTTTACCACGTAATACGTCATAACTCGATATTAAGAGATTCAATATGAATCGTATGATAACGTTATGTTTTTTAATTGAATAAGCTATATTGTAACTACATAAACTAACAACTATATTGAGTTGGAATTATATAACATGAAAATCATATATAAAAAGACATAATACATCAAATAACGTGCGAAAGCCTATAGAAACGAATAATGAATAATTAAATAACATAAACATAAATTATGCGTACCTTTTTTATTCTAGCCGAACAAGAATCAATTTCACAAACTAGCAAGTGATGAACCCTAATTAGGGTTTATATGATTATAAAAATTACCGCTTAACGATTTTGTAATTCAATCCAAGATACCAACAAAAGTATGTTAGCACCACGTTCTTGTACACACGTACTAAACCAAATTAAAGTAATGCTAGTTTGAATCACACAAAAGTAATTTTTTTGGAAAAAAACAAAAGTTTCGACACCCTACTTGAGGTGTACGATCGGTTGGAACAAGAAATACACACAAAACAATTTTAGGGTTTAGACAATGAGTACAAGAGAGAGAATACAAAGACCCTAGGCCTTGTATTTTTACCCAAAGTAACTTGGTGACCAAGTTAGCAATGGATTGGGCTTTGGAACCCATTGGCCGATCGGTTTGACTAACCCCCAAGGATTCGGGAACCTTCCCAATCTCCATTTTATTATTTAGTCATTCCAATTAACATTTAACGATCGTTAGTCCATTACGCTTAATTAACTTAACGTTCGTTATATATTTTGTGTAATTAATAAATAAATATAACATTTTACATTTAATTATTAACTTTAACTCTTATACGTAAAGTGTGCAATCCCGTGGTCTCGAGTTCGATCCTAACTCACGACTACTAATTTATATCCATAAAACTAACAGCTCTCACTTAGATATATCTTAATAGAGTGATCACATCGGTTAGCGTCTAGCTACACTTCGATGCCTCTAGTACAACTCGAGCAAGGCTCCTGGAAAACCTTTTAATGATTTCTCATTATTATCCTTTTGTTTCTAATACCATGTTAAATAAAGATATGGAATTAAGTTTATCTTTATTCAACTATTCAATTTCTCGTTTTAAGTGATTAACCAAGATTACCAAATCTTCTAAACATATTCAGGGGAGATTTTGGGTGTGGCCACACAAACATCTCGTCAACCATACGAGGGGCCCAGCAGTATTAAACTCCAAATAAATTTGAAAGAACAAATTTTATCTTGACTACAAGACTAACCCACAAATTTTGCAACACTTCTGGAAACAACCCTTATTACTACCAGTTACGTATAGCGTTAAGTTGGTCCACATAAGTGCACTACATTCATGACACTTATATGGTATCTCAAGTCTAAGGATAACTATTCATGATTTACTTAATAACAATATCCATAAAGTAAAATCATGTAGTTGGGATAAGTCCTATATTAAATTCATTGAATATCATCTGAAATTGTTATGCTTTCTCATCAATATACTTTAAGTATATTCTACCAAATCACTCAGATTTGTCTTAATTTAACGATACTCCCATATCATTAATTGACAACGGACGATTTAGAATAAATTAATCACGGATTAAACATGCAAATATAGGATACAATATATTATAAAATCAAACATACCAAGTATTTGATTTATTATAACAATTGTTTAACATCCTTTATCCAAATACAAAATAAATCAATGCATGAAAATTCTAGTTGATTAATTATGCCTCAAGTAATGATAATCTTACTTGTTGACAAGGCATAAATCCACCAACTTGATATATCGTAATTTTGAGAATACTTATTTCAAAATTCAATTAGTGAAGTCTTTGTATGTGTGCATTCACCAGTTCACATAATAATTCATAAAGTGCGTGACATCCTCTATCACCAATTTATGACAATTTAAACTTTCAAACATTTTAAACTTTAAAGTATTTTATTCTTTTAATGTATAATGCAACTGCCCTTTTAGTAGCACAACTAGTTCACATGGCCATTAACAAGGATGAAATCCTACCATGACTAGTATTGAGTGTCATCTCAATTAAACCAGCATCATTGTATACAAACAACAATATGCTCATTAAAACTCCGTAAACTTTAATATCTTATTGTGTAATGTTTGATGTCTTCCAAACTTTCAAGTTTGTAGCTGATGACAATTTGCACAACAATTGACATATTGTTCATTTATAGAATCTAGGAGCAATTCCAGGCTGAGGATGTAATTCTATTAGAATATTCATTACACAAGTTATTTAACAACTTTTAGTTAGATATCAATGTTGTCAAATCACTTCTTATTCAAGAATGATACAACAATTTTAATACACAACATGATGTACGTGATTAATCTACCGATCAAACTTAGATTTCATTCATGTTCTATCTTGTCAAAAGATATTTATCCATTTCCCAAATGATATATCATGTTTTATTAGAATCATTTATTTTACTGCACATGTTTATTAATAATAAACATATATTCTAAGGTTGTATGTTTTAATTCTTAAATCTTACAAGTGAAGTTTCATTCCAATCTATGACTTAACATTTAGCTTACAAGAAATGTTACTTCCTATATGTTATACAACATATAAGATTTAAAACCTTAACATAATACTACTACTAGCTTTCAGGAATACTTAAAAGTTATCTTATTTCAATTATAAATCAAAACTAGGATTTAATATTTAAACATAAGAATAATTTCATAGATGCATGCATTTATCCAAAGATTATATGAATTCAAAAAAACCTTTCGATTACTTACCGTCCTCGTTCAAGTAATTTCTCAAGAAAGAGTTTTGATATTCAATTGTCATATTTCATATTAATGAAAACAAGTATGACAATTATCATCTTTATATATTTAATGTGTATTGGAAAGAATATTCAATCACAATTAATTGCTTAAGTATAATTAATAATCTTGTCATAAAACATGCATTAAATATGTGTACAATTTTGGCCATATGATTTCTACACAGAGATCACTAGAGTTTTCCATCTCTTTGAAGAAACTCATCTTCATTCTTTAGTCTAACTTTTAAGATAAACCAAATTTTCAAAATTGATTATCTTTATGAACAACATCTTTAACATTCATAGTATGAATAATTTACCCAATTCAATATTTCGTAATCCATCATAATGATTATTAGGTTTACTATAATCCTGTAACTCATGTTCTTCTCAGCATATAAATCAAATATCTGAGATATTCTTGCAGATCTATGAATGGAAATTCTATCATCTTGAGTTTAACATTTCATATCTAGCCTCATCATGATATTTACTAGTGTATTTAAGAAGATTATGTATCTTGTAATTTTATCTTTCAAGATAAAAAAAATCCCACTTGTCTTTTGTAATATATAGACTATCTATATATACTTAGCAATTAGAACAAAACTACATTGTTCTCCTTTTGGGACATTACAAATACACATTGATAATTTCTGATTTTGTTTGTTAATAACCTATTCATAAGTAGTTTAACGAATTCATAATCTTCAATTTTAAAACTTAATGTGATTCATCACATTCCATAATAAGATAGTGTTTTATTAATCTTCTAGGTTGGAGTCATATTAAGTATATTCAATCCATACTCAATTTTCTAACTTTGTTACTTTTTAAGAAAGAAGTTATGGTTATCTTGAATCAAACAAATCAAATAGAGTTTGATTCTCCTAACTGAACATACCATCAACTTGTGGTATTCATTAGAATTAATATTGTAAGACAATCTAACAATATATAAGATAAACATATTCCTTTTGGCTTACCTATTTACCAACTAAGTCAACTTAATGTTATAATAGACTTTTCAAGCTAATAGCATGCTTTATAAACAAATCAAATACTTGTCTAATTTATAAACTGTAAATTTATTCTAGATACGATCCCATGTAAGATGGAGATTTACTTTATTGTTGCAATCTCACCAAGTTCTCACATGACGTAAATTGCAACACCAAGTGTTTTTTGAATTAGATATGTACAAGTCATATTAGAACGTTAGTCTCTTACCTTGCAGTCAAGAGAATCCGTTAAATCATATTCCTATATGTTGTACCTTGCACATGTGCATGGAACAACATCATGTAGCAGATAAACAACACGACATATGTTTATTTATGTGACCAATATGATTGTGCCATTGATATTAGCATAACTAATAGATGTAGAACCACTTCATTGTCTAATAAGGAAACGTACATGACTATCCTTGAAAACATAAGTGTCTACAAGTGGAAAGTAATTATCTTAAGACAATCTAGAGATAATCTGGGTTACTACCAAGATGACAAAGCTTGTAACTCCCATTGAATTAGAGATCATTACATTAATTCCTTATTCAGTAATAAGAACACAATACTTCCACTGGATTTGACAAAATTGTAAGTGTTTCATTAACCGGTGAGAGAAATTAGTATTCTATTTACCTCCCTACACCTTTGAGAAAATCCATACATAACAATTACTTATGTACTAAAAGAGTGTATTCTAGTATGTAGATGATGAATTATCCATCAATGCTATTAACTTGAAAATTTGGGCATGCAATTTCTTTCTTAATAGTTCTACTATTCCAACAATTGTAAGTAGTACTTTTAAATGGTCAAAACAGAACAACTAGATAAAATATACTATTTTGTCTTTTACCAATTCTGCAGTAAATTAGTCTAACTTCTAATTTAATAACTCAGAAAATATGCAATTTTCTTAACAATTAAAATTTGCTTACAAGTTATGTATTTGGAATTTAGACAATTCTAATTGTCCTATCATACCTTTCTCATTCATGAAAAGGAATAGGATTGAATCCCACTCTTTCTTATAAAAAGAGGATTAGGTTTATTCTTTTAGCAAAGTTGACTCTACCAAAAACCCTTACAGGTGTAGATCAATTTACCAATACAAGAATAACATACGTTTACGGTTTAATGTTGCATTAATACATTTAAAGAATTAGTAAAATTCAATTTTAGTATTTTTGATAATTAAACTTTTCAAGAACCCAAGGTAATATTCATATAACCATAGAATTTTCTCGAAAACTAGGATCCAAATTATCATAGTTCCATTACATCAGTTGATCTGCTAGTAACGAAAGCACATAATAAGGTAATCTGTCGAACAATAATTGGAAAACATTTTCCAATTCCTAGATCATTATGGGATTTACATTTTCCAATGCTGTTGCAAATGTAAACGAGTTTTATCCCGTCTTGTGCCTTGAGTCCAGTTCTCACTTACTACTCAATTTAAGTCGTCTAACTTAAAGAACTGCAAATATGTCCATGCAAGGTATGACTTCACATGAAGATTTACTTTTCCATCACAATCTCGTCAAGTTCCCACATGACGTAAATTGCAACTTTGAGTGTTCCTTTAACTAGATGGCACTTAACTTAATTTTAAAAGGGTACAAGTTTTGATTTATGGTGTCAAATCAAATATGTACGAATAAGCATGCATATAACTTCGTATCAATAGTTTTTAATAAAAAAAACTTTTTATTAACCAATTCACAAAGATTAAATTATCAAAGTTTTGATTGAGGTATAGATTTCGCCAATCAAGGAATTTACCTTTAATTATCGTCCAATATATCGTACTTTTGCATAAGTGTAAAGACTTAGTGTTTCGGATAATTACCACAAAAGTGGCGCATGGAATTAAAGATAATTCTCCTTTAAGATGATTTTGTACATTTATAGCCTACTTGGTAACTCCAATTTGACGCACAAAGAAGCTGAGAATTTGGTCAGCACTGAAGCAATAACCTCCTTCTTTCAGGTCACAATTTAATGTGCTCCCCTACTTATACCCCTCCTATAGTTTGTCAAAATTGGATGAGCCGTTCTCACTATTTGTACTAAAACCATCAATCAGTTAAACTTATTAAAAATTTAACTCTTCAAAACAAATCAAATTTCACCATTGTTTAGTCCAATTTATTTTTCTATTCAAAATTACCATTTGCTTAAAACTTGTCACACGTAATAAACAAACAAGTAACAATAACAAATAAACAACTAAAACAATGCGCACATAACTAACAATTAATACGTGTAAACAAGTAGCCACATGCAAACTTATTTGATAAAACTTATTAATAATCAATATCTAGGTTAATTAATGTATATATTAACTAGGGCATTGACTCGCACAATTGAAAGTGAGCCACATACATCGACGAATCGATTGCGTAAGCAATAATTAAAATATACAAAATTGCACATAATTGAATCATTAATATAGATATATCAACAATAATCCATGACAATTCAAGATTTATCAAAACATACATGTGATAAAATAAATTAACAATTAATTTTCTCATAACCAATCTTAATAATTAAATATATATCGACAATAATGCATGACAAACATGCACGTTTTCATGGATTTAACATAACAATTATTCATGTTGTCACAAGATCACATACAACTAACAAGTAATTATATCATGCAATCCCAGGGTTTCTATTTCAATTAAAAAAAAAAAAACTTTTAATTTTTTTTCCTCGGATGAACAGTAACAGCTCGATGAACAGTAATAGTCCGATTGAAGAGTAACAGTCCAATGAACAGTAATCTTGGTAAACAGTACCCGATGAATAGTAACTTTGATTTTTTTTAAATCCGAATTCAGGCAAATCGGCCCCAAAAAAAGTAGGGTTTCAAAACCCTAAACCCTAGGTCGACACATTTAATTAAACACATAACAATTATTCGTTTTTTACGCGTTTAGTAATTAATTACTCATTAAACTAAGCTCGTGATGCTACTGTTGAAATTATATAACATGACAATCATATATAAAAACACATAATACATCAAAGAACATGCGGAAGCGTATAAGAACGAATAATGAATAATTAACTAACATAAACATAAAGTATGCGTACCTTTTTTATTCTAGCCGAACAAGAATCAATTCCACAAAACTAGCAAGTAATGAACCCTAATTAGGGTTTATAGGATTTTAAGAATTACCACTTACCGATATTGTAATTCAATCCAAGATACCAACAAAAGTATGTTAGTACCACGTTCTTTTACACACGTACCAAATCAAATTAAAGTAATGCTAGTTTTAATCACTCAAAAATATTTGTTTTGGAAAAACAAAAGTTTCGACACCCTACTTGAGGTGTACGATCGGTTGGAACAAGAAACACATACAACACAATTTTAGGGTTTAGACAATGAGTACAAGAGAGAGAATACAAAGACCCTAGGCCTTGTATTTATACCCAAAGTAACTTGGCGACCAAGTTAGCAATGGATTGGGCTTTGGAACCCCTTGGCCGATCGGTTTGAGTAATCCCCAAGGATTTCGGAACCTTCCCAATCTCTATTTTATTATTTAGTCCTTCCAATTAAAATTTAACGATCGTTAGTCCATTACACTTAATTAACTTAACGTTCGTTATATATTTCGTGTAATTAATAAATAAATATAACATTTTACCTTTAATTATTAACTTAAATTCTCATACGTAAAGAGTGCAATCCCGTGGTCTCGAGTTCGATCCTAACTCACGACTACTAATTTATATCCATAAAACTAACATATTGTAATTACATAAACAAACAACAATAAGTACAACTATGGAACAAATGAAAAAAAAAGTAAAGCATAAGGCTTTGGTTTCATTCGATAAAGTCAAAGACAATTAAAACATCGATAATCCAGCGTACTTACATCGAAATATGTTTAAAACATCGATAATCCAAAGTATAAAATGCTAAAGTCACAAAACCCGAACTCATGTAGTTTTTCAACCTTTTGTTTCAAGTGACTTGAGCACCTCATCTCACCACAATGTCAATGCTCCGCTTCACTCGATCTCCTCATCATCCTCCATCGAGTTCATCTCAACCCTCCCGCACTCCCCTATCCACTAAACACCTTACAATCATAAAAATCAATTCTATTTTATGAAATAATTAAGTAGATTTATTTTGTGATCAAACATATCACATATGTTAGTGACATTCTATGTAACGCAAAATTACGTAGCGACATGTCAAATTGAAATTAACATTTTATTTGAGAATTAAAATCTAATTTTGTAAGTGATACTCGTACACAAAAGTTATGGATAGTCTACCTATTAATTAGTAGCAGGTACAGGTTACTTGGGTATTATGACTATATTGGTTAAACATTCGCATGTTAAACCATAAAACGGAATAGATTCGATTATATTTATCTTGTTTGAAACCATGTAACACATTTCGGTTAAAAGGTTTTCTTGATTTTTGTTTTTTGTTTTTTCGTTTTTTTTTTTTTTTTTTTTTTGCCAAAAAATTAGCTAGCCCAGCTTATTATATAATTGGAATTGTCGAAAAAACCGAAGAAGCTGAAAATTAGAATTGAGACTACAAAATAAATAACAAACAAAAAGTTGAAGGCTTAGGTCTTTTACTGTAAAAAAGCAAATTATCGAGTCCCCGTACTACTTAAATTTACTAGCAAATTATTTAGAACAAGGACCGATGATTACTTAATTTAATATGATCATAGTCATATTTATATAATGATGTAAAGTTTATTCATCAACCCATGTGGGACAAAGTAATAAACAAAAACTCGTTTCCTTCCTTAAACTTATGTTCCAAGTGACATGACCACCACACATCTATCCTCACAGCCTCACCTTCATTCATACATACACCTCATTTCACCCAGAATATCATCATTCCTCTTCACTTTACTCCATCTCCAAGCCGCCGTACAATCTTTCGGCAACATCCCACCAAACCTTATCGGTATGCTCACTCAGCTTCACATACTCTCAACACATTCCAACAAACTCACTTGTCACATTCATTTGAACACATTAACAAAATCAAACATAAATCTTGACATACCTGGTTATATGAAGAACAAACCAAAGATTTCAGTAAGCTGATGAAAACAGCACATATTAATTATAACTATAGCAATTTAAACATAGATTTAAGGAAATGCACCGCCAAAACACTCTTTACAGTTCACAGTGACTAAATCTCTAGTTCTATGTATTCAAAACCTCATTATCTCTTTCAAACGCAAAACTTTATGATACAAGCTATCACATTCAAACAAAAGTGACTATAATACTTCACTATCATCATCCATCGAGTCACAACCGATCAAATTATATCGCAAAACCCACTCCTCACATTCATCTCCACGGTCCCACACTGTAAGCTTAGCCTGTTCAAAAATACTTTACTACTAAAACTCCATACAACAATTTACATATGTCATTAATTTATTACATTTGTGCTAGAAAAATAAAATTTGAGCAAAAACATAACAAGAACCCATATGATTACGACTACCTCATGACTGCTTATTGATGTTTATTCAATAGTTAAAGTATAGATTTAAGTAAAATTGTATGTGAACGAATGGTAAACCATTAGGCTTGCATACGATAGAGACACGATTCAAATAATAATCTTGTTTTACATAACATTGTTTTTCGAAATTATACAAGTTAAATATGAAAATTTTAACTGTAAAATAAATAACTTCTGTTTTATAATAACTTCAAATTTTAGTACTTCAAAATTTTATTTACGCATTGGGATTCTTTTGGTGGATAAAAAACAAAATTATGGATATTCATAGTTGGAAAATTTGTGTTTATACTATACTATATTTCATTTCACAGAGATGTTGGTTACTTGCTATATGTTAGTGAGATGATGGACGATACTTATTTTTTTGTTATATTTTGACCTCATAACTATTTTTCGAATAACATTGGTCGCAATTGAATTAAAACGATAATGAACTCTAATGTTCTTCGACAAATACGCCTTTAAAGACTATGTATTCAATCTCACCAAAACTACGTAGACAACTTTCAATTCTGTAACTTATTATTAGAGAAGTGGTTGATGGTGTGATGATAATATCATATAATCCATGTACGTTATGTTCACTTTCCAAATAAAGTTTAAAATAATTCAAAAATATGTAACTTATTTGAAGTAACACAATGGGCACTAACTTTTGATCTTGGCCTCTTGTCATGCTCCAAAAGATAGCTCAACCTACTTTGTACTAGCATCGCTACTAACTCACGAATTTCAAAAATAGGTAAAAATGCACTGATCCGTATCCCGTAATAGTATGTATCTAGCGAGAAGAAATATTAAAATGAGAAGAGTGAGAAGAAATTATAGCCACATATTTTAAATAAAGAAAGAAAATTAACGAGGAGATATATCTATTTTTATGGATGCATCTAATATTTGTGGTTGTTGTTTCTCTTCATTATTTTTATCTTAATTATATTTTTCATTTGAACCTGGGTCTATTCCGCAAAAATAAATGAAAGACAATTGTATCTCACAAAAGGAAAATATAAGAATCTCCTAGTTGTAATCACAAAGTAAAATAAACAAACCACAAACACGCGTAATAAAGTGATACGCAAAATGGTGATTCATTTATAAAGTATTGTCTTATCATCTTAATTATATATTGCATTAGAGTTTGTTTATCGATCTATGTGAGATAAAGTCACAAAACCAAAACTCTTCTACTTTTTCAAGCTTTTTTTACTATCATATACATCTCCACCCTCATGCCATACACACACAAACACCTCATTTTACCAACAAGGACAAAATGTTGTTTGATTTCACCCACGCCTATATATGTACTCTCGTTACATTCCAACAAACTCTATCATCGGTCACATGTCTTTATAAATACTAAGACACTAACAAGAGCAACCATGAATCATGACATATTTAGTGGGTCATATGAAGAACAAGCGGTCTTTGCAATGACTAAATCCGTTCGAGGCAAATAGAAACACTACATCTAAGTGGTATCGTATATAGGAATTGTGATTCCTCTTACGAGATTTCAATGTTGAAGAAGTGGAAAATTCATGATCAGCATGCGCTTTAATTCTAATGACAAAAAACACCAGGTGGGCAAGCCGTGACGTGGCAAGGAATGCCACGACGCGGAAGGCCGACTAGCAAGCAGAGACTCGATTGCTTGCAAGCAAAGTTTTTACATTTACGATTCTCTAGATAATATCGAGTATGGTGTGCCATAGAGTTATCTTTTGTTTTTGGTTCGGTTTATATCATAGGTGTGGTACAATTTAATGTGGCTTCCCACATTTATATTTAAAATAATTCGAGGTATAACACGTAAGTACTGCAAGCGATCACATTCAAACCAAGAAAAAAAAACGACATTGATATATACTCAAAGGCGCATCCAAATACATTAGTGCAAGACCCAAAGAGATCAATACTGAGCATGATCAGTTGTGTGAGAATTAGTTGTTATACAATGTGTCCACACGATTTTGAAACAAGTCATTGTCTTTGTATTGTGTAAACACTCATTTGTTTTTGTGTTCGTTTCTATTACGTCAACAACATGATTGAAGGCTACCGTGTACCAACTTGGTTATGAAGTAGATCATTCTTAAATTTCATAAATCTTAAGACAACTCAAAATTTGGAGACGACTCATGACTTATGGGGATGAGATTCATTGCATTTTAAGGACTATAGGCTGGCTGAATCTCAATATCCTGAAATGAGAAAATCTGGCACATATCTACGTATAAGAATATATGTATTTCTATAAAAACTCATATTAACTTAATATCTTTGATATCACTATGGAAAAAGTGCATGTTAATAAAAATATAAACCTCTTACTACTTTATTTGCTTATGAAACTTTGGTTACGAATTGGTGTCGATTAATCTTGATGTTTCAATTGTGGGTGGACACCTAATGGTTTTCGACAATGCTGGGTCTGAAAATATAGAATAAAATGGTAAAACTGGATCTGAAGCAAAAATGCAGTTAAATTTCCTTATTATATCTACTGATTATGAAGGGCCTGTTGCAGATTCTTTCATCTCTCGATGATGACTGTTAACATAACATCCTATGGTGATAGATTTGGTGTGGCTAAATTATGTATATGTCGATATGTTGAGAATAGGGTTCATTTGAAGATGAAAATTCAAAGATCCTTATGATTTTGTGTGCGAGCCTAGATCCCACGGAAATGCGCAAAACCATATCAACATTGGAGTATGGCGCGAAAACCAAATGCACTGTGCGTGGACCTCATATCAACATTGGAGTATGGGATCAAGGATTGCAAATATGAATCATTTCATTTAGACTAAGTTAATAAGCGAGAAGGAGAAGATAATGAAGCTCATAAACAATTATTGTAAAAAAAAAAAAAAAAAAAAAAATCGCTGGTTTGTGGGCTAAATTTGTAGGCGGAAGTTGAAATGCTGAGGCGTCGTTTGGAGGAGATTAAGTCTGAATTGACTCATTACAGAGATGGAAGGGAAGTAGTTTCGCTAAGAAGCTGATGGATATGTATACGCTGATGAGGATCCATGGATTTGGACGTGGGTGGTCAACATAACCCTCGATAATAGTTTCCAACAACATCCAAGTTATACCATTTGTTAATGTGTTCAAAGGAATGTGACGAGTGAGTTTGCTAGAATGTGTTGAGAGTATGTGAAGCTAAGTGAGCACACCAATGGTGTTTGGTAGGATGTTGACGAGTGAAGGAAGAACGATATTGTTGGTGAAATCATGTGATTGTGTGATGCAGGTGAGGATGTGAGGATAGAGATGTGATGGTTATGTCAATTGAAACAGAAGTTTGAGGAAGGAAAAAGTTTTGGTATTATGACTTTATCCACATGGATTGTTGAACAAACTCTAAAGCGGTATATAAGTAACACTTTGGAAGTATCAACCATGAAAGTTCGGAAACTGTATCGAATAATTTACTCGGTAAATTCATCTGTATAAACTATCCGATACATGCTCCGAAATTCTTTTTTTGGAAAGGACTTGAGCGTTCTTTTTCTTTTTCTTATTTTTTTTCACGGAAAAGACTTAGTGCCCGTTTGGTTTGTTGCTAGGAATTACAATGGGTATCGGGTTTGATATAGGGTGGAATGACTGGATATATTGATATCAATCATATTGTTTGGCGTAAATTTTAAATGCGGGTATCAAAATTTTAGTACGCCCCTAAAAAGTGAAAAAGACAACCTGCAATAAATGTAGTAAGACTTAAAATAAAACAAATGAAAGGAAGATGACAAATAAAATATTATAATTTAACACATTATATCGAACGAGTATGGCGACCATCCGCCGCGTTGCGGCGGAGCTTTTTTTTTTTTTGACATTTTTATCTGGTAATTTATGTAACGAAAAAAAACGTTAAAAGTATGTAAACTTCAACTTACATGTCGGAGCAAGACGTAAGCGGTTCAGCGACACCAACCACGTTCCCCCCTACTTTAGCCTCCAATTCCACGCCCATTTTAGTCCCGTAGCTGGCCCGTTCTAGCCCAAACCTCATTCCCAACACACATCCATTTATGTCCTAATTCGACACTCAACCCGACCCATTTCAGTACCAAACCGAACCCACCTGAGCTCCTACACTGATTGTGGTAAGGAAGGCTGGTAAGTAATCTAAAAAAATAACAATAGGAAAAGTATATACAACGTGAAGCATGAGCAATACCTTTGCAACATGTGCTTCACTGCACTCGGACTCAGGTTTATAAGTTTTTATTTATTATTTTTTTGGTGCAGTTCGCTGCATGATGTTGCTAGAGCATACTTGAGATGGATAGTATGAGCCACAGAATCTGTAAGAGACCCAATGCTTGTGATGCAGCTGTTGAATAAATCAGCCCACCTAATGACTTATTCTCTTAGCGTGCGTGTTAAAAACATACTGTTATTCCGATGACATTTTTCTGCTTGTCTTTTTCTTGCAGCATTTTGAGGCTAATAGCAGAGAGGCTGCAAACCTTTTCCTCATTCCAGCTTCTCTTTTAACTTCGCCAACGAACAGGTAGGAACCTGAAAAATAGGAAAAGGGTATGTAAACACACAATTATAAAGGGAATCACCTTGCACGCATAATGAAACTAATATCTAACGATTATTTTGTACCAAGTTCAAAAGGTCTTTCGGGTACTCGGAAACAATCTTTCTTTTACTATTAATATTTTTGAGATGCCAATAATATATCAAAACCTAGTGTAACACCATTACGTGGGAGGTTTCAGTAAATGATGAATTTTATAGCCTAAATATGCCCTACAATCTCGCCATTAGTTCCCTTTTTCTGTCAAATCACGACATCCCAAGTGTTCCCACAACCCCCTTTTCATAAGCTCTTTTTAAGCTTTTAGCCAGCTCAATATAGTTGCAAAATGTTTTCTTGGAACCCTCATAGTACCAGCTTCATTTGTTTTAGCTTAGGGTGCAATCAGGTGTTGGTTTCTTAGTTTATTTATAAGCAAATTAGTAGCCTTTGACCTGTTATGCTGCAACCAAAATAAAAGTCAATACATTTTACCGCTTACTTTGAAGCTTGAAGACTTTGTTCATTACTTGTTTTACCCCCTCCTCCATCCACTTCTTGTAATCCCCTTTCGCCAGCTTCTCCAGAGTCTCCAAAACATAAGTCGACATCCCATGATCGCCAGTTTTAAAAAAAATTAACCGATTAGTATATGTGCTACGATAAACAAAAAGTAAACCTCAGAATAGTATAGATATTGGTTCATAGTTGCGTACCTCAAAGAATCTCCAATTGCCTTGTCTACTTACTTAATTCAAACGCCCAATCCACAAAGCAAACACGGAACTCAACCCATCTTTTAACCCGTTACCCAACCCATCTATATAACTTGTTACTTGGTTTGTTAGCAATTTTTGAATGTGATTACACCCTTTTTTTATTATGTTATGCGATTTAAAAAAAAAAAAAAAAAAAGGTGTTTGGGAGGCTCAGACGGGGTTGGGATCGAAACAATCATAAACATCTGCAACGGCTGCAAATCTATTGATTTGCCATGCCAAGCTGCAGATGTTGACGGCTTCATTAAAACCCGCCCAGATCCATCACAAATCTCATAATCAAGTGGAACAAAAATATCAGACACAAAGAGGACGTTTAGTGCTGCTGCAACTTTAGTGAGTTTGCATGGCAAGATGCAAACGACCTCATTTAGTCCTCCCAACCCTTATACTCATCATTGCCTAGTGATATTAATGTACGCGGTGATATCAATGCGACCTCACTTAGTCTGGCCAAAACCGTGTGTGACCGACCCGAGAGGAAACCACAAAGTTCTAGACAAAGTTTATGAATAATCATATGGTGTTGCTGATAGTGTAAGAAGGACCAGAATATGGCTCAGGTGCAAGCAAAAAAGGCTAACAAACAGCCCATAAAAACAATAAGGCCCAAAACCACTACGGAATAAAATATCATAGTTTGTGATACCGCTCTCCCATTAGTCTTTATATCAATATGTTATGCGATTTCAAAATCCACAAAAAAAAGTGTTTGGGAGGCTCAGACGGGGTAGGGATCAAAACAATCATAAACATCTGCAACGGCTGCAAATCTATTGATTTGCCATGCCAAGCTGCAGATGGTGACCGCTTCATCAAAACCCGCACAGATCCATCACCATTCTCATAATCAAGTGGAACAAAAAAATGAGGCACAAAAATAACGTTTACTGCCGCTGCAACTTTAGTAAGTTTACACGGCAAGATGAAACAACCTCATTTGGTCCTCCCACCCCTTATACTCATCGTTGCCTAGTGATATCAATGTATGTAGTGATATCAATACGACCTCATTTAGTCTGGCCTAAACCGTATGTGACCGACCAGATAGGAAACTACAAACTTCTAGAGAAAGTTTATGAATAGTCATCTGATGTTGCACTTGGTATAAGAAGAACCAAAAAATGTCTCAGGTGCAAGCAAAATGGTGTAACAAACATATCAAATCAAAATTAGCTTTTCCCTAGTCTCAAATAGATCTTCGCACATACACATGGCTCACAGTAGACGACAGAGGACGCATCCGCCATGGCTGCGACCATAATAGGTCGCCACGCCAAGATACGGATAGCCTCACCTTCATCACCATTACCTTTTCGAGTATATATCTACAGTAAAACAATTCAGATCACTCATACAAATCCGCACAACGACAATAACAAACAATAGTTATTGGTCGTATAAGCTATAGCAGAAATTTCTTTTTGCAAAATTACTAAAACGGGTATTAATATTTAAACCCTATATAAAGAATCAGGAAAAAAAATTACCACAAACATAGTAGCCACGCCTTGAATAAGAAAACCCTTGAAATTGGGCGTTTGAATCCAATCTTTTATAACTTCACAATTAAGATACAACCCGAATAAACAAACACCACCTGACAAACAAAACCAAGAAACCCAACTCAAAACGCATGCAAAACGGGAAAGAGCGAGATCTCAGGAACCGACCAAAAAAGTGTGTCACCGACCCGAGAGGAAACCACAAACTTCTAGAGAAAGTTTATGAATAATCATCTGCTGTTGCAGTTGGTGTAAGAAGGATCAAAATATGGCTCAGGTGCAAGCAAAAAGGGCTAACAAACAGCCCATAAAAACAATAAGGCCCAAGACCACTACGGAATATAGAATACAGGTTAGTCGACGTCGTTTTGAATGTTTTACAGGTTAATCGACGTCGTTTTGAATGTATTTTAATATATATAGTAATTACTAGAAAGAAAAAAGAAGGGAATGGTGAGACCCACCATTATCATATGATATGAGGATACCCTAAATTTATAGGTTTCTAGAAACCATTACCTAACTCAAAACATTTTTAAAGAGTCCGACACCCATTCCATCATGCAAAAACCCCCAACCAAACAGGCCCTTAAGCATTCAACGTTTTCTTTGTTATTTATTTTGTAGTCTCAGGTTTAACGTCAGCTTCTTTTGTTTATTCAACTTTTTTTCGTTTATGTAATTTCTAGGACGTCTTTTTTAGGCTTCCATTTAATTAGTTTGGGATATATTTTTATACATAGGCAGCTACACCCATGAATCCTTTTATATAATAAGCTGGGTTAGTTAATTCTTTTGCCAAAAATAAATAATCTATTAAATAAAATGTGTTACTTGGTTTCAAACAAGATAAATGTAATCCAAATCTTTTTTGTTTTGTGGTTTAACAAATAGTAATAGATTATAAGGTACTCCGTATTTATTAATGAACATGCAATTTTTTTAATCAACCTAGTCATAATATCCAAGTAACATGCTACTAATATATGCATAACTTTTTTATACGAGTATCAACATAAATAGATTTTAATTTACAGATATAATATTATATATATATTCATTTGTCGAAGAACTTATGGATTCGTGCCTCCTACCTTATTTAAATGGACTTATGGAAATGTGCCCATATAATAAAAAAAAAATAATAAGCCAACCGGCTTAACTTTGTTGGGCTAATTTATTGCCCACAAAAAAATGGACCTGCCCCGTTACCTTTTTTTTTATCCATATCTACTACACACATCCAGAAGTTCCACACAAACACATATACCGACTCAGCTGATAGATGCAAAAAAAAACAAACAAACAAAAAACAAAAAAACCGTTAATTTCTACACTCATATACCAGTCGCAAAAGATCAGCGGGAGGATTATTAGAAGTAGGAGGAATAGATCTTCAGGTAAGTAATTTTTTTTTTTTTTTTATTTTTATTTTTTTATTTTATTTTTATATATATATATATTTTTTAAAGATTTTTTTAGATTTATTCTTTTACAACAATTTTGAGGCGCTGGTGATGGTAGGGTTGCGGCGCTGATGTTTTCAAGATCAACAGGAGGTAAGCATCAATACTTCCAATAATCCGACCGACTCAAATCATTGTCGCTATAATTTTAAGATTGTTGGCTATATTTTTACGTTTGTTGGTTACCTATAGTTGTCTTCTGTATCAACTTGTGACGCTGGTCGCAGTTCGTTGCGAAAAGTAAACAAAATCGTTCGGCCCAGCGAATTATTTATAATAATCTGATCAACTTCTGCATAAAGTACTCTACATAAAAGGTTCATGTAGTTGGTAATACTGGTCCAGCGAATTATTGGTGGGAAGTTGTTTACTTTTCACTTTAATGAAAATCTAAAGAGTACTTTATACAAAAAGAGTACTTTATAAAAATCTGATCGGTCGACGGTGTGCTTTATACTTATTAGTTACTGAAGGATGCTTAGCGTGGGTTTGGGTCCAACTATTTGTAGCCGATTTTTTTCATTCTTTTTTTATAATAAACCTGAAGTAAGTACTTAACGTTGGTAGGCAAAATAGTCGGCTTCTTGATTTTCAAAGTTCAAGTATGTTGGTATATCATCTTTAAGAAAATCTAAAGATCAAGTGGAATTATTGTATTTCATGTGTATTATAACGTTGGTTCTGAAAATTGTCGCTTGCTATACTATGGTTAACTAATGGATGGATGATGGTTTATTGATTATTACATGTTTCTATATCGATTTTTTTGTGCAGGGTCTGAACCTGTTGGAAACATGGGAGTATTCAGCCTGCTATTAGTATTAGGCCAGGTTGATAAGCTCACAAGCCTTAAATTTGAACTTATTAGCTTTTCATACTTTCTAGCCTATAAGACGGAAATGTAAACTATAACTAGCGCCCCTTTTTTTATTGATAATTCGGTAAGCTCCTTACTAAACTTTCTAAACAGGACCAGATTTCGGTTCTGGGGCCAACTCGATAATGTGATAGAGGGCAAACAGTTTGGAGATTGACCATGTCATTGAACGGTGCATGTATACCTTGCTGCCATATTTTAGCCATTCCAGCTACAAATTCCATCCGTCAGGATTGTGCCAGCTTCCTAACGCGGTTCATAAAAGGTAGCTGCAAAAAGCTTAATGGATATTCAGAAGCACATGAACTGTTATTGCCAAGGCTTGAAGAAGAATCGAATTATATAGTTACTATTGACAAGATTCCAAAGATAGATGTACAGCAAAAAGATAGTGTTGAAGATGGTGAAGCATTGACATCATCACCTTTGAAGATGTTTTCGAAGAGCTTTTACAACACGCTTCTAAGCTATGAGATTTATAACTATCGAGATGTATTCGTAGTTACTGAACCTATTTCTATAGCCATGTAATTAAAAAATGGTTTTCCTGTGTTGTCATGGACAGTGCATGATCGTACAAACAACAGAAATGGTAAAGGCTTGAGAGAAGGTAAACGACCTCAACAAGAAAGAGCAGAATTTACTAAGAAGCCACATAAGTACTGACTTGGTGGACTCTTTGTTAGTAAGTTTTTTTAAAGATTGTTTAATTTTTGTTCTATTTTTGTTTGAAAAGCTCGGGGTTTTGAATTTTGTTATAGGTTTTAGTAACCTTGGGATTTCTTTGCGGGTTTTAGAATCCTTCTAAAAAGGAATGGCGACAAACGGGTGAACTCACTCCGGTTTAAGGAGGCAACGAGGAGTTATGGTGAGCGTAGCGCGTATTAAAGGTGGGGTAAAAGTCGTTTCAGTTTCTATCATTTCTTCACAATACAACATGACAGGTAAGTGGTAACGAATAATAAATGTGATTAATTTTTTAAATTTATCTTCTTCCTCTAAAAAAAGCCTTCCGCGTTTTCAGGTTGTGTCATATGACAGATACGGAGACGAAGAGTTACAACCCAAGGTTTAGTCCTAAAATGGCATGTGAGACTCGTGAGATTTCAGATTTTCTACACCATTTAGTTGTGGATTTCAATAATTTGTTACTATTGTGTTACGATCTTTTGTAATAGGGGAGATGAGGACCTCAAAGGCCTTTTCTTTGTGAATTTGAATCAAAAGGCGACAAGAAAATGTCATCCGTTAAAGGTATTCTTTGTTATCTTTACTGTATAAAATCAGCTAGGGAACCAGATGACTTATACAGTAATATTTTTGGTTTACACATTCTTTTGCAATTCCAGGAGAATGACGCGACGACTGACGAGTGGTGGAAGGCGTTGGAGATATCCGGTTTGGCTGTCATCATGCTTCATACGATTGTCATTTGGTTTTCCTGCTCCGAGTTTGAAGCTTCAAGTATAATTGCTTTTGTGTTTATTTCTCCTAATTTGCATATATGATGTGACTGTTATTTCGTGACGTTGGTTATCATTGCTAATTGAGATCTTCATGTTGCAGGCAGGGAATGTTTCTGGCACACGAGGTTTGTGAACAACATCGGTGTGATGGGGAACAGCAGCAGGTATGGTATTTCAAAGTGCCATGTCCGTCTTTAAGCTTCATTAGTTTCATTTACGTTTAGTTGTTCGTCGATTGACAGCAGATGGATGAATCACTTAATTCTATCGCTGGTATTCCTGTAACTGACAACGTTGTTGGAAATGGGCTTATATCAGTTGCCTTATTCGGAGGTTAGGGTTTTACTGTATTTAGATATATCATAATCGGGAGCTGCTGGTCATGTGGTTACAACTACTTGATTTCTGTGACAGGTACACAAATGCGATATGGACCAGTCGTGCTAGATTTTGGTGACCGAATCATACATGCGGACATACTGCCTTTTTCCAAGTGATGTGCAAGTCCAGCGTGCCACACGATCCGGCCACTATAGTTAAACCAGTACTGATCATGCCAGCAATGGGCGAACAACATCATCGATGCAGGAAGCATGCCCACCGGGAGGTAAGATGTTTCAGATACTTTTGATCAGGTTCAAAAGTTATGATGTGTTGCTGTACCAACTTACTTTCTAAAACCCCCAAGGGGAAATTACTTTTAAAAAAACCAGCTTAAGTATATATAAGTGTACCAGCTTACTTTCTAAAACCCCCAAAGGGCAATTACTTTCTATAAGTGTACCAGCTTAAGTGTTCTTTTGGTTAAGTAATTGATTAAGTATATATAAGTGTACCAGCTTAATTTCTATTATTGTATATATGAGTGTTCTTGGCTCTCTTATTATATCGGAAAAAAAAAACACCTTAAGTAATTGTAATTAGTGACTTTTTGTACTATAAATTCTACCATTGGTTTTAATTACTATAACTGACAATAAGCTTCGATATATGTTATAATGGTCACCTGAATGTGTTGTTTTTATAACTGTTAAAAATATTGCATGCTGAATATTCTTTTACATATTGGTAATGCAATATTTGATATCTTTAAAGGTCTATACTTAATTGCTTTGGACGTTCTTTTTTGTACTACAACCTGGTATGGATGGCCGGAATTGCGAAGTCGTCGAACATTATTTGCCGGCCTTTCTCAACTTAAGGATTTATATGTTTCTGTTTGCTCCTACTCAATTACAGCAAAACCTAACGACCAAGTAAATGTGATCATTTGTTAAAAGTTTCTATATGTCGGCATAATATCTTTACACCTGTCGCTGTTCCCAGTATTCTTTCGCGTGAAGTGTTACTGGATTTTTTATAGATACTCAAGCTCATTAAGGCTTAAGTGCACCAATAAAAGTACACATACAATTCCAGTCATATTGAAGAACCTATCGGAAAGCCGATTTTAATATTGATGTCTTCCTTTGTGTTAAAGACTAATACTCATGGTGGCAAAACATTTTCATATAATCTACTTACAACCAGTTACATAACGATGTGTTGACGTACACATTAAATACCTATAATTTTAACACTAATATGTTGCCATTATTTCAGTGCTGTGGCTGACAGAAAAGGATGAAATCGAGGTTGATTCTGCTGCAGCAGCGATACTAACGTCCTGACTTCTTACAGATACTAACGTCTTAAGTTCTTGCTGAAACTTATAATCACCAAGGTACTAAGTTCCTGCTCATTTATTTTTCATTCTCATATGTGTAATTAGTATTTGAGATTATTAAAATGATGTTAGTAACTTAAATAATAGTTAGTACATTGGCTTAATATGGGTTGAATCAGGTTACACTTTATATTTGTAAATTCAGAAATGGAGTAGAAAAAAGGTTGTAATAGATGAAATAGGTGCATTGAGTATATCATAAGCTAGGCTTCAAAAATTAACACCAGCACCATTATGCAACCCCCCGTTTTTTCCTTCTCAATCAGGTAACTCGGGCGCTAAATCAGATGCATATATTTACTGAATCTATTTGATTATTATGAAATTTGTCGTATATTACAGAATGTGGACCAGCCTACTTCCTAAGATGTACGTTGTGAACCGGGATCGTCTGATATTTGTGCAGCTAGGGAAAGGGTAAAAGGAAACCTGAGTGTCAATCAAGGTGCCCGAGGTATGAATTTGAAGCAGCGCTGCCTTGGATATGTTTACGGGATAAACCCGTGGTTGAAATAGGTCATTTTGGAGCATCAATGTCTTGAGGTATGCAACATATTGTACATGTAAACTCTAAATAGAAGTGATATACCATTAGACTCAACGAAGTTATATGCCATTCTTATCCTATTATTTCCTTTCAAGTTTGAACTCTATTTGGGCGCTTACCTTACCTAATAGTGTCATGTTTAACGTTCCAGGATCCGAAGAAAAACGCCGCAGATCTTTCAAGCTGGGCGTGTGACTTGCAGCGAAGTATGGCGTAACTGCTGAACCATTACCAGCTTCACACTATGTGGTAAAGTGGAATAAATGTTCGTTGACGTGATGTATATGTTTTGAGTATAGTAGCTGTACTTGGTTCCAAATCAATATTCTCGCTAGATTGAGGCTGTAGGAATTGAACGCATATCATATATGTTCTCAAGGATTTCTCAAGAATGCTCCATAAAGAGGTAAACATGCGCTAATAATTTAACATTTCATTATTAGTAAATAATATCTTTTGTTTTAGGATTTTCGTCATAGTACACCGTCAACAATGCTCACTAGCGTTGTTAAATCGATACATTGACTATAACAGTTGGTTTGGGTTATATTTTGAAGTGTCAAACTAGGTTTTAAATTGCGTGCGGCGATCCGTTGCGCTCGAGGTCCAAAAGACTGATGCGTAATGCGCGATGCGGTTGCGAGCGTATCACGGACGCGCGGCGCTAGGTAATAAAAAAAAAATATATAATATTTCTACATAAATTACTTGAAAAGTAAATGATTAAATATGGAATAAGTCATGTGTATAATGATACTACTTAATGTTATAACATCAAACATGTCAACTTAATGGTTTGACCGTAAAACAAAAAGTCAACTTAAACTATAAAAATCTATACTAAAAATTAAAACTGTTGCGAAGTGATGCGTTCATTGCGTCCGATGCGAGCACAACACTATTACGACGCGATGCGTTCGCATCAGGCTGCATCCTGAAACAACCTCGCATCAGGTTTTGCGTTGCGTTTTTTCAAACGCATCACTCTGATGCGCGATGCGAGCGCAACGATGTGCGCAATTTTAAACCAAGGTGTCAAATGGGTAAAATGTAAACAGATAGTTTAACTGGAAAAACGGTCGCATTCAAAGCTTAGAAAACTATTGATTCTTTAATTTGTTACTTTTTTTGTAATAGTATTTGATCTTTAGATTATTTTCATGACATAGTTCAAATCTTGGTCGGGTCGACCCAGTTTGGCCTATTTTCTGCCAACTTTTAGTTACCTGTTTTGACCCAACCTCATTTGCTTATTATATAATTATGTGAATGCAGACTGACAAGGTTTTTTGTTCCTGCTGGAGCAACAAGGGCTGCTTACTTGCATGTTAGATGCTCTCGGAAAAGAGCAAGAGGCTCTTCAAGAGGAACCAGATTCGCAAAATATATGCTTTACGAATAGCCTATAGAGACGTTGGAATAGATTTTGAGAAGATCCTCAAGAAATTTGACAAACGTTTTAGTAAGATTTTACTGATTATTATGTGAAAACTCGAGCGAACCATCCTTCTTCCCAGCTACAACAAGTCTTTAAGCATGTTGGTAAAACGCCCCCGCCGCATCGCGGCGGGTTTCATGCTCGTTACTTTCAATTTGACATGTTGCCACATAACTTTTATATGGATTGTCACTTACATATTCTATCACAAAATAAATCTATCAAAATTTCATAAAATATATATAACTTATACCAGATAACAATCTAATATACGATATATCAATGACATTGTAGTGAGATGAACGTGAGGAGTGTGTGTTTGGGTTGAGTTGGCTCGGTAATGACTCGGTGAAGGATACTGAGGAGAGTGAAGCGGAGCAATGACATTGTGGTGAGATGAGATTGAGCATTTTATAATTTGAATTATGGACATGTTAAACATAATTCAATATGAGTATGTTGGAAAGTCTTTATTATATAAATCTCTCCAATATTGTCATGTTGAATTTTTAATGGCTAATAACCTTTTAAAGCACTATAGTTGTCAAGAATATCAACTCTTTTAGACATTAATGTTGACATTTTTGTCTTTCTTTAAGTATTATGACCATTTTACCTTTCGAAAAATATTTAAAAAAAAAAGTTTCGAAAAAAAAAATTAAAAAATGGTAAAATGGTCATAATACTTAAAGAAAGACAAAAATGTCAACATTAATGTTTAAAAAAAATTATTTTTTTAATTCGCTACGCAGAACTGTCATTTTTTACAACTATCTATACTACTTTATAATTCATTTAGGCCTTCTAAAATTAGAAGGCTTAAAAATTAAGCCTTCTAATTTTAGAAGGCTTAAAATTAAGAAAAGGAGCTATAATCATGAGATAAAATGTGTCACTTCTTAACAAACTCCAAGCCTAACTTCTAACAAACTCCAAGCCTAACTCCTAACCACCAAAATTAAAATAAGCGCTCCATTATAAAATGACATGTGTCACTTCTCAACTAAAAATTCATCTTTATTTTCAAATTAAAATATCTTTTTATCTACTTATTTATATTATAATCTAATTTCACCATATTTCTAAAATTTTATGCTCTTTAATTCAACATCTATTTTAATATATTTTTATGAGTTTTTAGTTTTTATATTTTTAGTGGGTTTATTTTATTTTAATTCAAATTTTTACAACTTTAACATTTATTTCATTTATTCCAATCATATTATAGTCATCGGGTACCCGCCGCCGCATTGCGCGGGTACCCTTCTAGTAATCTTTAAAAGGTTTATTAGCCCAATTTTTAATTTGCTTTAAGGTTTCTTTTTCTTTTTCTTTTTTTTTTTAATTATCGTTTTTTTCATTTTTACAGTAGTTGAACTTAATGAATCGAAAAACATAACGTTTTCATACGATTCATATTGAATCTGTTGATATCCAATTATGACGTATTACGTGGCAAATGAATGATGAATCACAGGTACAGATAAAATGGTAGTTTGATATGTTGCCACGTATTTGTATGTTACATGGAATGTCATACAAATAAAATCTAGTTGTACGTGGCAACAATGTCGAGTGTGAAGTTATCGTTGGATACGGGAGAGTGCGGCCGAAAGGTTGAAATGAATGTGAGGAGTCGGTGGTCATTCGGTGAGGATAGCGAGAAGAGTGAGGAGGAATAATGATACTGTATGGTCAATGATTCGAACAACAGACATCTGTTCGTATTTGGTGTTTAGTTGTGACGTATGTTTGGTAAAATTAACCATAAACTGGTAGCTATAAGCTGATAGCTAAAGTACTATATTAGATGGAAAGGGTATTCGGTCAGCAGCCCAAGTGGTCAATGCCCTCTCGACATAGCAAAATAGCAATCTTAAAATTATCCTTTTCTCTACTTCATTTTTTTTTTACCACCACGAAGATATCCACATCTCTTACCATCAGTTTTATTGAGAAATGTTGCATTTGAATGTAAAACGTGTTGCCTTTGAGAAGAAAAAAAATGTTGCGTATGAAGGAGTATTTTGTTTTTAAGTATTGCAGTATTGCACTACCTTGCTTGCTAGCAATCGAGTCTCTGTTGGCCTCCCACGGCTCGGCTATCTGGCGTTTAATTTCCAGTCGCTAAAAAACATATGTTGATCATGAAACTTCCACCTCTTTTAACATTTAAAATCGCGTTAATTAGAGGAACGATATTTGCCTCAAACAGATTAGTCATTGCAAAGACCGTTGTTGCCATGCATTTCCTTTCGTAAAATGTACGTTTGAATTTTTATGCCTTTTGAAAAACATGCACTACAACAATTGGTTGGACGGGCAAGGAGACTTTCGCCGGGGACACAAAGTCCCCGGCGAAAGTCACTAAACGACAAAATTGAATCTGACGTGGCACATGAATTCGCTGACTTGTTGTGGAAATTTCAACGCACACTTTCCGCGGGGACATGTCCCCGGAGAAAGTAAGTTTGATTTTTATTAAACTTTAAACGGATAGTCAAAATTCAACGCAAAGTTTCTCCGGAGACGTGTCCCCGCCAAAAGTATTTTCAACCTTTATCAAAATTTCACCAAAGTCAAAAACATGTTAATTGTTCGCGGGAAAATTCCCTCCAAACCTTTTGCCGGGGACATGTCCCCGGCAAAACTTATATTTAAAAAAAATACACTTTATTGTCGATATAATACAATGGCTGATTATACGCTGGAAAAAGAGTGGTAACTGGTTTTATCGTCGATACGTATACCATAGCACCTATACTCGGTCGTTAAACATGATACGTATACCATAGCACCTATACTCGGTCGTTAAACATGATACGTATACCATAGCACCTATACTCGGTTGTTAAACATGATACGTATACCATAGCACCTATACTCGGTCGTTTAACATGATACGTATACCATAGCACCTATAGTCGGTCGTTAAATATGATATGTATACCATAGCACCTATACTCGGTCGTTTAACATGATACGTATACCATAGCACCTATAGTCGGTCGTTAAACATGATACGTATACCATAGCACCTATAGTCGGTCGTTAAACATGATACGTATACCATAGCACCTATACAGAGGGCATTCATGGCGTCCAAGGTAACAACAATGGTAGTTCACCAAGAAGCTAAAAAGAATGAACAGTGGTAGTTCACAATTGATGTGTGATTAATTTTAGTTATTGACAATGATAATAAAGATTTTTTTCAATAATTTTAGTGGAAACACCTTTTACCGGGGACATGTCCCAGGTAAAACTTTTCGCGATTTTTTTATTTTCCCTCCCACCTTTTTACTTTATCCCGCCATAACCTTCCCCGGGGACGTGTCATAGGCAAAAGTCTTGCTAGCCGACAAACCAATGTTTCTCCGAGGACATGTCCCCGACGAAAATTAATCGTAAAAATCACCTCAATTATTAACCAAGATCTGCTTTGACAAATGAGATAAAAAAAAAAAAACAAACTCACGCTAGCAGCTGCAGCTGCTCCACCTCCTCCATCTTCATAGCAGCACCTCCATCAACGCACCACCTCCACCACCACTACATCACCGAGCCACCTCCACCACCACTACATTACCGAGCCGCCTCCTTCATCTTAAGTGGGTATCTTTTAGTTTTTACTAATTTAATGCTTCATGGGTTTTTGTTTATGTTATACCACCACCACTATATAGTTGTAATGCTTCATGGGTTTTTGTTTATGTTATACCGATTTGACAAATGATTAATATTTTCAGTTGGTAATCTTAAGTGGGTATCTCTTATATAGTTGTAATCTTAAGTGGATATCTCTTATATAGTCGTAATCTTAAGTGGGTTTTTGTTTATGCTTCATGGGTTTCTGCTTTCACAAAATGAGATGAAAAAAAAAACCCACCAAACTCAACAGCTGCTCCATCTTACTCCATATATGTATTTTGTTCTTTCTTATTATGGTTTTCTTTTAATATAAATTTGACATACATAAAAAAGTGCGAATAAAGAGTTTTTGTTAGGACCAATTTTCTTGGTAATATTTGGCGCGCAATGATTAATATTTTCAGTTGGTACTACTTTTGTTAGGACCAAGTTTTTGTAGGAATATAGTGTCTACTGTCAGTCTGGAGTGCAAGCCCGCGACCACAGCCAAGCCAATCCGCGACCACAGCCGAGAACAAAAGGTAAGATACTTAACATGCGTATTTTAAATAGTTTAGGGTTTTAGGTAATGAGAACTATCCAAGCATCGGGTATCAAAAAGACCCTTTAAACCATTAGGGTTGAATTGGTTATTTTAACAATTAGGGTAGGAGAGTATGATGGTGGATTTTGGGACCTAAACCAAGATCTTGGCAAGATGTTAGGGTCCACCCCCTTTCATGTGCAGTAGCACTTTAACTATGTTAATGAGATCATGTTGTTTCATCTGCTTGTGATACAAAAGATTTGATCATGTTTGCTTAAGACTTTTTGAACAATGTGTCTAGGGTTGAGGGTTGCTGAAAACAAATGAATGATGTTAGTGTGTCTAGTTAAAGTGCTATTACAAAAGATTTCCCGACAACATTTCATTCTATTTCTTACAATGTTCTTCCAAAAAACTCACCAAATTCTCTCTTATATTATCAAACAACAAAAATGAACTTAGCGGCGGGTGACACGTGGCTTCACTGATGGTTTACGGCGAGGAGGTACACGGTTTCTTGGTCCACAAGATACAGGAAAGTGTACAGCCCATTTCTTGTTACGGTTTGTTATGGTTACCTGATGATGAGGGTTGAATCTTGAAGGGTAGAAAGGGGTGCAAAGGGTTTAGCTTGGTTTGAGAGTTTTTTTATTGTATGTTTTTAGTGTGTGTTTTTTGGTGAGAAACTCCATGAGTTTGTGTGAGAGAGGGGTCAGAGATGATAAGAAGAGGTATGAAATGGTGTGTAATGATAGAGATATAATGGTGGCGAGAGATATGAAAGGGTTTGTGAGGGTGCCTCATTAACTCCACTTCACTCGCCATCACTATCATTACAAACCCTTTCATCTATCTTCTTATAATCTCCGACCCCTCTCTCTCTCACACACACATGGAGTTTCTCACCAAAAAACAGACACTAAAAACACGCACACAGTTATGAACTCTCAAAGCAGGGCTAAACCATTTTGCACCACCTTTCTACCCTTCAAGATTCAACTCTGATCATTAGGTAACCATTACAAACCGTAACAAGAAATAGGTTGTACACTTTCCTGTATCAACTGGACCAAGAAACCGTGTACCTCCTCGCCGTAAACCATCAGAGAAGCCACGTGTCACCGCCGCTAAGTTCATTTTTGTTGTTTGTTGGAATCACTCCTAAACCTAAATTCAAGTGTTAGTAATTCATATGTAATAGTTAGCTTAATATGGCCTTTATGTTAGTAAATTCTTGAGTCGATCAATTCAAAAAGTGCGCGCTCCTTTCCTTACTGTGCAGATTTCTGTCAAAACTCTTAAGCACATGTTGAGGGGGAGTAATTCTGAAAATCTAAAACTCTTGAAGTGTTCAAACATGTTTTTCATTCACAAACACTTCGAGAGATTTTCATGAAAATGGTTTTATGGCAATGGAGTTATAAGGTGATTAAGGTTAGGAATAACCGTCCTATGATCCGCCAGAGCGGAGGGATCTACCCAAGGACACTACCAATAGTTAGAATTAGAAGTCCTTAGGTATGATTATAAAAAGGAGAAAATGAGAATCGGAGAAAGAAGGAGTTGAAGAATTAAAAAGAAATGTAAAGAAAAGGGTGAAAAGAAATAGCCCTCAAGATTATTCAACTTAGGGCAGACACCGGGTTCAATTCATATGCTACTGGTTGTCACTAGATGACACCGGTATTGAAGATTAAAAGTCGTCACGGACCCAGTGACGCATGCACTAAACCTTCTTAGCCACTCAAGTTTCTCTCAACGAAAGCTTGTTTCATTCTCACAGAGAACCCTACGTAAACTATCGGCTTCTCTTAGAGATTGCTGGTATTGAAGAAGGAGACCCTCTCCCTAGTCTCCGCTCAGGAAAACCAAAACGCACTATTGAGTCTAGAGCCACGAGATTCATCAAAAGATCTCTTTGGTATACTTGACATTCTACCACTTGTCGTTCAACAATAAGAACTTCAGTGGTACATTATCGAGTCCTTCACAGATCTTATCAATCTATCGAGAACATTTATGAGAGGTTCACAATTGTGATCCTTAGTGATTGAATGGAAACTCCTACCAGGGTCAACATTAAACAGCCCTGACAGCAGCTCGCTTCGGTAACTCCTCGTGGATTACGCTTAGTGGTCTCAAACGGTCTACAGTCGTGAGGTGATGCTTCGGTGTACCTCAGTGACTCATCTGAACCGTAGATGTACTTCGGTACATCGTGTTATCTCACTTGTGGGACTCCGGTTCAGGAACGACCTTTGTGAGAATTAGAGTTGTGTTTTCACACTATGCTGTTAACACTCTTGAAGTTCAAACTTGTAAGTGCCGGAATCCGCTTATTACTAACCTTTCTTATGTTTACTTCTTATGGAAGCTCTGGAGCGGACTGATCGTGCAGATTCTTCACATGCTCATGCCAACATCATCACTAATGGAAGTTCTCTCGAAAGGCAACACAAAAGTCAGATTGATTCTACGTCAAATCAAAGAATCTTCAAAGTTTAAAGACTTAAAGAACTTCATCAGTACTGAATTCCAACATAAAATAGTGTGTGAGCATATTGAGGAATGATGTGGAGACACTGGAGCAGTGGAGCAGACCTGAGGCAGACTTGATGCAGACAGCAACAACATACTATCACTACCATCACAAAGAACAATGATCAAAGAACAAAGATAAAGATGACGTCAAAGCAGAACTGTTTAAAGAAAACAATTTCTCTACAATGGGGAGATTGTTCAAATCAAGGCATCTCTTCTCACAAGAAAGAAGAATGTCAGAAGACGTCAAAGCTACTATTACATCAGCACTTTCACCATTTGCATTCATTCATCACCAACACTTGAGGGGGAGATTGTTGGAATCACTCCTAAACCTAAATTCAAGTGTTAGTAATTCATATGTAATAGTTAGCTTAATATGGCCTTTATGTTAGTAATTAGCCTTAGGCTTATGTAGAAGGCCCATAAGCCTAGGCCTAGCCCAAAAGGAAAAGGATGGGAACTAGGAGTGTTGCCCTAGCTTCCCTCCTATAAATACTCTTGTAAACCTTTACTTGAAGGTTGGTTGTTCAATATTTTCTCTCATTCACTCCTTACGCGTAACCGTATTATTATATCGTGTGTGTGTGTGTTTGATTATTTTTCATCCGCCTCTCTTCTCTTCTATATTTCTTCTATTGATACTTGTGTTGCATATTTGGGACCTAACAGTGGTATCAATCGCCAAATAGTTGCGTGAACGTATTGTTCTTGAAGTGGGTTTTTGGTCCTACGCGTAGAACATACGATTCGTGGTTTGAACTTTGGTTAGCTTAAAAACGTATTTTTTACCCTTTTTAATCCAAGATTCTTGTACTTTCAACGTTTTAAGGTGTTAAAATATCTGTTTTTGGCATAAAGTTTCAAACTTTACGCGTAGATCTTTGTTTTTGAACTTGGTTTTGAACGGGGGTTTCGTTCTACGCATAACTGTTTTTGAGCTTTGGATCATCAAATTTCACACTTTTGTGTTATTTTGGTGATATTGAAACTATTTCATCACTAAAATATGGTTTGGAAACATCGGTTGGAAGAAATCATTTTTTGGCTAAAACCTACGCGTAAGTAAAACCCTAAACTTACGCGTAACTTGTTCCTTGGTTTAATCTTCAGTTTTCGTGGCTTACTCCGTGTTTTCTTGCTTGGATAAGCCTGAGAATACGTCGACTTTGGATATCTTTTGCACTGTGATAGTGTAAAAGATCATTTGGGCAAAACCCTAAAATTACGCATAAGCATAAGCTTACGCGTAGAAACTTCTACGCATAAGATTTATCTTACGCCTAAGCTTTGTCTTACGCATAAGGTAATCCTACGCCTAAGTTTTCTACGCCTAACTTCTTGTTTTACGCCTAACTTTGGAGTATGTTCCTTTCTTACGCGTAAGCTAAAACTACGCGTAACTCTTTCTGTTACGCGTAACTTTGGTGTTTTTACGCATAAGTGGTACTTGGCTTTATTGTGATTTCTACGCCTAAGGATACTTCATCAATAAAGGTTCATTCGACTACAAAGATCCAATTAACAACACAAGTTTTCAATATGTCACAACCACCATACTCTAACTATTTTCCTTACACTTATAATCAACAACAACAACAACAACTAAGTCCCCAACATCAACAATGGAATCAACAACAAGCAGTTTATCAACAACGTACTCCATTACTTGCAGTAATTCCACAACCTCAATTGGTTCAACCACCACCTAGTCTTCAAGTACAACCTTACACAAACTTCTACAATCAACATCCATCCAGGAATACTATGAAGGAACCGGCATGGTTTGGCAAGATGTGTGAAGCCTTGAGTAGCCAACAATCAATTCATGAAGCTGGCTCACTTGATAGACCTCCAATGCTCACTCCAGGTAATTATGATCAATGGGTGATTCGGTTCTTTAGGTTTTGTGATCTAAAGAAGCCACATGGAAAGTTTTTAAAGAAGGTCATTATGGAAGGTCCATTTCAGATGCCTACTGTCGTTACACCCGGAGATCCTAATGCTGTTCCACCAAGAGATGATGTCACCAACATTGCAACTGTTGCAGACCTCACGGGTGATCAACTTCTGCACTTTGAAGCCGACGAACTTGCAATGCAATACATCCTTTTAGGATTACCCAACCCAATCCTTCGAAGTGTTGATGCTCAAAAGACTGCAAAAGCAATGTGGGAACAGATTCATCTTCTTATACAAGGCACAACACTCAATCAGGAAGACATGAAATCCAAAATCTACTTGGCTTATGAACACTTCATGATTGAACCAGGAGAGACATTAGAATCTTATCATCATCACTTTTCAGACTTCATCAATGATTTAGACAAACACAACATCATCATGCCACGCATTGCTGTCAACACTAAGTTCCTAAGTAGTCTTGGTCCGGAATGGGAGAAGTATGTTATTTTTCTCCTTCAAGCTAAGAATATTCATCAAGATACATACGGATTGTTGTACGACTATCTGAAGCCTCACCAAAAAGAAGTCGATAAGGAAAGGATTCTCCGTGGTCAAACTGTCTCATCATCACTTCCGGACAATCAACAACTTGCTTTGTGGACTCAAACTAATATTCCTCCTCAACAAGCTCCTCAACCCGCTCCTAAACAAACTGCAACCATCACACCTTATGATCCGTCTCAACAACAACCTCAACAAAATCAATTGGTACCATACAAAAACAACACTGCTCAAGCTCTTTACAGTGAAGCTGATGAGGACTCAGATGCTTTTGATGAATTGCAACAAGGATTTTCTATGATTTCTAAAGCCTTCGGCCGATATACAAACAGATCCAACAATCACATTCGTTCCTCATCAAACACTAGAAATCAGGTTGTTGTGAACAATGGACGTATAGAAGTACAGAATCGTGGTTATGGTCGTCAGATGGGAGGAGGTCAAGGGTTTAATGCTATGGGCAGGAATAACCAGGGTGCTCCAAAACAACAGAGGGCTCAAGTGGTTGAACAAGGAAATGCTCAGACTAGGGTTAATGGTCTTCGCTGTTATAACTGTAATGAGAAGGGTCATCTGGCTAATGCATGTCCTAAGCCGAGAACAAGAGGCAGTACTTATTTCAAAGAGGCTATGCTCTTGGCTCTTAAGGATAAAGCTGGTGGAACTCTTACCAACAAGAAACAAAGCTTTATGGCAGATGCAGATTCTGATGATGATATGAAGGACTTGCAGGCTAATGCAGCAGTGATGTTGATGGCACAAATGCAAGCTCTACACATAAGTGACACAGGCCCAGTGTATGACACTGATGGCTTGTCTCAGGTACCTGAACAAACAATTATCATTAATAATCTAATATCTCCGCCATTTTCTCCATCCGACAAGGATCACAGTGTTCAACATGAGTCTTCCACATCTCATTTCGATGATTATCAAATAGATCCCGTAGTTATATTTGATGATCAAGATAATCTTACGGTTAATATTGATAATCAAGTTGACTCCGTCATTATATTTGAGGATCTAAATACTGATCATGTTGAGAATCACGTTGAACAAGATGAGCTTTTGTCTGACAGAGAAACTGAGCTCTTAACCTTAATTAAAGACCAACATTATCGTTTGGAAATTTGCACGAAATTAAAAGAGAAAAATGCACTGTTAACCAGGGATAATGAATGCTTAATTCGACAACTCAACTTTTTCAAAACTCAAGAAAACCGTGAAAAAGGTTTTGAAGCCGCTTTTTCCAAATCACACCAAAATGAAAAATATTTGGAACGGCAGATTCGTGATCTAGCCGCTTCGAAGAATGCTTTGTTGTCTCAAATAGAACAAATGAAACAAGAACATAAACAACAACTTAACGCTCTTACTTTGGAAACTCAAAAAGCCAAGGCTGAGTTGTTAACTTGTCAAAACAGTTCTTTGAGTACAAAAAGCATTCAACGAAACGAATAGATGACTATCTTGAGGAAATTGTCGACTTACAAAACAAAATCAAAGAGTTTAAAACTGTTGTTTATAAACATGGTGAATCAATCACAACGATTCAAAAGTTTTCTTTCAAACCAAATCCAAATGGATATGGACCGAATCTTGCTGATTATAAACCTAAGTTTTCACACAGAGCATTCAAACCAAATCCTCAAGTTTACAGTGCAGAACATAGAATTGATGATTCAATTATGACTGTTGTTGAATATAATCGGATGGAGGAATTAGATGCTGATGACGAGAGTCGGTCAAAAATGGAAAATGTCGTTTATAACAAACCATTTAACTATTCAAAAGCCGTAACTTTTGTCACACAACAAGATACTTCTAACAACCCTTTGGTTATCACACCAGTTTCTGAAGTCAGTCCTCAACCAAATGGTGCACAAATTAATGGTCCTTTACCTTCACTTAGTGAAGTAAAAACTAATGCCGAAAGTTGTCGCGTTATCAAATACTTTGACACTTTCTTATCTGACCTCAAAATTTTGGAACGTGAGATTGAATTTCATTCTGAAATAAAAGTTCAACATTTTCAATCGCCAATGGCGCGAGAACATAGAGATATTCTTCAGAAAAGAATTTTACCCCATGTCAAAAATTTGAAAAATTGTGCACTATATTGGGAAAAGGATTTTCACAAGGAACTTGGTCTAATGAAAAAAGTTTTCAAGAAAACAGAAACATCAATTTCAAATACTAAACGTAAAAAGAAACTATTGAGAAAAGATGTTGATGGACTCTTGGAAGATGTTATCTGTGCTGATATCCAGAATGCTGTGTTATTACATTCTTTGCCATATGCATCTGATCATATCTCTGCTGATTCTGTTGATTCTGTTGATATTGTTGTGAATACTGATACGGTGCATCAGATCGAGTCTTTAAAAGTTGAAAACGAACGACTGTTAAACGAGCTTTCAAATTCAAAACGTCGTCTTCAATGGTGTCAAAAAGATTGTCAAAATCGTGAACTTGCTTTTCAAAACAAAATCAATCAGTTGCAATCCAAAACGTTTAATCCAAAACTTGAGCAACTGGATGATCAAAACGTGTCTTTGAAATGTCAAATCTCAAAATATGAACAAGAACTTGTAAAAGTCAAAAACGAATATGGTGTCATATTTGATTTACTCAAACAGACTCGTGATGAAGCATCAAACGAACTTGATCATTATCTTGCACACACTAAAGAAGTCATGAATTTTGCTGGAAATCTTCGTTCTGAAAATCAAGATTTGGTGCACACTATCAATAAGTTAAGGGAAATGTTAGGAAAGTATGAACAAGTTCAACCTAGCATCATTAAGAGAATTGCACCAGTAACACTTAGCAAACATGAACCCAGAATGCCTACTGACAAAACTCAAGTTACTAATGTGCTTCCCTCTACTGAAACAGGACTAGTTGCCTCTTTTCCAAACGTCCGCACTTCACAGCCTAGGAGCAATACAAAGAAGAATAGGAAGTTGCGACCTAAGAAAAGACAAATAAAGAATGTTGAAGTAGAAGAACACCGTAGGACTTTGAATAAGACTTCAGTTGCACCCACTTTAGATATTGCGTCTGGCAAATGTAATGGAAAAAGTGTTGTAACTAATGCTGCACCTTTAAGTACTTTTGATATTCAGTCTGATGCTTCTTGTGTTATATGTCGTAAAAGTATGCACTCTGATTGTCATGATAAATGTGTTGCTAAGGCTATCTTGTCTCGTTTACGGAATCCTAAGACCCGGAATACCTCTAGGCCCACTACTGCTTCTAAGTCTGTGCTTGGTAGACCGCCCTCTTTAGATTCTAAGAAACGCATTGATGTCCCTGTAGCTCCAGTATCACCTCCAAGGAAGGTTGTACCACCTAGTGCATTCACTAAGACTAAAGCTAAGACTAGTTGGAGATGGCAGAAATGGATACATAATACACTAGGATTTAAATGGATGCCTAAAGTTATTGATGTGTGTATTTCTACTATAACTGCTTTGGAACCCTTTAACACTTAGGGTTCCACATCTACTTCTATTCCATCTGTGTCGTCTGTGTGTAATGCAGGTGATACAGATCATCCTTTGGATTGTTGATAGCGGATGTTCCCGACACATGACAGGCAATCTTAAACTGTTATCAAACTTTGTTTCAAAGTTCATTGGCACTGTCAGATTCTGGAATGATCACTTCGCAGCTATCATGGGCTACGGAGACTACATCAATGGCAACATCGAAATTAGCAGGGTTTATTATGTGGAAGGCCTCGGTCACAATCTCTTTTCTGTTGGTCAATTTTGTGATGGAGAGTTGGAAGTTGCTTTCAGGGAGAAAACTTGTTTCATTCGTGATCTACAAGGAAATGATCTTATGTCTGGCCAACGCTCATCCAGTCTCTACACTATCTCTATGCAATACATGATTGCTTCATCTCCCATATGTCTACTCTCAAAGGCTACATCTATAAAATCTTGGCTATGGCACCGTCGTCTCTCACATCTAAACTTTCAAACCATAACCAACCTTGCTCGACACAAACTTGTTGAAGGTCTCCTGCGATTCCGGTTTTCTAAAGATCACCTATGCTCAGCTTGTGAACAAGGGAAAAGCACTCGTTCTCATTTTCCTTCAAAGGTGGAACACAGCTCTCAGCATGTGCTTCATCTTCTTCACATGGATTTGTGTGGTCCGATGCGCGTGCAGACGATAAATGGCAAACGCTACATCTTGGTAATTGTTGATGACTACTCAAGATAGACTTGGGTTTATTTTCTTCGAAGTAAAGACCAAGCTCCACAGATGATCATCACCTTTCTTACGAAAATTCAAATTCAGCTCCGGAACACCGTCTGACAAATTCGAACAGACAAAGGAACTGAATTTGTAAATCAAACTCTTCGGGAATATTATGAGAAAGTGGGAATTGAGCATCAAACATCTATTGCCCGCACACCCGAACAAAACGGAGTTGTTGAAAGACGAAATCGTACGTTAGTGGAAGCTGCCAGAAGGATGTTAATCAATGCTAAACTTCCAGATTACTTGTGGGCTGAAGCTTTCTCAACTGCATGCTACACTCATAACCGTTCAATCATTACAAAACGCCACAACAAAACACCATTTGAGCTTCTCCACAATCGTAAACCGAATCTCAAACACTTTCATGTCTTTGGATCTCTTTGCTATCCAAATAATGATCGTGATGACTTTGGAAAGCTCAAAGCTAAAGCTGACGTTGGAGTCTTTATTGGATCTTTGTGAGAATTCTAAAGGTTGCTAGATGTGGAATCGTCGTACAAAGCAGGTTATAGAAACGATTCATGCTAATTTTGATAAACTTACTGATATGGCTTCTGAGTATAACAGCTTGGAACCCGGTCTCAACCACTTAAACTTCCCCCAACCCCCATCATCAGCTGAAACAAGCCCTCAGCTTACTCGTCAATAAATGGAAAGGCTATTTGCTCCTCTGTTCAGTGACGATATTGATGAACGTGCTCCAGGTGTATCCGCTGTTTCCGCTGCTCAACCTGATACTACTCTTATACCTGATACACCTGCTACAACAACTACTGTTGAAGAAGCACCACCAGTTGACTCTACAACAACAGTTGAACAAACTGCTTCCAACGACGCAGAACCAGCTAATGATGTTCTGAATGAAGTACCCCCACCTGTAGATTTTGATCCAAATGCGTTCTTTAACCCATTCACCAATGAAACTGCTGCACCTGATGTTGCGGAATCATCTACAAGCCATTTGAATCCTCAAAATCTGCATAATGTATATCAACATCAACCTTTCACACACCGTTGGACAAAAGACCATCCCCTTGAGAATATTATTGGCAACCCGAATTAACCAGTCATAACGAGACAACGTCTTCACACAGATGGTGAACATTGCATTTATGCACTCACTGTCTGCCAATCTGAGCCTAAAAACATTAAAGACGCAATGACAAAGGACAACTGGATTGAATCCATGCAGGAAGAACTCAACCAATTCAAACGTCTTGAAGTATGGGAACTGGTTGAAAGACCAATAGGGGTCTTCGTCATTGGTACTGTAACCACTCGTAAATTTCCCTACCGATTTTTCTCGTATATATTTTTTTCCTTTTTCTTTTCAAACTTTAAACATGATAAGTCACGGGATATTTTTCACCTTGACCTCAATGATAAAAGTAAACATGAAAAATAGAAACGAATTAATGAAATCGGAAATTATACCATCGTGTCAGTTTATTTAAAACGTGTCTGAAAATATAAGTATTATATTTTTCCTGTTTGAAATTATACTTTTACGAGCTAAATGACGCCGAAATACTTTGGGTATCAAATTAATACACAAAATAATACTAACACTTATCATATAATAAAAACCAAACCAACATTTCCCTTGGTCACGTGTGTTAGTCAAACACTTTAGCAAAGTAATATTTTTTTTTAATATAACTCCTTTGCTTCTGTAAACAAGCCACAACAAAAGCAACATAAAACTCATTCTACTTTTGGACTTAATATTGTAGCTTGTATGTGTAGACACAAAAGCTAGTCCAAGCATACCTTTAAATGAATCTTCGTAACATGACACTTTACACAAATAAAATATTTGAAACTTGTACTCCTTTGTTTCTGTGTGAACGAGATAAACACAAGGCAAAGCAAAAACATTCAACTTGGTCCCCCCCGTTTTCTGTGAACACACGAGTACAAAACAACATAAGACAACATCAACTTTGGTTGATCCTAACCATGCGTACGAGTACAAGCAAAAAGCAACCCAACAAACTTCACTAATATCATGCTTCTACCACGTGAATACAGGACAAACTCACGCCCCACACCTGCAATACTTCATCATCAATTTCGTCTCTCTCCCTTTCCCTCCCCTACGCACGCTCCAAGCTTTAACAAACTCTATCTTTTTTTTTTTTTTTTGGAACCTTATGGGTGAACAATACCCATCTCCCTCTATATAACAAACTCTTAATACCCTTTTGTTGAACTCACAAACTCTCACATCCACTAAACTCACTTAAACATTCCTCTCATCTCACTTCTCACACTCGTTCACTGTGGAAAACGAAATAAGGAAAAAGGGAGGAAAGCAAGCTTCGAATAACTTAATTTCATCGCTAAGAGTCTTTTGGGTTTAGCTTGTCACGGGTATAAGATCGATAATAGTTTGGGTGAAGGACGGGTCTTCCTTGTTCGCCTTCATACTCGCTCCTAATCTTCAACGTGACTCGTCACCACCCCCTTGGGTGTCGTAAGTTTCTCGCTTCCAATTCATTCTTATCGTTTTAACTTTCATATCACACAACAAACAAGTATAATGTCACATGTATAACTCAAACCCACTTCGAGACAAGGAAGCCAAGAGCTCTTTCGAGCTTATTTGTAATAAGCCAAACGTATAAGCTCATCACCTTGTGGATGAATGGGAAATAAAAACTAAAATGAAACCATGACACCTTAGGCTAATTTGAGAAGAAGAAGAAATGGAAAACAAGAATATATCACATGCATGCGTCGACCATAACTCAGTAGCATATATACAAAAGTAAAGCACAGAAAACTTCACGTTATATAGTTTCTTAAGTAGTAATAAAACACAAACATGAGCCTAGCTCAGTTGAGTTGGGTTGGTGTGTTTGGATTTAGGTAGGTGGTCCTTAGTTCGAATCCCACTGGGCATCCTTTTTCCCTTCTTTTTATTTTACAACTATCACCCTTTGGCAAAACTCACCCCTCCACTTCAAACACATTTATAACCAAAGTAAGACAAGATATTAAAAGTGTAACAAAAATTTAATCTTTGAAAATGTTTTACAAAAACAGATTTTTACGAGGGACTAAAAGTGACAATTTTGGAAACTTTGAGTATGAGATACTTTTGGGTCATTTTTCTAAAGTTTAGGGGTTAAACTTGTACTTTTCGTAACCCGAGGGTAAAAAGTGTAAATTTGATAAAAATGTTTAGAAAACTTGTAAACTCATAACAACTTTATTAAAACAAGGATTATCACATCGATATCTAATTAAACTTGTATATATTTATAAGAATATAAATATATGAAAATACTATAAAATATCAACATGCCTTAAAGTAAATAAATTAAACTGTCGGTAACATCGTCATATTTATAAATTAATGCTAATAACGCTCTATTGAATCTTATATTCAATACTCTATCCTTTCGGTCGTAAACCAAATGTATATCATTATTCTGAGACATGCCATATTATATCTAGGTTTCGTGTTGAAGCGGTTGTCATATCGTACTTGCTATTGTTGTGCATTTCCTACCGTATCACTAAGGTGAGTTTATAGCCCCACTTTTACTTTTATTTACTTGTTTTATAAAACTTTGGGGTGAGAAACATGCAAAACTCTTTTCGGACCTGAAACTGAAAAAACTATTACGTGAAACAACCTTGAATCCTAACTATGCTACCGTTAGTTCCCTTTGGGGAGGCGCGATTGTTATGGATAGATCTATTGGGGATGACACCCCCGTTCGAGTTTGACCGGATAGGCAAACGTCGGGCGTATATCATATCGTATTGATTGAGTGTACTGGAAATACACTTGCTGGGCTTTTATTTATCATGCTTCTAGATGCATGCACACTGTCGTAGTTTCAGTCGCATGAACTTGGTACTAGCGTAATAGCCTTTTTGCATATAGTGTCATTCATGGAGATGCTATATGTGCAACTGTGGTCCAACTTGAAAACTTGATTACTTAAACCTATGAACTCACCAACCTTTATGTTGAAATTTTAGCATGTTCTTCTCAGGTTTACTTATTGGCAAAGGCATTCGTTGAAGACTGGCATCCGAAGTGTTTACAATCATATTTAATACAACTTTTTGCATATAGTGTCATTCATGGAGATGCTATATGTGCAACTGTGGGCTTTACTTCCGCACTTTGAAACAATGATGTAAAACTATTTCTTAAATTAATATATCTTTTAAAAATGGAATATAATTTCCATTCTTTATTCCCTTGTGTTGTGTATATTGATTTAGTAGCACCCCATGACCCGAACGCTTCCGCTGTGAAATTTTGAGGGTGTTACAGATTGGTATCAGAGCCAGGTTATAGAGAATTAGGTATTTTTCTAAACCTAAACTGTAACCAAATTTTCTTAAAAACACTTCAACGCCGCCACAGCTGCCGATGTCTGCCATGCCTTGCCTACTGTTACACGATGTAGTCGTGCTATGTGTTACTGCTATATTTTAGGTTCGTATAAGCTCTCATTTGAATTAAATTAATTATTTCTCAAAATCATTAAGTTTCTTAATTAACTCACATTTAAACTTTAAGGCTGTTCTTGTTTGATTGGGTCGCGAAGTTTAAATGAGAATAATGTTGATGTAACAAACTGAATGAGATTAAGGAATAATTAACTTAAGGAGAGTGTAGAGTAGACTACGAATGCTTATAATTGTTACCTCTCTATGTTAAACTGCCTAACATGCCCACTATTACAATATCGCACTATGTTATGACCTTAATTGCTTATATGTTATTTCTGTATGTAACATACAACTTGCCAATGCTTCTACGTTATTTCTGTGTGTAACATACAACTCATCATTGTATCAACCTCGGCGTTATTTCGTTATGTAAGGTACCACTCGTCACTGCTTCTATGTTATTTCTGTATGTAACATGCAACTACTTGATTCTCACACACATATTTAAACAACCTCTGTCACTGGTCATGACCTCTTATTTCGCTCATATGTTCTATCCTTCGTAACTTCATACGACTCTGTCCTTCCTGTTATGAACCCAACTATCGTACTCTTTTATGAAACCGCATTGTATTCCGCTTAATGAATCCTTTATCTTTTATTTACTTATTGCCTCATGTTACTAAATCTTCCTTGAACGACTAGCCTCTTTTCCCATATCACATTTTTAGTATAAATACTCACATCTCGTCACCATATCGACCTCGGCGATCCTCGCATCATAAACCACGGGGACGTGGTTTCTTTTAAGGGGTAGGTACTGTAACCACTCGTAAATTTCCCTACCGATTTTTCTCGTATATATTTTTTTTCCTTTTTCTTTTCAAACTTTCAACATGATAAGTCACGGGATATTTTTCACCTTGACCTCAATGATAAAAGTAAACATGAAAAATAGAAACGAATTAATGAAATCGGAAATTATACCATCGTGTCAGTTTATTTAAAACGTGTCTGAAAATATAAGTATTATATTTTTCCTGTTTGAAATTATACTTTTACGAGCTAAACAGCGGGACGCGAAATACTTTGGGTATCAAATTAATACACAAAATAATACTAACACTTATCATATAATAAAAACCAAACCAACATTTCCCTTGGTCACGTGTGTTAGTCAAACACTTTAGCAAAGTAATATTTTTTTTAATATAACTCCTTTGCTTCTGTAAACAAGCCACAACAAAAGCAACATAAAACTCATTCTACTTTTGGACTTAATATTGTAGCTTGTATGTGTAGACACAAAAGCTAGTCCAAGCATACCTTTAAATGAATCTTTGTAACATGACACTTTACACAAATAAAATATTTGAAACTTGTACTCCTTTGTTTCTGTGTGAACGAGATAAACACAAGGCAAAGCAAAAACATTCAACTTGGTCCCCCCCGTTTTCTGTGAACACACGAGTACAAAACAACATAAGACAACATCAACTTTGGTTGATCCTAACCATGCGTACGAGTACAAGAAAAAAGCAACCCAACAAACTTCACTAATGTCATGCTTCTACCACGTGAATACAAGACAAACTCACGCCCCACACCTGCAATACTTCATCATCAATTTCGTCTCTCTCCCTTTCCCTCCCCTACGCACGCTCCAAGCTCTAACAAACTCTATCTCTTTTTTTTTTTTTTTTTGGAACCTTATGGGTGAACAATACCCATCTCCCTCTATATAACAAACTCTTAATACCCTTTTGTTGAACTCACAAACTCTCACATCCACTAAACTCACTTAAACATTCCTCTCATCTCACTTCTCACACTCGTCCTCTGTGGAAAACGAAATAAGGAAAAAGGGAGGAAAGCAAGCTTCGAATAACTTAATTTCATGGCTAAGAGTCTTTTGGGTTTAGCTTGTCACGGGTATAAGATCGATAATAGTTCGGGTGAAGGACGGGTCTTCCTTGTTCGCCTTCATACTCGCTCCTAATCTTCAACGTGACTCGTCACCACCCCCTTGGGTGTCGTAAGTTTCTCGCTTCCAATTCATTCTTATCGGTTTAACTTTCATATCACACAACAAACAAGTATAATGTCACATGTATAACTCAAACCCACTTCGAGACAAGGAAGCCAAGAGCTCTTTCGAGCTTATTTGTAATAAGTCGAACGTATAAGCTCATCACCTTGTGGATGAATGGGAAATAAAAACTAAAATGAAACCATGACACCTTAGGCTAATTTGAGAAGAAGAAGAAATGGAAAACAAGAATATATCACATGCATGCCTCGACCATAACTCAGTAGCATATATACAAAAGTAAAGCACAGAAAACTTCACGTTATATAGTTTCTTAAGTAGTAATAAAACACAAACATGAGCCTAGCTCAGCACCCCTCCACTTCAAACACATTTATAACCAAAGTAAGACAAAATATTAAAAGTGTAACAAAAATTTAATCTTTGAAAATGTTTTACAAAAACAGATTTATAAGAGGGACTAAAAGTGACAATTTTGGAAACTTTGAGTATGAGATACTTTTGGGTCATTTTTCTAAAGTTTAGGGGTTAAACTTGTACTTTTCGTAACCCGAGGGTAAAAAGTGTAAATTTGATAAAAATGTTTAGAAAACTTGTAAACTCATAACAACTTTATAAAAACAAGGATTATCACATCGATATCTAATTAAACTTGTATATATTTATAAGAAAATAAATATATGAAAATGCTATAAAATATCAACATGTCTTAAAGTAAATAAATTAAACTGTCGGTAACATCGTCATATTTATAAATTAATGCTAATAACGCTCTATTGAATTTTATATTCAATACTCTATCCTTTCGGTCGTAAACCAAACGTATATCATTATTCTGAGACATGCCATATTATATCTAGGTTTCGTGTTGAAGCGGTTGTCATATCGTACTTGCTATTGTTGTGCATTTCCTACCGTATCACTAAGGTGAGTTTATAGCCCCACTTTTACTCTTATTTACTTGTTTTATAAAAAATTTAGGGTGAGAAACATGCAAAACTCTTTTCGGACCTGAAACTGAAAACACTATTACGTGAAACAACCTTGAATCCCAACTATGCTACCGTTAGTTCCCTTTGGGGAGGCGCGATTGTTATGGATAGATCTATTGGGGATGACACCCCCATTCGAGTTTGACCGGATAGGCAAACGTCGGGCGTATATCATATCGTATTGATTGAGTGTACTGGAAATACACTTGCTGGGCTTTTATTTATCATGCTTCTATATGCATGCACACTGTCGTAGTTTCGGTCGCATGAACTTGGTACTAGCGTAATAGCCTTTTTGCATATAGTGTCATTCATGGAGATGCTATATGTGCAACTGTGGTCCAACTTGAAAACTTGATTACTTAAACCTATGAACTCACCAACCTTTATGTTGACATTTTAGCATGTTCTTCTCAGGTTTACTTATTGGCGTGGGCAATGGCAAAGACATTCGTTAAAGACTGGCATCCGAAGTGTTTACAATCATATTTTATACAACTTTAATGGGACAACATATATTTTTATGGGCTTTACTTCCGCACTTTGAAACAATGATGTAAAACTATTTCTTAAATTAATATATCTTTTGAAAATGGAATATAATTTCCATTCTTTATTCCCTTGTGTTGTGTATATTGATTTAGTAGCACCCCATGACCCGAACGCTTCCGCTGTGAAATTTTAGGGGTGTTACAGGTCTAAAATGGATTTGGAAAAACAAATTGGATGCTGAAGGAACCGTAATTAGAAACAAGTCACGTCTGGTGGCTAAGGGTTATAGACAGGAAGAGGGTATTGACTTTGAAGAATCATTCGCTCCGGTTGCTCGTCTCGAGGCTGTTTGGATTTTTCTGGCTTTTGCGGCTCACATAAACATCACGGTTTTTCAGATGGATGTCAAAACTGCTTTTCTCAATTGACAACTGAAAGAAACGGTCTATGTTAGCCAGCAAGAAGGATTCGTTGATCCAAAGTTCCCTACTCATGTCTACAAACTGAAGAAAGCTCTCTACGGTCTCAAACAAGCCCCTCGGGCGTGGTACGATAAGTTATCATCCTTCCTTATTGCCAATAAGTTCACCAAAGGTTCGGTCGACCCTACACTCTTTATACAATATCACGAGGCTCACATCTTAATCGTTCAAATTTATGTGGATGACATCATTTTTGGGTCAACACATTTAAAATACTCAAATGCTTTTGCAAAACTTATGAAAAAACATTTTGAAATGTCAATGATGGGTGAACTCACATTCTTCCTTGGAATGCAAGTTCATCAATCACCCCGTGGTATTTTCTTGAGTGAGTCCAAATATGCCCTTGAATTTTTACACAAATTTGGAATGCAAAACTGTGACACCTATGCCACACCAATGGCTCATACCAAGAAGCTAGACGCTGATTTACATGGGAAATTGGTGGACTCTACCAAATACCGTAGTATCATTGGGTCTCTCATGTATCTAACAGCTAGCAGGCCTGATCTTGTCTTTGCCGTTTATCTTTGCTCCCGTTATCAGTCAAGACCAACTGAAACCCACCTCTCAGAGGCTAAAAGAATCCTCCGATACATCAAGGGAACCATTAATTTGGGGATCTGGTATCCAAAGGATTCTGGTTTTGAACTAATCGCTTTTTCAGACGCTGACCACGCAGGATGCTTAGATTCACGGAAAAGTACTTCAGGAGCTTTACAATTTCTTGGTGATAAACTGGTGTCATGGCAATCGAAGAAGCAGGATTGTACATCGTTGTCCTTAACCGAAGCAGAATATGTAGCCATGTCGGCGTGTTGTGCTCAAGTCATTTGGATGAGAACACAACTCAAAGAGTATGGTTACGTATTTGACAGAATCCCGATGTACTGCGACAATCGGAGTGCTATTGCGATCTCGTGCAACTTAGTTCAACACTCAAAGTCAAAGCACATCGATCTTCGATATCATTTCATCAAGGACCACGTGGAACAGGGTACAGTTGAATTATACTTCGTGGGTACAGAATACCAATTGGCAGATCTACTCACCAAAGCCTTAGCACCAGCTAGGTTTAATGAGTTGGTCCACCGGATTGGTATGCGGTGTTTGAGTCAAGAGGAACTGGATGAACTCTTAAAACATTCTTAAAAACCAGTCAAACACCAAAACCTCTTTTGAAAATATTTTTCAAAAACAAAATGCAAAAATATAAAATCAGATAAAACAACAAAATATTCTTCTGTCTATATTTCTTATAACATGGCAAGTACGAATCTTCCATCAACACTCAAATCTTTCAAAATTCAGTATTTTTCTGATTAAGTGTTGAGGGGGAGAAAGCTAATATTTTTCAGTTTCATAAAACCTTGTACTTGCATGTTATCTTATCCCGGTTGTTTCTTTAAATAATGGTGGTTAAATTTCTGGTTCACTGACACTCCTCGGACTAAAATTTATAACCTTTCATTATTTCTTAAGTCGAGGGGAGTGTCGTCAAGTTTCTTTCTTAAAATCTTTCGTTTGGTAACCAAAATGGAAGTTAAAAGGCTTTGAATGAAAATGGAAAAGGTGGAGGGACTGAAAGTGTCAAAAGCTTAAAGTCATTTTTAATAAAAACACTCCACCAACCTCATTTATTTCATCACATTTATTACACAACCAAACTCATCCTACGCCTAAGAATCGTTCAACAAATCCGTGTTTTGGATCATAATTTCGTAAGTGGTTTAATGTTTCTTACATGATTTCAAACAATGGTTTTGATTTTTACATAAATCCAACGGTCAAAATGTTGTATATGCTTGATTTTGTGTTCTACGCATATGCGTATGAACACATGATTAAGATTGTGTGTTTGTGGTTAAAAAGATAGTGTCAAAATGCACCCAGATACACGAATTGATGGATTTTGGAAATTAGGGTTTATGCGTGGGTTTGAGTGTTTTCATATGTGAACGTTTTTGGTAATAAAGATTGTTATAATAGGTTGTTCTAAAGTTGAATTGATCATATTAAAGCCCAGAACTTGCCCAGAAACATAAAAAGTGAAAGAATTGAAATTTAGGGTTTATGTTCATACGGTTTGGGTATTTTTTATTCATGACTTGTTTGATGTTAAAACTTGGATAAAACAACTCTATAGGCTTCCTAGACTTACCAGAAAAACTTTGGTGCTAATCCTATGGCTAGATTTCATACGCGTAATTCTTGAACTTTAGGGTTTAGTCTTACGCGTAAGACTTTTTACGCGTAAACAGTTTGATAAGTTTTCATGCCATGATATGTTATAGAATGATTTTATGTGTTAATATTGATGTTATGATGATTTTATTTCAGGTTTGCTTCACGTAAAAAATCAGAATCAAGGTTGTTAGATAACTACGCATAAGGATCACCTTACGCGTAGCAGGTTATGCGTAAGAGAAATCTTACGCGTAGCATTTACGCGTAAGGTTCTACAAAGGGACTACGCGTATCATGTGAAGGATATGCGTAAACAGTGACCACTACACATAAGGTCTACTCTTACGAGTAAGCCTTATGCGTAAGGTTTTATATACGCCTACGCGTAAGCTTTACGCATAAGGTCCTCTGTTCCTACGCGTAATATTTCTTACGCGTAAGTAAGGTTCCTACGCATAAGCTTGTGTCTACGTGTATAACTCCTGTTTACGCATAAGCTACCATTTCTACGCCTAAGCCTTGATCAAACCTTCATTATGAATTGTTACGCGTGCATACTTGTAAATAAATAAATCATAACGTCACGAAACCAATACTGTCACTAATAAGCTTAAATGTGTAATGTGTTGTGAAAAAATATGTGATAACATAAACTTTAAAACTTAAAGTTAACTAACTCACAAAACTTTTCTCGACGTCAATGGACTATTGAACAAACAAGTGACTTTGGACTCGAAACAATCATTAACATATATCATTCAATAATTAGACAATAAAACCATCTGTTGACTAACATTATGTCTTTCGATATGTTGGTTCTTTTGGCTAAATGTGTTTCAGATGACGACATGGAAGCTCAAATGAATGTGGATGCACCAAATGTTCTCACCATTGCTGATATCTTCCCGCATGGCTATCCAATGAAGATTGGAAAGAACAATCTCAGAGTTGACTTTGAAACTCTCACCTGCTCGGAATCTTCTTGTCTCATTGCAATGGATATTCTAAAGAATCATCCCTATCAGAACATGCTCACCAACTCTGCCACTGTTCCAGAGATCTACATACAACAATTCTGGAATACAATGCAGATGATCAAGGGTCAAAATGCTGTGATGGTGATGCTCAATCACAAGCAACACACCATCACTCCTGCAGACTTACGGGTTGTTCTCCTCATTCCTGACATCATACCAACTGAATACTCTGCAGCACCTACTGAAGAGACGGTTCTGCAATTCTTGATTGATATTGGGCATGACGAAGCTTCAGGGGTTATCACTTAGCATTCTCACGTGGATCTCAAGAACATCCCTCGGCCTTGGAGAACCCTTTATATCATCATCACAAAATCCATTTCTGGTCGTGACAGCGGCTATGAGCATCCCAAGCTCGTGGAACTGCAAATCTTTTGGGCTCTGATCAACATGAAGCACATCGAAGTTGAAGCTCTGATTTGGGATGACATGATGACATTCCTCAAAAAGCTTGGCTCAAACATTCCTTACATCAGATATACTAAACTGTTGATCCAGAGAGCACTTGGATATAACCCTGATATCCCCAAGAGAATTAATGACCCAGAAAATCATGACATGTTGACTGAATCCATTCTAACTGTCAGATTTAAGGAGTCAACGACTAAGAAACAAGGTGCTGTGTTGCCAGACCATCTTCTCTCAGACGAAATCAAACAGCTCTACTTTTATAAAAGGTATCTGGTAGCTGTAGAAGAGAACAAAGTTGGTTTCCTTGATGACAAATCCGCAGGTACACCTTGAAGGAAAACCCGACAAGGAAGTGCATGGAGTGTTACAATTACTGAAGGTCAGAGAAAGTTTCCTAAGAGGTCACCTGGTCACAGAAGGAAAGTTCCTTCCAAGGAAGCTATTCCTATTCCTATTCCCAAGATTGAACCGCAAAGAAAGCTAACAGACGAGGACTCTGAGGGTACTGATACTGATGAAGAGATCATTTACTCTGAAACTGCTAAAGACGAAACCCCAACGGTACCTAAACCTCCTAGTCCACCAGCAGATAAAGGAAAAGGAAAGACTCCAGTAATTGAGCAACAAGAAGAAGAAGAATCAGATGAAGAGCCTCTGGAAACTGAGTACAGAAAGAAGTTCAAATTCATTAGACTCCAACACGTTGCAAAATAATTTGCTAAGGAACAAATGGTGGCCCCGGAGGATCGAGTGGTGGAGTTCAACCTTCACCAGGTCCTGATGCGGTTAATCAACCCGATAAGGGATCTGGTGCCACCACTCTTGAGCAACAACAGAAGCGAGTGGAAGATTCTATTGAATTTGACATTGAAGAACCAAAAACTGAGAAGTTAGAGAAGGAAAAAGCTGATGAAGAAGCTGCAGCTAAAGCCAAAGCTGATGAAGAAGCCGCAGCTCAAGCTAAAGCAGATGAAGATGCTCGAATTCAGGCTGAAGAGCAAGCTAAATCCGATAAAGATGACGAGATGGACTACGATGATCTTCTTCTCAACAGTCCAACCCGCTCTAAGGAAGAAACTGCTAAGCCTCTTAAAGACCCTGAGTCACCTCACATCTCATCTTCATCAGACTCGTCCTCTCACTCTTCACCACCACCATCAAAAAGATCAACCAAATCATCATCCAAATCAGTGAAGAAGCCAACTGCATCTTGGATCTCTCAAGCTAAGACACGAATCGTTAAAGCTGTCAAACGGGTCAGAAAGAAAGACGTGCTTTACAAGAAGTTGAATTTTCTCGCTGATCAGATACAGTATCTTCATGACGAGAGTGAAAAGATGCAAGCTGAAAGGGAACACATCCAGAAGTTTATTAGTGGAGATTTACGAAAGGAATTGGAGAAGACGGAAAGAGAATATACTCACGAGTTTCTTCTCGATACTGTCCCCGGTGTGACTAGAGAAGTATTCTCCAGACAACTTACTCCAAACATCGTCGCATTGGTTAAAAATAAAATGAGCAAAGAATATGACCTTTCTGAAATTGAGTTAATCGCTAAATTGGTAATGCAAATGTCAAAAAGAGCTGGATCCTTCACTTCGGATGAAGCTAAGTTTTTTGAGACTCTTTTAGACTATCAACTCAAGTCTTCGTGCAAAGAATCAGCAAGTCAACCAAAATGATCAAGAGATGCCGATGATCAGGACAAGGATTCTACACCTAAACGTTCAAAGAAGTCTGGTGAATCTTCCTCAATGCCACCTCCACCCCGAAGGCCCTCTCCACCAAGACGATATCCTCCTCGCTCTTCAACTGAAAAACCTCAGGATTCTGAGACACCACCCCAGACTCAGAAAACCGGTGATCACTTTGAGTATACAGGTGGTGACGACGAGGAAATCCCTGACCCCCAACAACAACCCATCTCTCCTGACATAGCCAAGAAACCAGAATCCTCCTCTAGGCCAAAGAAAAAGAAGAAGAAGATGCCTATGACTGACGTCTTATCATGGCTAGACGAGGATAACACTGAATTCAACTGGTTCTCGAAGCTTGTTGATTCTACACCCTACCCACCTGAAGGTCAAGATGCGGTAGAAGGTCGTACATTGGAGCATGCTAAGTTCTTGCAAGAAAAATTCCGTGTGAAAAAGATGACGAAATCCGAGTTGAAGCGAATCAAGAATGAAGCATTTCAACTGCTCAAATACAGCTCGGAAAGTGCTATTGAAGTTGAGTATCACCTTGATAATATAGCACGAGCTATGTCTAACAACATGGATTGGCTCAACCCAGAAGCAAACATCGACTTCACCAAACGGGACAACCCTCCATATTACACCGACTGGTCTAAACCTCTACCAACAATTGGCTAACCAGATCAGCGTAGGATTCCATTCCGATATTTCTTCAACAAAGACTTGGAATTTCTTCTACACGGTGGCGATGGTTCAAGGAAATACGCTACATCTCTGACACTTCCGTTCCCAGCAGCCATATACTCTAACTGCATAGCCATCGAGGAACGAGCTAACCACATGTTCTCTAACAAAGTGGAAGAGTATGACCGTGATGCACTGTATGGGATTCACCATTGGCCGGAACACCGAAGAATCTACTACAGAAGCTGCCAGGTTCAGAAGTCTCAACATGAAGTGTTCAGTACTAAGAGTATCGTTGCCATCAAACATGTTGATCTTTCGTCCAAATGGGACTACACTTTTCTTAAGAATATTGTGGTCAAAAGGCAAGACGAAAGGGACTATACATTCTCTGAAGCGGACTTTGAGAACTTGTCTCTCAAGGACATTGAAGACATGTACCTTGCCAAAGTACAGGGTCGCATGAGACACTTTTCAACTGAAGTACAACGTGAATTCATCAAGTCCTTGCTTATCTTCATTAGACGCATAGTCATCAATGAACGTGTAGAAGATCTCCAACTTGCAGTTGAATCATACCAGACCCGTGTCAATTTCACTCCACCTCAGCTAGATCTTCCCGACATCAACCAGCTTTCACAATACACTCTCATCAGCCAACCATTCGGAGTGGTTTACCTTAGTGAAACACTACGCAACTGCTTGATGGCGTGTAGAGATCTTCACAAGTTTGGGGATCACACATTGAAGAAGGTTAGGGATGGATTGGCTTATAGGTTGAAGGATATACATGAAGGAATTGGGTCACAAAAGCGATGGAATTCTAAGGAACGTCGGGATGTGAAGAGGATCATTACCAGGATTGATGAAAGGTTGTATCGAAGGGATCAGTTCAGGACACTGGAGAGCTTTGTAGGTGGTCATCCCAGGATTGCTCTCGCCAGCTATAAACACCCTGTTCGCATTCCTGGAAACATTGATGGACTTCCTGGTACCCCTTGAACTGCTTCTACTTCATATCATTTGGTTGTGTGATTTATTTATGTCAATGGCTTGTGCACACATAACAGTGTACAACCCGCACTTGTAAATAAAGGACCCTGTGGTACGCTTCAATGCCACAATCCTTATCAAAGGAGCGAAAGCTTCTTACTTTTGAGTAAAACCTATCAAACCTTTCACTTTTCAAGGTTTTGCTCAAAAGAACAAGTACTTCCCCTTATGATTTTCAAAACCTCAACCGTTTATATCACTCGTTGAGGGGGAGTATTTGACTAAAAATCTTTGTTCACAAATTGTTCTCAGTGGTTATCTTCCCACAAAACTCAAAATGGTCATATTTATTCTCAACATTTCTTCAAAAATAACATTTATATGCCATTTTTGAGGGGGAGAAAAATACGTGATAAGAAATATGTTGTGTTTTGCTCATGAATTCTCGTGTGAAAAGACTTTAGCCCATGAATTGACGGGATCTAAACAGTCTTACATTGAAAAGATTTGTCTTCCAAGACTAATTCAAGTAAATTGTACCCATTCGAGAAGCTCTTGATAGACATGAACTTTGACGGGTTTGACAACCTTTCGAGGTCGTCCACATCTTCAAGGTAGTTATTAGAGCTAGTTGTCACCTAAAAGCCGACAATGTATCTCTTTAACTATGCAACCTAATCGTGTCTCGCAAGGAATTGTCTATCTTGAGTCGATCAATTCAAAAAGTGCGCGCTCCTTTCCTTACTGTGCAGATTTCTGTCAAAACTCTTAAGCACATGTTGAGGGGGAGTAATTCTGAAAATCTAAAACTCTTGAAGTGCTCAAACATGTTTTTCATTCACAAACACTTCGAGAGATTTTCATGAAAATGGTTTTATGGCAATGGAGTTATAAGGTGATTAAGGTTAGGAATAACCGTCCTATGATCCGCCAGAGCCGGAGGGATCTACCCAAGGAAACTACCAATAGTTAGAATTAGAAGTCCTTAGGTATGATTATAAAAAGGAGAAAATGAGAATCGGAGAAAGAAGGAGTTGAAGAATTAAAAAGAAATGTAAAGAAAAGGGTGAAAAGAAATAGCCCTCCAGATTATTCAACTTAGGGCAGACACCGAGTTCAATTCATATGCTACTGGTTGTCACTAGATGACACCGGTATTGAAGATTAAAAGTCGTCATGGACCCAGTGACGCATGCACTAAACCTTCTTAGCCACTCAAGTTTCTCTCAACAGAAGCTTGTTTCATTCTCACAGGGAACCCTACGTAAACTATCGGCTTTCTCTTAGAGATTGCTGGTATTGAAGAAGGAGACCCTCTCCCTAGTCTCCGCTCAGGAAAACCAAAACGCACTATTGAGTCTAGAGCCACGATATTCATCAAAAGATCTCTTAGGTACACTTGACATTCTACCACTTGTCGTGCAACAATAAGAACTTCAGTGGTACATTATCGAGTCCTTCACAGATCTTAGCAATCTATCGAGAACATTTATGAGAGGTTCACAATTGTGATCCTTAGTGATTGAATGGAAACTCCTGCCAGGGTCAACATTAAACAGCCCTGACAGCAGCTCGCTTCGGTAACTCCTCATGGATTACGCTTAGTGGTCTCAAACGGTCTACAGTCATGAGGTGATGCTTCGGTGTACCTCAACGACCCATCTGAACCGTAGATGTACTTCGGTACATCGTGTTATCTCACTTGTGGGACTCTGGTTCAGGAACGACCTTTGTGAGAATTAGAGTTGTGTTTTCACACAATGCTGTTAACACTCTTGAAGTTCAAACTTGTAAGTGCCGGAATCCGCTTATTACTAACCTTTCTTATGTTTACTTCTTATGGAAGCTCTGGAGCGGACTGATCGTGCAGATTCTTCACATGCTCATGCCAACATCATCACTAATGGAAGTTCTCTCGAAAGGCAACACAAAAGTCAGATTGATTCTACGTCAAATCAAAGAATCTTCAAAGTTTAAAGACTTAAAGAACTTCATCAGTACTGAATTCCAACGTAAAATAGTGTGTGAGCATATTGAGGAATGATGTGGAGACACTGGAGCAGTGGAGCAGACCTGAGGCAGACTTGATGCAGACAGCAACAACATACTATCACTACCATCACAAAGAACAATGATCAAAGAACAAAGATAAAGATGACGTCAAAGCAGAACTGTTTAAAGAAAACAATTTCTCTACAATGGGGAGATTGTTCAAATCAAGGCATCTCTTCTCACAAGAAAGAAGAATGTCAGAAGACGTCAAAGCTATTATTACATCAGCACTTTCACCGTTTGCATTCATTCATCACCAACACTTGAGGGGGAGATTATTGGAATCACTCCTAAACCTAAATTCAAGTGTTAGTAATTCATATGTAATAGTTAGCTTAATATGGCCTTTATGTTAGTAATTAGCCTTAGGCTTATGTAGAAGGCCCATAAGCCTAGGCCTAGCCCAAAAGGAAAAGGATGGGAACTAGGAGTGTTGCCCTAGCTTCCCTCCTATAAATACTCTTGTAAACCTTTACTTGAAGGTTGGTTGTTCAATATTTTCTCTCATTCACTCCTTACGCGTAACCGTATTATTATATCGTGTGTCTGTGTGTTTGATTATTGTTCATCCGCCTCTCTTCTCTTCTCTATTTCTTCTATTGATACTTGTGTTGCATATTTGGGAACCTAACATTTTTTGATAATATAAGAGAGAATTTGGTGAGTTTTTTGGAAGATCATTGTAAGAAACAGAATGAAATATTTTCGGGAAATGGTGTAATAGCACTTTAACTAGACACACTAACATGATTCCTTTGTTTTCAGCAACCCTCAACCATATACACACTGTTCAAATAGTCGTACGCAAACACGATCAAATCTTTTGTATCGCAAGCAGATCAACACAACATGATCTCATTAACCTAGTTAAAGTGCTATTACACATGAAAGGGGGTGGACCCCCAACACCCTTCCAAGATCTTGGTTTAGGTCCCAAAATCCACCATCCTACCCTCCTACCCTAATTGTTAAAATGACCAATTCAACCCAAATGGTTTAAAGGGACTTTTTGATACCCGATGCTTGGATAGTTCTCATTACCTAAAACCCTAAACTATTTAAAATATGCAGGTTAAGCTTTGGACAAACCCGAAAAAGCAGAAAATATCGGAAGTCAACTGACAAAACCACCTGGCGAACACGAGAGCCAAGACCACAATCGATATGTTTTTTGTTGTAAATGATTTTAGGACTTTAGTGATTAATTTCGGAAAGTCCCCGTCCGAAGTTAATCATCCTATAGAAAACCCATCCGAAATTAATTTATTAGAAATTAATTTCGAAAAGTCCCCTGTTTGGGGCTGCTTTTTGAATGTTTTTTCTCATTTAGGATATGAATGCGTATAATTGATTTACTATTTGTGAAAATTTCGACATTGTTTCCCCTTTACTCCTACGAATATGTTTTTAATGCACATATTTGGGGAGTTGAGGGGAAATGCTGCCGAAATTTTCTCAAATAGTAAATTCAATTATACGCATTCATATATGAGACGAAACATTCAAAGAGTGGGTTAGGATTGCCTTCCATAGTTGGATTAGGTGAACATTTTAAGTCTATATAATTATTTGTTGCTTCATTAAAACGCAGTTATGCCAATTGATAAAAGTTGGGTCTCACTAGCACGTACCAGTAGAGAATTCTTAGTTGGTCTTAGAGCTTTCTGCAAGCATTGCAAGTCCTTGGTGAATATTGATGGGAATATAAAATGTCCCTGTGCTCTTTGTTTAAACGTAGACTGGATAAAGCACGAATTTTTGTTTGACCACATACACACAAATGGCTGGGACCATAGTTATACGAAATGGTATAATCATGGTGAGCCGGATGGCCGAACAACCGTACACAACACAAGACACCCTGGGATGAGTGACATGGCTGAGTTCCTTCATGATATTGGTCCGAATAACGAACCAGATGATCCAACTCAAGGAAATATTGGCGAGACAAGTAACGATGCAATTCCTCAACGTAATGAGTACGAGGAGTTACTTGCCACTGCGAACGAAAAACTATACCCAGCCTGTGAGTGGATGTCTTCATTAGACTTTATGGCAAAGATTACGCACATCAAGGTCAAAGGTAAAGTGAGTGACACCACATTTAATGAGTTCCTAACTTTATTCAAGGAAATTTTCCCGCCCGTTCTAGGATACAAGGTGCCATCGTCATACTATGAAATAAAGAAGACATTTAAAACTCTCGGGTTAGGATATGAATCAATACATGCTTGTGTAAATGATTTCTTTTTATATCGGGGGGGGGGGGGGGAACGAAGATTTGCAAACTTGTCCGATCTGCGGCGCTAGTAGATGAAAGAAAAGAACACACTGGGGAAGAAAGTTCCTAACAAGGTGTTGCTTTACTTTCCTATCATTCCTAGACTACAAAGTTTGTACAAGTCTAAACACACTGCAAAACATATGACTTGGCATGCATCTGGGCAGTCTATGGAGAACGGTAAGATGCAACACCCGGTTGATGGTCAAGCATGGAAGAAATTTGACATCAAGTATTCGAAGGAATTTGCTAAAGAAAAAAGAAACGTCCGGTTAGGGTTGGATGCTGATGGTTTCAATCCGTACGGAAACCTTAGTCAGTCATACAGCATGTGGCCGGTCATATTAACCACATACAATACGCCTCCCTGGATATGTATGAGAGAGACTTCTCTTATGTTGACATTGTTAATTCCGGGCCCCAAATCACCAGGGAAGGATATTGATATTTACCTGAGGCCTTTGATTGATGACCTAAAGACTTGATGGAAAGATGGAGTCGGACTAAGGATGCCGTTACAGGCACCGAATTCTGTATGAAAGCAGCGCTTTTATGGACTATCAATGACTTTCCGCCGAAGTAGTTTGTCTGGGTGGAGTGGGCAAAGTTACATGGCATGTCCGACATGTAATGTAGATACTCCAGCTATGCGCGTGTTAAACAAAACCGCTTCGTTGGTCACGAAGATTCTTAAGCATGACCAATAAATGGCGGAAGAACAGAATGGCATTCTATACAGAGGTAGATAATACAGACCCTCCTAGAAAATTTACCGTGATGACATCTTGGATCAACTAAGAAGATTGCCTAAACGTGTCCCGGGGAAACATCCAATATATGGGGGTGCGAAAAAAAAACGTGATCAAGATCGCGAATTGAATTGGACAAAAAAATATGTTTTCTACGAGCTAGAGTATTGGTCTTTTCTTACACTAAAACACAATTTAGATGTCATGCATATAAAAAAAATGTGTGTGAGAGTGTGTTGGGTACTTTGTTAATGAATGACAAATCAAAAGACACCAACAAGGCAAGACAAGACTTACAAAATTTGAATATTCGTACTGACTTGTGGCTCGTCAACAAAGGAAACGGGAAGTGCTCTAAGCCTCATCCTACGTACTCTTTCACAACCGAAGAAATAAATTTTTTTTGTCAATTCATTAAAGGTACGCGTTTTATTTGAAAATTTCTTTGTTCAAATTAATTCGCGTATTCATTTTGACAACTTATTCTAATATCCTGATTTTTTTTCTTAATTCATCAAAGGTGTTAAACTACCTGATGGGGTTTGGATCTAACTTCAAGCATAAAGTGACCGGCAACGATAGCAACATAACAGGCTTGAAGGCTCATGACTGTCACATAATGATGCAACGGTTGCTTCCTACTGGACTTCAAAATTACTTGAAGGACCAAACCGCCGCAACACCAATAATCGAGCTTTGTTCATTCTTCAAACAAATATGTGCTCGAACTTTGATGGTGGATGACATGTTGAAAGCTAGAGATCAACAGATCAATATTTTGTGCAATTTCGAGCAAATATATCCTCCAGCTTTTTTTGACATTATGATTCACTTGGTTATTCATCTTCCGGAAGAGGCTATTGAAGGCGGTCCTGATTACATGAGGTGGATGTATCCATTTGAAAGATACATGAAAAAGCTCAAAAATTATGTCAGAAATAAAGCCAAGCCTGAAGGTTCAATAGCGGAGGGTTATATTGCTGATGATGCATTAACTTTCTGTTCGCATTATTTTCGGGGTGTTGAGACGAGATTTAATCATCCTGACCGGAATGAGGACGGTCCAAGGCCAACAAGTCGATTTGAGGTGTTTCGATCAGTCTGCAAAAAGAATGGTAATCAATCATTAGTTCAGTTTAAAGTAGACACAATGAAGCAAGTAGTATGGTATGTACTACACAACAGTTATGAAATCGACCCGTACATGAATGCGTACAAGAGGTACGCGTTTTATTTAAAAATTTGTTTCACGTAAGTTGTTATTCGACGACTTATTCTAATATCATGAACATTTACAGGGCATTTCCTGGCAGAGACTTAGAAGAAGGGTTTCCTCGCTGGTTTGAGATGAAGGTAGACTTATTGTATGTATTACCCTGTATAAATAACGACTATTACTCATATCTATCTATTCTTAACTTTTTCATAGATTCGTGAATTAAAAGTACAGAAGGACCGAATTTGTACCGCCGAGTTATTCGCTTTGGCTTGTGGACCATCATGTACTGCAGTCTCAGTCAACTCTTGCGTAGTCAACGATGTGAAGTTTACTGTACACGACCGTGATTTAAGTCGTTCAACTCAAAACAGCGGAATTTCAACTCCTAACCCTGATGGAGGAATGCATTATGGCCAGCTTGAAGAGATTCTCGATTTTTCATATATTTCATTCAATGTTGTGTTGATGGTTCGACACTAATAACACTAATCGCCTAAAACGTTGTACCTATAGAAACAACATTACGCAAATTATGACCGATCGTGTATCGTTTCAAAACGAACCATTCATTCTTGCAACGCAAGCAACACAAGTCTTTTACCTTGATTTCCCGGGTAAACGTGGTAATTGGAAGGCCGTCCAAGATTCTTATCATCGAAAGATTTGGAACCCGGATATCATTGTGGTAGAAGACAACCAGGATGTTGTACATGACAACAACTCATCACATATCACACTCTCTGCTGAGTTGGATCAGTTGGATTATAACATTATAAATATAGATGTTCAACCATCAGAAGTTGAGGCACCACCACCAATTATCACTATTGTGGAAGACGAAGATGATATTGATTTTGATGATCACGTTCCTCACGATTTAGCATCTAATGATGATGATGGCCACGAGAATGAAGATGATGATGGCCACGAGAATGAAGATGATGAAGATGACAGTACAAATAATGTTGAATTTTATGTTGATGATGTGGAAGATTAATCTCGATTTGTAATTTATAGAACAACACTTAATTATTTGAATGAAATTGTTATCGAGTGGTTAAATGTGTTTATTTGTTTGTTTATTTATTTATTGATTTATTTATTTATTTATTATAATTATCTTGTTGATATATACTGTTATACTTATGGACCGTTAACGGTTTAGGAACCGTTTTGGCGATTTTGGAAAAGGATAACTATGTTGTATATATGATATTATGTTTAGCGAATTTGTGTTATGATTGGCATATTAAAACAGGTTGTGACATTGGTAAAAACAGGCTGTGGATTGGCATATTATGATAACAGGTTGTAGATTTTTTCGGGGAAAAATCTGGAAATTACCCATTTTGCAGCAATATTTTGCATCGTGAGTCAGCTCGTTTTGCCGGGGACATGTCCCCGGGGAAAGTTCAAAAGCATATTTTAATTTACTACTTTACCCGGTGACATGTCCCCGGAGAAATAGTTTACCTCAACAGTGGTTACACGATTCCCCGGGGACATGTCCCCGACAAAACACGTGCCATGTCGGACTAATAACGTAATTAAGGTAATTAAAATGAAGTCCCAAAATAGTTTCTCCGGGGACGAGTCCCCGGCAAAAACACGTACCGTGTCGGACATGTTTGACCGGAGACAATCGGCTGCGGGACCCACGTGTCCCCGGTAAAAGTGGTAAACAGTCCCCTGTAAAAGTATTCCTGAGCAGGTATTGCCGGGGTCCTTTTTCCGGGGACATGTCCCCGGGAAAACCTTTTACCGGGGAGATGTCCCCGGCGAAAGCCCTGAAATTTCGCCTGCGAAAGCGGCGATTGTTGTAGTGATGGTCGACAAATACTACGAGAACTACCATTAATAATTTATGTTTTGTATTCGCCAGCTTATTAAAATGTTTGGCTTGTTCTTCATATGACTAGGCATGTCACGATTCATCATATGATTTTATTAATATTTTTACAGGAATGCGACAGGTGATCAAGTTTGCTGGAATGTAATGACATTACATATAGCGGAGTGAGCAAAGTGATAATGTTTTCGCCGTGAAGAGTGTGAAAGGGATGAAATGAATATGGGGAATGGGGGTTTGGCCGTGTTGATTCATTCGTTGCGATGGTGAGGAGAGTGAAATTGAAAAACGATATTAAAGCCTTGTGGGTGAAATGAGGTATTTGTGTGTGTATAGTCAAGGGTGTGGATGTGCATGGTAGTAAATAAAAGCTTGAAGGAGTAGAGTTTTTGTCCTGTTAATTTAATACGTCTTTTTTTTTTAAGGTTAACACTAAATTTATCGAAGTGTATGATTCGCAAAAGTTTAAGACTGAATTTATCGAAGTGTATGCTTCCCGAAAGTTAAGTAACCTAAATGAACAAAATGAAACTATAGTAACTTATAAAAAAAATTTGGGAAAATTTAGTAACTTTTTTTAGTAATAACCCTAAACATTTATAACTAAGACTATTATTAATGTGACTAACGTAATTCTATATGAGCATGCTTAAGTGTCTTTAATATAAACCCTTTATCAGTGTTGCAAAACAAGACCTACAAGATCGATTAATCACCGCCTAGACGCTACAAGGCCACAACCTTTTCGATTTTTGTAAATTGGTCAAACAAATCCGTCAACCGCGGTCAACGGCGATTAATAACGGTCAACGGTGGTCAAACTTGCCAAAAACCTTCAAATCTTGCCGAAAATACCCAAACTCATCATAAAATTGTTTTAATATTTTATTATCCTTGTTTATAGCTATCACATGATGTTTTTTAAAGTAAAATCTAGCCAGAAATATATAAAACTTGCTGGAATTACCTAAAATTTGCTAAAAATACCAAAAACTTGCCGGAAATGTCAATCCGATTAATCACCGATTAATCCCGCCTAGACCGATTACAAGTTACATGAGGGTTGACCACCCAACTAGCGATTCGCGATTTTTGCAACCTTGCTCTTTATAATGATCACACCAATTTTTTTTTGTGACTTAAATTCAAAGATTTATAAATCCAAGTAATGACGAACTTTTTGCTGAGAAGCATGCGATTTGTTAATTAACGGAGTCTTTAAATCTAAGCATCTGCTACTAATTATTAAGTAACAATGTATAAATATTTTTGCGAGTATCACTTTACATGAACGGAATTCAAATACACTAAAATGATAATTTAACATATCACCACGCAAATTTACCTTACATAGAATGTCACAAAATAAAACTTTTTTCTATTTCAAACAATAAAATCTAACTATACGTCATAATGTACAATCTTATGAATAAAAACGTTACATGCAAATTGAGTGTGAGGTGTTCATTGGTTACGACGAGAGCATAAGAGTGCTGAGATGAATGTGAGGAGCAAGTGCTTGGGTTGCGTTCGCTCGGGGTGATTCGATGAAGGGTGATGAGGAATAATGTCACTGTGTGATAAGTGGTTATTTTTTGACATTGTCCCACATCGGTGAATGAACAAACACTAGAGCAAATATATAACTAGAACTAAGAACGTGTAAAAGTAATTAAAAGCTGTCCTACTGAATAATCAAAGCTTTTAAGCCAAGGCGGGTTTATTTTTTATTTTTAAAAAGCCTATGTGATACTAATCTAGCGTGTTGAAGACATAGCATTTTCGTACGACTAAAGAGGTATTTCATATTGAAGACATATCATACTCAATAAAGAAACATCATTTCGTATGTGGTGTTTAGTTGCAACTTATTTTTTTTCCACATGTTCTTACCATTAGGTTTATTTTTTGTTGTATTAAATTATGTGTTGATTTATGCTGAAACCATCACCTGTATTGATAAGTTTATCCAAACATCTCTAATTTAGAAGTGATGTGTTAATTTAGTACAAAAGTATGTGGGAATTGATGCCACATTAAAGTGTACCACAGGTACGACATAAAACGAACACAAAACAAAAGCTAGCTCAATATGCCACACCATACTCAATACAATCTAAAAGTCGTAAATGTGAAAACTTTGCTTGCAAGTTATCGAGTCTCAGCTAGCTAGCCTCCCATTTCGCAACAAAACATACTGCCACGCCATGGCATTCCTAGCCGCGTCACGGCTCGGCCACCTGGTGTTTTTAGCCTCCCCCTGTTGTTACTTCAAATAAGTTGCATGTTTATCTATCAAGATCAAACTCTTATATCTATATATTTATATGGATCATATGATATTATCAATTTATCATAAAACCATCAACCACTTTTCTAACAATAAGTTTAAAAATTGAAAATTGTCTATGTAGTTTTGGCGAGATTGCATACATAATCTTGAAAGACGCCTTTGTCATTTATTTGAAGAACATTATAGTTCATTTTCGTATAAAATTTAATTGCGATGAATGTTATTCGGAAAATAGTTATGTGTAAATAAAAATTTAATTGTCTGGTTGTTTACTTCTTTATCGGTTGCTATTGTCACCATTGTTATAGCTCCGCCAACACCCACGTCCATGGAAGTTTATCCTCCGCCCGGCTGCGATATTCCAAATGTCCGTATATTCACACGTAGAAAGAGTTGCAGGATCGAATATAAATGTAATTCTCATGAACATCATTCATGAGAGCATGTGGCATATGCGAGCTAACCACTTCGTTAATCATTTTAAGTATAAGTGATGATTACTTGAAAGATGACTTTGTGATACAAAACACATGTAGGTAAAAAGACTTCAATATCATTTATGAGAGATTTATGGTTCACATACAACTATAGTTAAGTAAACATCAATAAGCAGTTATGAGGTAGTCGCAATCGTTCTCATTAAATACATATTAGTTACATATAAATAATAAGGGTACGTTGACGGTTAATGTATCGTGATTTATTGGGTTGTCTAAAGTATAAAAAAAAAAAAAAGGAAATTGTTATCAATTAAGTTTTTGCTCAAATTATGTTTTTCTAGTGCTAATTAATGTAATAAATTTATTGGATATAATTTGATAGGTTGTGACTCCATGGATATCATAGTCACTTTTGCTTGAATGTGATAGCTTGTATCATAAAAGATATGCGTCTGAAAGTGGTTTTGAATACATAGACTTCTAGATTTAGTGTTAATATATGTTAATGTTCTCAAAAGAATGTGACGAGTGAGTGTGTTGGGACGTGTTGAGAGTATGTGAACTAGAGTGAGCATACCGATGGTTGTTGGTGCGATGTTGCCGAGAGATTGTACGTTGGCTGACAGATGGAGTAGAGTGATGATAACGATATTGTGGGTGATATGAGGATAGAGATGCGGTGGTTATGTCACTTGAAACAAAAGTTTGAGGAATGAAAAGAGTTTTTGTTTTGTGACTTTGTCCCACATGGATTGATGAACAAACCGTATATCACTATATAAATAAGACTATGGACACATTAAAACATTGAAATATTTTCGGTTCCCGTACTAAATAAGACTATGGACACATTAAAACATTGGAAAATTTCATTTTTTTAAGAGAAAGTACTAAAGCTTTCTACTTTTTGTTTGCTATTAATTTTGTTGTCACAATTTTTGTGTTCTACTTCTACAGTTTATTCAACTTTTTCTGTTTATTTATGATTAAGCGTATTGGCTAAACTTGAGCTTAATTAAGAGTTTATGCATTTTATATGAACAAATAAACAACTTTTTTTTCGTGTTCTAAGACTTCCTTTTCCATTGAGTTGGTTAGGGATCTATTTTTATATGCAGGCAACAACAATCACGAATCCCATTATATAATAAGCTGGGTTAGCTAATTTTTTGAGATAAAAATATATAAAGTAAAATGTGTTGCTTGGTTTCAAACAAGATAAATGTAATCAAATCTTTTTTGTTTCAACAAATCGTATCAAATTATAAAGTATTTATTAATTAACATTCGATTTTTTAATCAACATAGTCATAAGAAAAATATTTCATGTTTCGTTCTTATTGTTTACCGTAAATCACATTCGGCGTCTTTATTCGATTTTAGTTACATAAATAATCCTTAATTATCAAACTATATGCCTTGATAGTTCCTATTTCAAATAATAGGGACTATCCGTGTCATAACGATAGTGACCACCGTGTAATAAAAAACTATAAAGTGTTGCCCAGATATTCCATATTATTTTTAAATAGGGACCATCGATGCAACTAGTTTGAAAATTAGCTATCACTAGTATAAAAGTATAATTAAAATTGAATAGGAATTACGAGTGTGACTTTGAGTAAACAACATGATCGTAACATGTAAGTTTTTTTAGTCATAATATCCAAGTAACCTGCTACTAATTAATAAGTAGACTTTGCATAACTTTTTTGTACAAGTATGACTTACATAATTAGATTTTGATTCACAAACAAAATGTTAATCTCAATTTGACAAGTCGTCATGTAATTCTGCATTACATGGAATTTAAAAGAACATGACTGGTGGCTTTGTTGGAGTGAGTTTGATAAACATAACGATGCTAAGACCAACTAAGCTTGTATGCCTACAGTTTACTACTACTTTTTATTTTTAATGACGAGTTCTTTCCACTAGTACTCTTCAACCAATAAGATATTATTCTTATAGTTTCAGCATTTTGATTGGTTGAAAGTGAAACTGAAACAACTATTTTGACACATTCCAAAATGAAAAGAGAATGAAAATTGAGGGATTATCAATTTTAATGGAGTCCAATAGGAGAAATGTTTTTATTTTTGGGCTTGATGTGGAACATATGTTTAGTATTGGGCCTTTGTATATAATAATGGGTCAAGATGAACCTTATGACATAGTGATGGGCGAATACACATCTAAAGTATCTATACCCCTTCGCATTTATTTTCTTCCAAAACCTACATCGGAACCAAACGTCTTGTAACTTATTTACCTTTTAGAGCATCTTCCTTCGATGCTTTTTTATATGATGTTCATAGTGATATGGATGTGAGGTGGCTTCAAACATATATATGAAATTGTCTATTACATGAGCAAGTTTATGGAAGAAGAAAAAGGCACCACCCACGTACTTTAGACCTTTTTTTTTCCTCACACCTTATACCACATATCTCACAATATATCTCACGTATGCCTCTAGTGATGCTTGAACCAACAACTTCTAGGTTGGTTGACAACTCAAATACCATGATAACACTACACCAAAAGCCTAAAGTTACACCTATTTTTTTAAATAAACAATCCAATAAGATTTTGATATTGACCTATATAAGTTTATAAGCGTAGTTTGCTAAGTTTATAAATGTTGCGGCTATTAAATTCTTACATGTCGATGCTATGTGTGCTTGTGAAAAACAAGGAAAACACGTACCGTGTTCAAATTAGCACTTTCCAACAAAATATCTTGCAAAACACAAAGTCTCCTATTTCCTAACTTAAGAAAGAAAATTACAAAATAAATTTTAGTTGTTTTCTTTGTTTTTCTTTGTAACCCACAACCCTCTCTCCATTTCTTCAAAATAGAAAATACAAGTATCAACTAAACATGTTTTCTATATTTTCAAGTATTTTGTGAAGATAAATTTCTCTTCCAAATTTTTACAAAACTAGAGACAGAAAATAAGAATTTTTTTCTCCAACTAAACGCACCCTATACGTTTGTAAATATTTATAGCATGAAATGCTCCTAACTTCTCATCTTTAAATTATTTAGTACCAATAGCTTACGTTGGTAGTTTGTTGTTATATGAAAGGTTAATTAAGATAGTGCAAAATCTTTTTGAATGTATAAATTGGAGTCTTCGTTTGGAATAGTTGTGTGCTGTTAAATGGGGTGAATATTGGACCATAAACTTTCAAATATCATGTTTATGTGTATTTTTTTCTGCAATTTAAAAGACATAAAGCAATATAAAAAGTTAGTGTCGTCTAAGAATCAAGCTACTTGTTTAAACTGATATCTGAAATTAGTAGGGTTAAGTTGTTTTTGATGGTGATCATATGTTGTATAATTAATTGTCCGCTAAATAATTTAGTTTTATACGACAACTTATGCTTCTAAGTAGCTTTATTCATTCTTGGATTATCATTAACAGGTTCACTTTTATTAACTTCAAATATAATCTTTAACAAGCTTTACTCATTCAAAGAATTTGTGTGAACGAGAACCAGAAAGAGACGTATAAAGAGGGAAGTGAAGTTTATTATTGTCCCACATCGATAAATGAAAAAATATTAAATTGGTTTATAATTGAAAACATGAAGATAGAAGTTTATAAAGAATGTGATTACCTCGAATGTGTTGTTTGACATTTTCATGGTAGATAGAGTCCTTTATTTTTTATGCTGATTTATAATATTATTTGTTTTACGATTTTTTTAATCAATTCTTATTTAGATTAATGAATAAAAAGACATACTACTTCGGTATTTCTGTACAAGTCATTGGATGCCATGATTTACATTTTTGATATCTAACTATGATGAACAAGTGACAAATTGACGATGACTCTAAGAAACTATAAATTTTAAGCAATATATCTGCTACTAATTTGTTAAGAGTATTACTCAAATTTTATGTTCGTGCATTGTCACTTACATATTCCAGGTTACAAAATAAAACTCTTTTATTCCAATAAATAAAATGTAGTTATATGTGGTAACAATGTAATAAAAACTCATGACGTATGCAATCGAGTGTGAGTTGTTAGTTGGATATGGGGAGAGTGCAGGAGGGTTGAGATGAATGAATGCGAGGAGTTGGAGTCCGGATGGAGTTGGCTCGGTGGTGAGTCGGTATAGAGTGATGAGAAAACCGAAGGTGGTCTAGCGGAACAATGAAATTGTGACTGAAATGAGATGTTTGTGTGTATGTGAGGCAATGAGATAATGAGTTGAAACAAAAGCTTGAAAATATGACTTTGTCTCACATGGATGAACCAAGAAACAAAACATAGACAACAATAGTCATGATACCATGTATGTCATGATTTATAGTTGTTTTTGTTAATGTGTTCAAAGGAATGTGACAAGTTTGCTAGAATGTGTTGAGAGTATGTCAAGCTAAGTGAGTGTACCGATGGTGTTTCGTGGGATGTTGCCGAGAGACTGACAACTTGGAGATATAGTAGAGTGAAGGAATAATGATAATGTGGGCGAAATCAGGTGTTTGTGTGATGCAGGTGAGGCTGTAAGGAGAGAGCTGTGGTGGTTATTTCAGTCGAAACAAAAGTTCGAGAAATGAAAAGAATTTTGATTGTGTGACTTTATCCCACATGGATTGTTGAACAAACTTTAAATCAGTATATTAGTAACACTATGGAAGTATTAAATAAGGAAAATGTTAATTCTGTGTATTGGATGAGAAATGGTTTATTAGTAAATTTGTGTGATACATGGATTTAAATTTCTTCTTTTTATGTCAAAAGACCTAATTCATATGAACAAATAAACAACTCTAATTCTGTGTGTTGGATGAGAAATGGTTTATTAGTAAATTTGTGTGATACATGGATTTAAATTTCTTCTTTTTATGTCAAAAGACCTAATTCATATGAACAAATAAACAACTCTAATTTATATATGAACAAATAAACCACTTAATAATGCAAACAACTCTAATTTATATATGATGTGTTGATTTAGTACGATGGTAATAGTTTAATAAAGTCGCGGAGATTTGAAATATGCTAAACGAGAATTAACATGTGTTTATTGAACATGTAATTACAGTCCATCTTGACGACGAGTTCCACGATGATAACCTATTGTCACGTAATGTTATAAACATCAGTTAGCATGTTACTGTTGTTTAACAGCTCATACTATTTTTTGGGATCTTGAGCTAATGTGTTTGAATGCGTTTAGAACATCATAGTCATTCTTTGTTTGAATATGATAGCTTGTACTATGAAGATATGAGTTTGAAAAAGGTCTTATTATTTGAATACATAGACACCTAGTGATGAACATTGAAAATCTCGCTAGAGGAACCAAAATCCATATATAAGACTCATATGTAGTATTGTTTTTATTTTCTGCAGACAAATTTAGTCATTGAAAAGAATGTCGTTGTGGCATTACATTTCCTTAAATTCACATTCGATATTTCGCGAAATGTATATATGTTTGAATTTATATGCCTTTTGAATGACATTGTCTGACTAGGGAAGTACCACTAAATTCATTTATGTCCGGTTCATCACCTTATTCGAATCTTTGGCTTGTACTTCAAATGACTCGGTATAGATATATGTCATGATTCATGGTTTCCTTTGTAAATTTTTTAAACAAACGTGGCTAGTTAGTTTGTTGGAATATAACGAGAGTACATAAACCGGAGTGAGCATACTGATAGTTTATGTCATGAAGAATCTGAAAGGGATGAAATGAATGCAAGTAATGGGTGTTTGGGTTGAGTCGTTGGTTGTGATGATGTGAAGGGTGAAATCGAACGACGACATTGTGGGTGAAATGAGGTGTTTGAGTGCGTGAAGGCGAGGGCGTACGATGCATATATTGTAGTAAACAAAAGCTTAAAGAATGAGAAGAGTTTTGGTTTTGCAACTTTGTCCCACATAGATGGATAAACAAACTCTACAACAATATATAAATAAAACGAAAGGGATGGATGCTACAAAACCATTTAAGCTAATCGTATGGGTTAAATTTAATTTGTCATAAATACCTTAGTTTCAATTTTGTTTTTTACGTTTTTGGAATACTAGTTTTTACCTTTCTACTTTTACGTTTTTGGAATACAAGTTTATGCCTTTCTACTTTTATGTTTTTGGAATACAAGTTTTTACCTTTCTGCTTTACGAAAAAACAAAACGAGTTTTTACGTTTTTGGGATACGAATTGTGAGATTTTACATTTTCTTTTCCACTACGTACGTCTGTGGGATGCGAGTTAGAAGACTTTTACATTTTAAGTAACATGTTTTTCTCATCAAAATCCAACCGCAATAACTATTTTCTTTTAAATTATCCTAAGCTTTATCTAAGAAGTGAATATAAACACAACTTATATGGATAATTTAATATTTTCATCACACCCTTAATCACTTTTCTAACAAGAAGTTACAAAAATGCCTATGTAGTTTTTGTGAGATTGCATGCGTAGTCTTCAGATGTGTCTTCGTCGTTTATGTGAAGAACATCCAAGTTCATTTTCCTATTAAACTTGATGATATTAGCGAAAATGTTTCCATATACCACTCATATTATGGTTGACCCGAACCACTTTAGACCCGACATGATTAGACCCAATCCAAATAAATCCAAACCCGATCAACCCGAAATCATGATAAGTTGAGGTTCATGTATGCTCTTTTAAGCCTCAACCCGAATAAAGGCGGCCTGGTTGGACCCAAATAGAGAAACTTAATTCGGTTCTAAAAAAATATGACTTCAAATATCAAACCCAATGATATATGCCCAAAAATCCAAGATAATATCTATTTATTCTGACTTTAACCATCTTAACCTTGTTTTTTTATGCCTTAGATTTAAAAACTTTTAGACTTCTGTCCAAGAACTTGATGACTGGCTATTACTATTATCTTGGACCTTTTGACTACTGAACATATAGACATATAGTATCATAGTAATGAAAACTTCTTGTGTTCACCTTCAACTAACTTATATACTTCCAAGACAAATAAAGGTAATTGTTGATACAATCTCGAGATCACTTATTCTTTGTAAGAATCACATTTCAGTCAAGTTGGTTGAGCTATTTTTAAAGCTTGGAATAATGCAAATTTATGACATGAGACTATGAAAGTATTTTCTTCGCTTGAAAACGTTTCAATACGCTCAGCCTTAGTTGTTTTCATGGCTTAGGAGCGGGTCTAACACGGGATTTGGGGAGGATATTTACCTCGAAAGTCGAAATCCTGGCATATAGACGATATGTAAGCTTTCTCGTGTTTTTACATACTCAAGATATGATGCCTAGGGGGTGTTGGGTTAATCCCACATCGGTCGAGCAGTGTAAGTTGAGAGCGAGGAAGTATGTATAATAAACACCAAGCTGCAGAAGGAAAACTTGAGGTCCCACGTTCTGCAATTTGTTACATTTGCTCGTTGCATAATTTGGCATACGTCGTCAATTGCTAGTTTAAGATTTTGCTTGTCGCTTTGTAAATTGCATTTTTTTCCTCTTTTGTTAACCCCTATGAAGTGGTAAATTGATATTAAGGTTTGATAACTCTCAATGAATGTCTCAAATTTTAACTTTTAACTTCTTATTAAAGTCCCAAACTTCCAAACTCCAACCGATATATCATAAAAACTATGTTGGTGGCTTATAAATAGAGATGATATTTTGTCTTAGCTTAATAATCTTACATATTATCTTACAAGATTCCGACATATGGATGACGGTTTAGATAATGACCGATAATGAGTGAAAAACACATTTCATAATTTTGTGTCGGTAGTGAGATGAGTAGAAACAAAATTTGAGAGAATATCTAATGCTATTGTAAATCGGTAGAAATATAAAGTATACTCCGATAACCGATAAAAAACAACACTAAATAATGTATTTGTTTTCTTAGTTTCTATACAAGAGTCAAAAGCACCTAAAAAATCATTTTAACAATTTTAATCAATTTTGTAAGATACAACCACAAAAATGTAAAGAGTCGATCGATAGGAAAAATAGCACCAAAATGCATAATGTGAGCTTGGAGTTGATGTTTGGATAAAAGATGGTTTGTGTGTAAGAGTTGAGATTGTAATTTGTCCCACATAGACGGATGAACAAACACCAAGGTAATATATAACTTGAAATTTCAATAAGAGCATGTATGTTCGAATCTCTATTAAAGGCTAAAAATCACATTTTCTTTTGAGTTATTTAACTGTTTTTCGTTTTATGTATTCCGAGCTATAGTCAATCTCTATCTAACTATGTTGAATAGCGTTGTAAATGAGTGATGATGTAAATTTCAGATTGTAAATGTAAGTAGTATTTGTAGAAATTTAGGCATAACATTTTCAAACTTATAAACAGACAAATAACTTCTTCTTTTTTATCATCAAAAATAAATTTAAAAAAAAATCAAATTCAAACGGTAAACGGCTAGTTTCTTTGTCCTATTAGCGTCGGGGAAATGGCGAGTTTGTGTTTGGTGAGGGGTGGTGGTGTGGTGGCTAATGTTTGGCGATGCCTAATGGGGTGCCAAATTAGATTCTGCAAGTGATTTCGCCACCACACCGTTTGCTCTAATCTAGCATATTGAATGAAAAACATATTGTTTTCTTACTTGCAACTTACTTAGGAGAGATTCTTTTAACATACATAGCAATCCTAAATTTATCATGTTTCCAAATTAATTGTAATTCTACGATAACTGATTATCACATGTTTGATATATATTAGTTAGCCAGTTACTATTGTATAATTATTTAATCGTCAAAACAATGATAAAAAATATTAAACGTGAACCTGATTTTCGTTATTATCTACATTAACCATGCGTTAAATATCTTTATATTCACCAAACATATAGTTGCTTAACTGATGACTGAGAATCTGTTGAGGAAGGCGAAATTAAACAATGACATTATGATATTGTGTGTGAAATGAGGTGTTTGAGTGTGTGTAGGCGAGGGAGTTAGGATGGAGATATCGTAGTAAACCAAAGCTTGAAAAAGGATAAGAGTTTTGCTTTTATGACTTTGTCCCACATAGATGGATAAACAAACTCTGCAACAATATATAAGTAAGACGATAAGGGCATAGACAATGATTTGTTTGAAAACAAACCTTATTGTTTTAGTTTGCTTTTTGAAATACAAGTTTTTACCTTTCTGTGACTTACGAGGAGGGGTGAAGTGGAATAATGAAATTGTGTGCGAGGACGTGAGAGTTGACCATTCATGATTGTATTTTATCCCACATAGACGGATGAACAAATAGTAAGGCAATATATAATTTGAAATTTTAACTTAACTTGTACAATTATAGAGATAGAACATTTCAGTGTTCCTATTTTATAATTGTTTTTATATTTTTTTGATCTTGTAGAATGAAACTGAAGTCCTAAATCTCATTTTCTTTTTGAGTTATTTTGATCTAAGTTATTGAATGAACTTTTTTTTTTTTTTTTTTTTTTTTTTTAATCTTGTAGAATGAAACTAAAGGCTTAAACCCCATTTTCTTTTTCAGTTATTTTGATCTAATTTATTGAATGAAGAGACTTGGCGCTTCTATTCAGTTAATAGTTAATCTCTATCTAACTATGATGAATAAAGTTGTAAAGGAGTGACGAATGTAAATTATGAGATTGTAAATGTAAGTAGTATTCGGAGAAATTTAGGCATAACATTTTCAAACGAATAAATAGACAATAATTTCTTTTTTTTGTATCATACCATTCTCGTTCTTTAATCAATTTTTATTATGTCTTGGTAACACTGTATGAATGTGTTGGTAGAGAGCAACTTAGACATTGATAGTTGCTATATGCCTATATGGCTAATTTTTACTCGAGAGAATTATCTACTAATTTACGTAAATACCAATATACTTTATTGTTGTGCATGAATATGTATCGTGCAACTTTGCACATTTCAATTTCGTGAAGTCGCGATCACCTTAAAAACATTTTTAATAGCTCCAATAAATTCTACAAGATACATCTAGTAAAGATACCGTTTATCTAGAAGCCAAAACTACAATAACAAGAATAAATATGCAATGCGATTTAATGTAAATATGCGAAAAATATGAATCATAAGTTCTAAACAAATATGATTTTGAATGTATATGGACATTGGAAAACTCATTTATAAATCCTCATATACAACTGGTAACTAGCGTTTCTATTTCCCTTGAATGTAATTATTCATGTAAAAAAATGTTGTGGCAGTGCATTTCTTTAAACTCACTTGGATAGCCTTTTGAAAGACATGGTCGAGTCGACATATAGCAATAAAAGTGCCAGTAATCATTTATAGTTTTATACCTCTTGTAACGCTTAGTGGCCTGTCGCTAGCGGTTTAGTTGGTTGTTCAAGCGTCTGCTTGAGGTTAATGTGACACGTCAGTCACATTCCAGTGTACTTATTGGTTTTTTTGGTTAATATATTTTACCGGGGTAATCCCTTTACCAAAAAAATAAATAAGTGAAGGTGGAGATTATTAGACGTAGATGGACAAAACATGTACGGGTTTAAACAATTAACCCCAGCCAATCCAAAAATTGAGTAAGGCACACGAGGTGTGAGGAGCTGTTGCTGCGTCGAGGATGGTTAAGACGAGCCTCAAGGCTGTGAAGGCTGTGACACACGAGTGGAGGTGGACTCCGTCTGTTTGGTGTTAGAGCTCGCAGCAGTTGTGGTGGAACGATGTCGCGTGTCATTATGGCCATGAAGAAATTTACAACGAGACCCATATGTGCATGCCCGTCATTGGAAGTAGTTACGGCCTAATTTAAACTGAGAGTTTGGCATAGAACCTGTTTCGGAAGCATTATTATTGGTAGTCACCAACACAGTGGGTGAGTCTGAAGTTATATGAGTCGAAGATAAAGCATTAGGGAGTTTCATATCACTTTCTTCCAAAAGCACCATGGACCGTACTTTATCAAATGTGGGAAGTCAGACCCGAAGCCCACAACCGGGCTCGGGCCATCTATGTCTAATAGAGATGTGGTCATTTTGAAACAAAAGCTTGAAGAAGTCTTGAAAGATGAATGAGTTTTGGTTTTGTAATTGTCCCACGTCAACGAGTATCCAAACTTGGGAGCAATATATGAATAGGATTACGAGGCTATATTAAATAGCATATATGATATACTTTTATTTACTTATAAATTCTTTAATAGATGTATTTGTGAATGCATTTTTTATGAAATAAACTTATGCCTATTATTGTTACTAGTATTATATTTTTATTTACTTTATAGTCTAACTTTTAAGCCTCTACGGTTTATATATGAAAATATTTACTAAAACAAGCACCCATTTTCTTCGCTAGAAATTGATTATAAATAGGAAGGGAATGATGAACATTATGGAAGGCTAAAAGTAGCATTATATTAAAAGTAGCATTATATGTTGTTTGGATTGGGTAGCTAGGGGTGAGTTGGTGGAGGAACAATGACATTGTGAGTGAAATGAGATGTTTGTGTGTGAGGCAAAATCACTTGAAACAAAAGTTTGAAGAAGGAAATGAGTTTGTAGGTTTTGTAACTTTTTCCCACATTGGTGAATGAGGAAATACTAAAGCAGTTTATAAGTAAGGCTAAAAATGGTTTGAACATGCTAAGGTTTTTACTGTGCCATATTGCCTTAACTTTAATATGGTATGTGCAAACCTTATTATTTTTTTTATGTGACTGTAATTTAGCTTATTGAATAAAAAACGTATTGTTTTCTTACTTGCGACTTAATTTGGAGATTTTCGTACAAAAAACATAGTTTTAGTGACTAAAACGACGTAAATCTTAAAATTATACCTTTTATACATTATTTTAAGATTCTTCTACCCGTAGTTAAACTAAGTCGCGGAGATTTGAAATATGCTAAATGAGAATTAGTATGTTTTCGTGGACCACGTTATAATGGTGATTTATCTTGTTGACGAATTTCACAATAATTACCGATTATCACATGTTTGAAAAAATAGCTGGCCTTTTACTGTTTTATAATTAATTACTCGTCAGACCACGAAAATAATGATACAAAAATTAAACATGAACCTGATTTTGTTGTTATCGACGTTAACCATGCGTTAAATATCTTCGGTCTTCACCACACATATAGTTAAATGACTAAGAATTTGTTGCACCATAACTCTAATAAGGCTAAAGTCGATCTTGCTACTCTAATCGTACTAAAGTGGACACTCTAGTTATCTAAGCATGTACTCAATATTAATATACTCTAGTATTTAATTTCAAAGTTAATCTTACTTCCTCCTAATTGACAAGTGAGTGTTTCCACAATGGAATGCTCACAGCTCAATATCTGCTTTAAAAAAGCGTGTACTGATAAAGTGAGTGGGAAGGAGAACTTTGTATTTCAGTTATCAAAAGTATCTTACAAAAAGAAATTGAAGAGTATATATACAACACTTTGACTACAGCTAACTGTCTTGACTACTACACTATATATTCTATGAATCTGGACTTATTTACATGTACAATACATTCTCGCATCTTGTAACATAGAACTAAACTTGTATCAAGCATAAGCTTCATCTTGTGTTGGCTTGTTTTGTAACTGTGAACATTTTGCACTGAATGACTTGTGGAAGAGATGTTAGGAGCTTGAGTGTGTACTGTGGTAGTCTCTTTATCCCCCCCACAAGTTGGCATAGAGTAAGGATTACATATGCCCAACTTGGAGAGACAATTGTAATGTAGAGCTCTGCTAAGACCTTTGGTGAAAATATCTGCCACTTGAGATTTGGAGGGAACAAATGAAGGTAGAATCTCACCAGCTTTTATCTTGTTTTTGACAAAATGGCAATCAATCTCAATGTGCTTTGTCCTAGCATGATGTACTGGATTGGAGGCTAAAGCAATTGTAGATGCATTGTCACACAAAATGGGAACAGGGGTAGGTACTTGTATTTGCAGATCTTTAAGAAGGCAAGTGACCCAACTTATTTCACATGAGTTATCTGCTAAAGCCCTATACTCTGCCTCTGTTGAGGATCTTGACACAACACCTTATTTCTTAGATTTCCAAGAAATGAGACTAGAGCCTAGGAAAATATCATATCCTGAAACAGACTTTATTGAGAAAGAACAACTGGCCCAATCACTATCACAGTAGGTGAGTAAGTTAAGAGAGTTTGTAGAGGAGAAGAATAAACCTTGACCCGGACAAAGTTTAAGGTATCTGAGTACTCTGATAAGGGCTTTCATGTGAGGTGTTCTAGGATCTTTAAGGAACTGACTGAGAGAGTGTGCTGCAAAGGAGATGTCTGGTCTTGTGATTGTGAGGTAGATTAATTTACCAACTAAAGTTCTGTACAAAGATGGGTCACTAATGGGGGTGCCATCAGTGAGGTTTAATTTGGTGGTGGGTTCCATGGGTGTAGCACATGGTTTAGAGTCAAGAACATCAGCAAGCTTGAGAAGATCCAAAGTATATTTCCTTTGTGTCATGGCTAAACCAGTGGAATTCCTCAGAAACTCAATGCCCAGATAGTAGTGTAGGGGTCCCAAATCCTTGATGCTAAAAGTCTGATGGAGCAATTGTTTGATGTGATCAATGTATGCTTTGTCATCTCCAGTTAGTAGGATGTCATCAACATAAATTAGGATAGAAGTTTGGGAACCATTTTTGTTGATGGTGAATAAGGAAATGTCTGCAAAGCTTTGTTTGAATCCTTGTGTGAGGAGGAAAGTAGTGAGTTTTTCAAACCACTGTCTATTAGCTTGTTTAAGACCATAGAGGGATTTGGTTAGTTTGCAGACAGTGTTAGGTGGAAACTTGTGTGAATAGCCTTGTGGGACTGACATGTACACTTCTTCATTCAAGTCCCCATGGAGAAAAGCATTATTGATGTCCAACTGTTCAATGTGCCAATTAGATGTGACTGCCACAACTAGAAGGGTTCTCATAGTTACCATCTTGGCCACAGGTGCATATGTTTCCTTGTAGTCAATGCCTTCCTTTTGATGATACCCTTTAGCAACTAGCCTTGCCTTATATCTTTCAACTTGGCCATCTGCATGATACTTGATTCTGTATACCTATTTACTACCAATAGAGGATTTGCCAGGTGGAAGTAAAGTGGGTACCCAACTCTTGTTTTGTTCAAGTGCCAGCATTTCTTTGTCCATGGCTTCAATCCATTTTGGATCTTTGGAATCTTGGACATAAGAATGTGGTTCAACTGATCTATCAATGCAATTAATGAAGTGGAGTGATTTGGTTTTTAAGTTTGAATAATTAAGGAAGTTGGAGTGGTGATGTTTGGTGAGAGATGGTGGAAGTTTATAGTGATAGTCAGAAAGTTTGACTGGTTTGGTTTTGGTTTTGGTGGAAGTTCTGTTTGATGGTGTTGGTGTGGATGATTGTGGGATAAATGGTGGTGGTTCAGTGAAGGGTGGTGGTTCAGGTGGTACTGATTCAAGTTGTATTGGTGATGGTGGTTCAGTTTGCATTAATGGTATTGGTTCAGTCTGTGTTGATGGTGTTGGTGCAATGTGTGTTGACGGTGTTGGTTCATTGTGTGTTGGTGGTATTGGTTCAGTGTGTGTTGAGGGTGTTGGTTCAGTGTGTGTAGGTGATGAGGTAGTTGATTGTGTAGGTGATATGATGGATTGTGTAGGTGAAGAGAGAGTTGGTATTGTAGGGATATGGTAAAGTGGAATGACTGGTTGATTGATAATGAATGGTGAAGGTTGGGTTGTGGTGTTTGGAGATGGTGCAGGGGAAGTTAAGTTGTGAAATGGGTAAAGGCCTTCATCAAATGTTACATGTCTGCTAGTAATAACTTTGGTGGTAGAGGGATCATAAAGCAAGTATCCTTTTTGATTTTGAGGATAGCCCAATAAGATAGTAGGAATTGATCTTGGATGGAATTTGTCAGGTGTGTGGCGATGAGCATAAGCTCTGCAGCCAATTGTTCTGAGATGATCAAGTGAGGGTGGTGTGTTGTAAAGGAGCTCATAGGGGCTTTTGTTTTGTAGAATGGGTGAGGGGAGTCTGTTGATGAGATAGGTTGCAGTGAGAATACAGTAACCCCATAGATGTTTTGGAAAATTGGCCTGAAATTGGAGAGATCTAGCAACCTCTAAGAGATGTTTGTGTTTCCTTTCAACTTTGGAGTTTTGTTGTGGTGTGTATGGGCAAGAGGTTTGGTGAATGATACCATTATCATTGAAAAATTCAGTGAGGGTTGAGTTAACAAATTCTGTGCCATTGGCACTTCTGAGTGTTTGAATTGAAGTGTGAAACTATGTTTTGACATAAGCATGAAAGTGTTTTATAGTTGAGATGACATGATGTTTGGTTGGAATTAAATATGTCCATGTGGCTCTTGAAAAATCATCAACAATTGTGAGAAATAGTTTGCATTTATTCATTGTACAATGGTGGTAAGGACCCCATACATCAACACGAATGAGTTTGAACATTGAATCATCATGTGATGAACTAGAATTAAAAGGTAAAGCATGATGTTTTGTTAATGGAAAAATTGTACAATTGTGATCTGAGGTTGCTTTACTAAAAGACAATTGTTTGATGGTCTTGAGAACTTGAGAAGATGGGTGTCCCAATCTAGCATGCCAAAGTGAAAAGTTGTTTGTATGTACAGAGGAAAATGCTTTTGATACAGGTTGAGTGGTGGTATTCACAAGTGTAGAAGAGGGTAGAACATAGAGATCACCACTGAGTAGTCCATGAGTTTGAGATCCATCATGGCCCTGGAAAACACAAGTGTTGTAAGTAAATGTGATTGATTTGAGGGTTTTTTGAAGTATCTTGCTGACTGAGATGAGGTTGTTTGTGAAGGTGGGTATGTAAAAGACATTGTGCAAGATGATGTTTGGTTGTAAGGGAACTGAACCAACCTTTGTGACTTGAGATGTTTGACCATTGGGTAAGTGAACAGTAATAGGTGTTATGCAAGTGATAATGTTGTGCATGAGTGTGAGTAAAAAGCATATGTGATCAGTTGCCCCACTATCTATTATCCAAATTTCCTTAGAACTAGAAATGTAATGAGCAATGATTCTTGTGGGTTTACCTGCCATGAAGTTGTGAGATCCAGAAGTAGAGGTCTCTGCATTATTCTGCATCATCAACAGCACCTGATTGAGTTGATTCTGTAACTGATGTATCCTTGCAGTCACTGAGTACTCTGGTGGCAGGTTCATGAGGTTTTGAGTATCAACTGAGGTAGTCTCAACTGGAGTGTTTTCATTTGTCATTGCCATGTTGACTGTCCTTGGCTTGTATTGTGACTGGTTTGGTTGTCTCCTTTGTGGTGGTTGATACTTATTGTGTAGGGGATGGCCAATTTGATAACCCACAAGTTTGTAACATTCTTTTTTCGTATGACCCTCTTTTCCACAATTTCCACAGATAACTCCAGTTTTGAAGGTGCTTTTCCTTGTTTGTGGTTGGGTATGAGATTGTGAGTTCTGATTTTTGTTGTTTCTTGTTGGATCATAATTGTTGCCTTTGTAAGTGTTCAGGTCAAAGGAAACTGGTGTAGTGGTCTTTTTTTGGGCTTCTCTTTGCTTTTCTTCCGGTCTAAGCATACTATAAGCTTTGGATACTAAGGGTAAGGGATGTAGTAGTAGGATTTGACCTCTGATGTTAGCATAACTTTCATCTAATCCAATTAGAAACTGAATGAGTCTCTTTCTTTGATCCATTTCCCTATTTGTTTTACCATTTTCACAAACACACTTGCATGTACAGTTGTAGGGAGCCTCTATAGCATCTAATTCATCCCATAGACCTTTGAGTTTATGATAGTACACCTCTACAGAACAGTTTTGTTGCTTTAGATGAACAATATCATTGGTTAACTGGTAAATCATATGTCCATCTAACTGATGCCAAAGTGAATGTGCAGAGTGTACAAAATTCAGATTATTTCCTATTTGATCAGACACTGTATTGAGTATCCATGATATGACCATATCATTAGCTCTTTCCAAAAAAGATCTTAGTAATGATGATGATTCAGGTTCCTCAATGTAAAACCCTAAAAATATAAACGCATAATAAGACTATTATACCTTTGAAATCGAACATTTATTAAATACGTAAAATACATTTATATTCATTTAACGAAATTTAAAATCTAACTTACTAATAATTAAAACTTAACGAATATGTGTACGTGATCGACATTGTACGACGAAAGTTAAACGTCTCGCGTAAATAGTTGGGCCGTTCGTTTGGGCCTCGCTTTTCGTTTGTTTGTGAACCAAGATGGGCCGTGTGTTTTTGTTCGGTTGGACTCAAGCCGAGAGCCCATATGGGCGTGTTTGTTTTGTTCGTTTGGATCAAGCCGAGCCCACACACACCCCTAAAGCCCTAACCGATTGTACCACTATAAATACACACACAAACCTCAACTTTGGAACCCTAGTTTGCAAGTTAGGTATTTTCTTTGGCCTCCCTTTTCTTTTCTTTCTCTCGGCCGATTGCTAAAACCCCTTGGTGTCGCGAGTTTGTTTCCAACGTGAGCAAGGCTAAGGTATAACCAAGTCTTCCTCGTCTCATTTGATACACATAACGTTAATAATATGTTGTAATATGTCATGTTTGAATTGGGCCTTGTGTTTGTCGAACCGTATGAAACCGAATCACATATATATAAATATTATCATGCCTAATAAATTCGAAACCCTAATTGGAATGGAACCCTAATTGTAATTAATGGTCTAAACATGTGATTATAGTGGTTTTAATAAAGCCTAAAACTGGACAGCATCATATGTCGAATTTGTGTGTGTTATAGATCCAATTTTATAAGTGCAATAATCTGGGTTTTTGTGGTAAAAGCTTATTTTATGTCTTAGTTAAGTTTTCCAAGTGGTTTGGTCGAATTTGGAGTTGTCTAAGTCGTATTTTTGAATTTTACAAGATCGAGTGTCAAAGCTGAGAAAACGGGTCTGAAATTTGGTTGGATTGTTTGATTTTTCATTTTCAAACCATAAGGAATTGGGAGCTCTCCTTTTACAGGATTGACATTTAGGATATAAATGAATTTCTGGGAGTTTTGGAAATTTTTCCAAGGTGTCTAAACAGGTCCAATAAGTGTAAACTTTTAAGGTGTATTTTCTGATTTCTTTCTAGACAGGTCTGGACTTGTGATTTTCTATAGGCCATTTGGCATAGATATAGAACCCACAAATTTTTGTAGAGCCTTTTAACTCATGTGGGAACCCCTGGAATTTTTCTTGATTTCATTTGAGCTAAGTAAGTATTTTATAAAAATCGCTAAAGTCTGGTCCAAATATGAGTTTAAGAAACTGAAAGATAAAATATGATATCAATAGGTAACACACTTACAAATGCATAAGAAGCTTATAAAATGAGAATATACTTATAACTCTAAGAATGTTAATGCGATTAATCCGTTATAGCTTTAATGATGCTAATAAGTATTAAACAAATCCTAATCCGTGTAGATTCGTTGAAGGAGACGCGACGTTGTATCTTCGTGTTCATTCATTCGTTTGTTTTTCTCTCATTTGCGTTAAGGTACAGATATTCTGACCTTTTTAGTAAAGGTTCCTTATGATGTTCTTTTCGTTCGCTTTTCTATTTTACTTATTAGGATTTCCGATGCCATTGCTATGAACCCTTTCTGATTGTTTGATCTGTTACTTGTGTAAAATACATGTTCTAGTGAACTATGCAATATCTGATGTGAACTTATGTTAGGAAGATTTTGATATGTACAATCGTTGAACCTTGCTATGGTTGATTATGAACTTCGATTATGAACTTATGAATGTATGATATACCACTGTGATATGAACTTCTGACTTCTGAATATCTGAATATGAACCTTATGATATGAAGTTATCTGATATGTTATCTGTGACCTTTATGATGAATTATGATCTGTGTCATGTATGAAAATCTGTTTGACCTAAGATAGTTTAACACTCGAGCCAAATATTTCACTAGTCATGGGGGTTCCATATCCGTATCAGTGATGCACCTCTGATATGACTCTAGGGCAGTAGAGTGATGTTCTGCCACGTCCCTGGATGGTGGAGCATATTTTGTATATGTAGGAAGGGGCGTATGGATGCATCCTAGATCTGATCTGTTATCTGATATAATTTGTCTGGTGAATGATGTCGTGTGCAATACGCGTCTTCTCAAAATTCTGGGAGCTAGCTACTCCATTTGCTATTGAGGTCTCCCCTCATATCATATAAGGTATTCCGAGGTCACCCCTCCGAATACAATGGTTACTTATGATATGCTATGATCTGATATGTTTCCGGGCTCGTGGTGGATGACTAAACCTTATCTGTTAATTCTATTTTATGAACTCTGTTTATGATTCGGTAGCTTCCAATGCTTCTATTTACAAATCAGGTTTATTATATGTTTATTGAAGGTGATTATGCTTTTACATGTTTATGTGACTACCGTCTACTATGCTAGGATATGATTAATATGTTTAAATGTGATTCGCATGCTGTCATCTGATGTTATGTTAGTTTATCGTTATGTGAATTCGTTGATCTGTGAGATGAATGTGCTAGTGTGAAAGTGAGTATCCTGAAAGGTTAGTAAGTATGATTGTTCAGTTAATCTGGTGAACTTTGCCTATCCGTTAAGGTATCTATTTGCTTATGTTTGGTCTGCCATGTTTAGACTCTGTTTATATTAAGGTTTGATATGGGAAATGGTTTAACTAATGATATCTGTTTTGATAATTTGCTAATTGCTATGATATGTCTTTTGCTGATTTAGTTGTAGTATCTCCTACTATGTTTTCTATTTGCATGTGTGACTGACATGATTTGACTGCTATTTCCGCTGCTACAATATTGGATTAAGTGTGGTAAATGTAGATTAATCGACTTGTATTGAATGCCATGTTTACTTTCTAGAAATTGTTTTCCGTTCACCTTTAGACTTTTCGTTTGGCTTATATGCACCCTACTTGCTGAATTATTATGTGCTTGGTTATTTGACGTGTTTCCGTCTGTGTCATCAATATGCTATGTGTTTGTTCTTGTTTGTTATGTGTTCTTCCGGATTTCTGTGTATCTGTGTTTCCGCAGAATCCTCAATGGTTCATTGTTCTCATTCCGCTACGACTTTGTTATTCGTTTCATTTGTTTCAATTTCGTATTTTTGTTTTTGTTTAGTTTTTGTTTCGTTATATCTGTTCACTGGGCTTTGTAAGCTCAGCCGCACTTTCTTTTCCTGCGGCAGGTATTTAGCATTCAAGATGAGCTTATGGGATAGCTGATCTGGGTTGAGAGTAGAGACAAGAGCAAGATTTGAAAATAGGGATCTTAGATTTATTTTGATTATTAAGTTATTTATATTATCTTTTGTAAGTTTGTAAAGGCTTCCGCTTTTGTATAGTATTTAAAGTTCTGATATGAAACCGTATTGTGATATCTTTACCCTTGTCGGGTTGGGGTGTTACAATTTATGGTATCAGAGCCAGGTTTTAGGACCCTTAGAGCCTAGGCTATGACCTGTGAGGATTGGGTAGACATTAGGTTTCCGTCTGTTCGGATATCTTTCGATTCCTTTTGATGATCGTTCAGATTTGACTTCGATATTCTTTTGTCTTCACTAAATTGGCCCTCCTCTGTTCGCATCGAATTTTGTTATTTTGTTTTCGCTCATCCGTTTGTCGATCGTTAGATGGAGACTACCCGTGGATCCGAAGAAGATAGTGCCGACCCTGCGTTGCTGCAACAGTCCCTGTGCTGGAAAGGTTCGTGAAGCAGAAGCCACACTCGACTGCCGTGCTGCTGGAGACATCAGGATGCTGCTGGAGGAAGCTGGACCAACCAAAGGCGCAAAAGACGGAGACAAGATTCAACCAGTGGCTGAAAAGGTTCATCTACTTCATATGATTTGGGCGCGACATGTGTTACTCTGATTCGTTTGTCATGCGTTTTGAGACGGTTTGATATTCTGTTAAGTGATTCTGATCTGTATTGCTTTTCTCTGATTTGTTCGGAACTCGGTTCGAATCGTGAAGTTTACCGTCTGGCATTTTGTTAATATCCCAGTTTTCTTTTGGATCGTCAGTAATGAGTCACGAGGAACCGTTTTATGCTAGTTGGTGGCCTCCTTTCATTGTGATATGGTAAGTTGATTTGATGCGTTATATTACCGTAGCGCGAAGGAAATAGGGACGGATGGATAAGTGAGGAAGAAGAGGAAGAAGAAGAACATGAGGAAGAATACGGGGTGGACTCGGATTTAGAGTCTACGGCCACTAGTAGGTTTAATCCAATACAAGAATAGAAATTCGCGCTCATGATTAGTTGTCCTCTTTATGAGAAATTTCTGACATTGGATTTTGAGTTTAGGTCCTTTTGTTTTCATTTAGATGATTGAATCTTTGATTATTAAGTTTTGTTTTGGAAGTTCATCTTATGACAATTCTGCAATTTGTTTGATTAGTGAGAATAAAACAAATTTTGAAAGTATAATTCATGTTTGTTGTTTCTTTCTGATAGATTCGCTAAGTTTCCGTTAGTCCTCATAAGTTTCGTCTGCTATGTGTTTTCTTAATGATGTTGCTTATCACAGCTTGGTATAAAGTATGACCATCATGATGGTATACTTATGTGAATCTGGTCTGTTATAGTATGTTACTTGCTATCTGTATGTAATATATTTTGTTGTGATTCTGGTAATGTGGTTTGTCATGAACCGAGACAGAATATGATGACAATAAGAAATTGTTATGTGATGCAAGTATTATGACGCCTGATCAACGTGATAATACCGAGATCATATAATTTGAACTTATTGAAATCATATGACGTCTTGGGAAATGCCTGTGGTTGAAACGTGAATGGACTTTGACTTGTATCTGTTATTTGGCACTCCTCATGTTCGTTTGAAATTTTGCACCTATTTGTGAGATTTCGTCGATATCTGTTACGTGTAAGTCTTGTACGCTTGGAATCCGGAATTGTTATGATTTGTGTGAACTATGGATTGCTATGTTTGCTCTAAATGCGTACGTCTCCGTGTACCCTTATTGTAATCATTGGATATTTCGTGAAGTGTTTGAGGAACATTAGATCCTTTTAGTTTGATTATCTGCGATTAGTAAGACCGTTAGGATTCGTTTTGTCTATGTATATGTTTGTTCTCCTCATTGGATATCTGAATAAGTTAGAGCGTGTTGCTTGATTTTCGGCATCTCATTTGTTTTCCCGCCAATACGTTAATAAGTATATGATTATCTGTTATAAGTATTTGATTATTGGTTCGATTTCCGAAAAGTATGAGTTTGAATATTCTGATAAGAATCCGTTTGTTCTGAAATAAGATTCGTGTTTGCTTTATTTCCTTGAAATTCTGAAATCCGGTTTGTTTTCTGTCCTGTTCCGTCTTGTTCAATTTCGAGGACAAAATTTTCTTTTTAGAAGGGGAGAGTTGTAAAACCCTAAAAATATAAACGCATAATAACACTATTATACCCTTGAAATCGAACATTTATTAAATACGTAAAATACATTTATATTCATTTAACGAAATTTAAAATCTAACTTACTAATAATTAAAACTTAACGAATATGTGTACGTGATCGACATTGTACGACGAAAGTTAAACGTCTCGCGTAAATAGTTGGGCCGTTCGTTTGGGCCTCGTTTTTTGTTTGTTTGTGAACCAAGATGGGCCGTGTGTTTTTGTTCAGTTGGACTCAAGCCGAGAGCCCATATGGGCGTGTTTGTTTTGTTCGTTTGGATCAAGCCGAGCCCACACACACCCCTAAAGCCCTAACCGATTGTACCACTATAAATACACACACAAACCTCAACTTTGGAACCCTAGTTTGCAAGTTAGGTATTTTCTTTGGCCTCCCTTTTCTTTTCTTTCTCTCGGCCGATTGCTAAAACCCCTTGGTGTTGCGAGTTTGTTTCCAACGTGAGCAAGGCTAAGGTATAACCAAGTCTTCCTCGTCTCATTTGATACACATAACGTTAATAATATGTTGTAATATGTCATGTTTGAATCGGGCCTTGTGTTTGTCGAACCGTATGAAACCGAATCACATATATATAAATGTTATCATGCCTAATAAATTCGAAACCCTAATTGGAATGGAACCCTAATTGTAATTAATGGTCTAAACATGTGATTATAGTGGTTTTAATAAAGCCTAAAACTGGACAGCATCATATGTCGAATTTGTGTGTGTTATAGATCCAATTTTATAAGTGCAATAATCTGGGTTTTGTGGGAAAAGCTTATTTTATGTCTTAGTTAAGTTTTCCAAGTGGTTTGGTCGAATTTGGAGTTGTCTAAGTCGTATTTTTGAATTTTACAAGATCGAGTGTCAAAGCTGAGAAAACGGGTCTGAAATTTGGTTGGATTGTTTGATTTTTCATTTTCAAACCATAAGGAATTGGGAGCTCTCCTTTTACAGGATTGACATTTAGGATATAAATGAATTTCTGGGAGTTTTGGAAATTTTTCCAAGGTGTCTAAACAGGTCCAATAAGTGTAAACTTTTAAGGTGTATTTTCTGATTTCTTTCTAGATAGGTCTGGACTTGTGATTTTCTATAGGCCATTTGGCATAGATATAGAACCCACCAATTTTTGTAGAGCCTTTTAACTCATATGGGAACCCCTGGAATTTTTCTTGATTTCATTTGAGCTAAGTAAGTATTTTATAAAAATCGCTAAAGTCTGGTCCGAATATGAGTTTAAGAAACTGAAAGATAAAATATGATATCAATAGGTAACACACTTACAAATGCATAAGAAGCTTATAAAATGAGAATATACTTATTACTCTAAGAATGTTAATGCGATTAATCCGTTATAGCTTTAATGATGCTAATAAGTATTAAACAAATCCTAATCCGTGTAGATTCGTTGAAGGAGACGCGACGTTGTATCTTCGTGTTCGTTCATTCATTTGTTTTTCCCTCATTTGCGTTAAGGTACAGATATTCTGACCTTTTTAGTAAAGGTTCCTTATGATGTTCTTTTCGTTCGCTTTTCTATTTTACTTATTAGGATTTCCGATGCCATTGCTATGAACCCTTTCTGATTGTTTGATCTGTTACTTGTGTAAAATACATGTTCTAGTGAACTATGCAATATCTGATGTGAACTTATGTTAGGAAGATTTTGATATGTACAATCGTTGAACCTTGCTATGGTTGATTATGAACTTCTGATTATGAACTTCTGCTTATGAATGTATGATATGCCACTGTGATATGAACTTCTGACTTCTGAATATCTGAATATGAACCTTATGATATGAAGTTATCCGATATGTTATCTGTGACCTTTATGATGAATTATGATCTGTGTCATGTATGAAAATCTGTTTGACCTAAGATAGTTTAACACTCGAGCCAAATATTTCACTAGTCATGGGGGTTCCATATCCGTATCAGTGATGCACCTCTGATATGACTCTAGGGCAGTAGAGTGATGTTCGGCCACGTCCCTGGATGGTGGAGCATATTTTGTATATGTAGGAAGGGGTGTATGGATGCATCCTAGATCGATCTATTATCGATATAATTTGTCCGGTGAATGATGTCGTGTGCAATACGCGTCTTCACAAAATTCTGGGAGCTAGCTACTCCATTTGCTATTGAGGTCTCCCTCATATCATATAAGGTATTCGAGGTCACCCTCCGAATACAATGGTTACTTATGATATGCTATGATCTGATATGTTTCCGGGCTCGTGGTGGATGACTAAACCTTATCTGTTAATTCTATTTTATGAACTCTGTTTATGATTCGGTAGCTTCCAATGCTTCTATTTACAAATCAGGTTTATTATATGTTTATTGAAGGTGATTATGCTTTTACATGTTTATGTGACTACCGTCTACTATGCTAGGATATGATTAATATGTTTAAATGTGATTCGCATGCTGTCATCTGATGTTATGTTAGTTTATCGTTATGTGAATTCGTTGATCTGTGAGATGAATGTGCTAGTGTGAAAGTGAGTATCCTGAAAGGTTAGTAAGTATGATTGTTCAGTTAATCTGGTGAACTTTGCCTATCCGTTAAGGTATCTATTTGCTTATGTTTGGTCTGCCATGTTTAGACTCTGTTTATATTAAGGTTTGATATGGGAAATGGTTTAACTAATGATATCTGTTTTGATAATTTGCTAATTGCTATGATATGTCTTTTGCTGATTTAGTTGTAGTATCTCCTACTATGTTTTCTATTTGCATGTGTGACTGACATGATTTGACTGCTATTTCCGCTGCTACAATATTGGATTAAGTGTGGTAAATGTAGATTAATCGACTTGTATTGAATGCCATGTTTACTTTCTAGAAATTGTTTTCCGTTAGCCTTTAGACTTTTCGTTTGGCTTATATGCACCCTACTTGCTGAATTATTATGTGCTTGGTTATTTGACGTGTTTCCGTCTGTGTCATCAATATGCTATGTGTTTGTTCTTGTTTGTTATGTGTTCTTCCGGATTTCTGTATCGTGTTTCCGCAGAATCCTCAATGGTTCATTGTTCTCATTCCGCTACGACTTTGTTATTCGTTTCATTTGTTTCAATTTTGTATTTTTGTTTTTGTTTAGTTTTTGTTTCGTTATATCTGTTCACTGGGCTTTGTAAGCTCAACCGCACTTTCTTTTCCTGCGGCAGGTATTTAGCATTCAAGATGAGCTTATGGGATAGCTGATCTGGGTTGAGAGTAGAGACAAGAGCAAGATTTGAAAATAGGGATCTTAGATTTATTTTGATTATTAAGTTATTTATATTATCTTTTGTAAGTTTGTAAAGGCTTCCGCTTTTGTATAGTATTTAAAGTTCTGATATGAAACCGTATTGTGATATCTTTACCCTTGTCGGGTTGGGGTGTTACAATTTATGGTATCAGAGCCAGGTTTTAGGACCCTTAGAGCTTAGGCTATGACCTGTGAGGATTGGGTAGACATTAGGTTTCCGTCTGTTCAGATATCTTTCGATTCCTTTTGATGATCGTTCAGATTTGACTTCGATATTCTTTTGTCTTCACTAAATTGGCCCTCCTCTGTTCGCATCGAATTTTGTTATTTTGTTTTCGCTCGTCCGTTTGTCGATCGTTAGATGGAGACTACCCGTGGATCCGAAGAAGATAGTGCCGACCCTGCGTTGCTGCAACAGTCCCTGTGCTGGAGAGGTTCGTGAAGCAGAAGCCACACTCGACTGCCGTGCTGCTGGAGACATCAGGATGCTGCTGGAGGAAGCTGGACCAACCAAAGGCGCAAAAGACGGAGACAAGATTCAACCAGTGTCTGAAAAGGTTCATCTACTTAATATGATTTGGGCGCGACATGTGTTACTCTGATTCGTTTGTCATGCGTTTTGAGACGGTTTGATATTCTGTTAAGTGATTCTGATCTGTATTGCTTTTCTCTGATTTGTTCGGAACTCGGTTCGAATCGTGAAGTTTACCGTCTGGCATTTTGTTAATATCCCAGTTTTCTTTTATATCGTCAGTAATGAGTCACGAGGAACCGTTTTATGCTAGGTGGTGGCCTCCTTTCATTGTGATATGGTAAGTTGATTTGATGCGTTATATTACCGTAGCGCGAAGGAAATAGGGACGGATGGATAAGTGAGGAAGAAGAGGAAGAAGAAGAACATGAGGAAGAATACGGGGTGGACTCGGATTTAGAGTCTACGGCCACTAGTAGGTTTAATCCAATACAAGAATAGAAATTCGCGCTCATGATTAGTTGTCCTCTTTATGAGAAATTTCTGACATTGGATTTTGAGTTTAGGTCCTTTTGTTTTCATTTAGATGATTGAATCTTTGATTATTAAGTTTTGTTTTGGAAGTTCATCTTATGACAATTCTGCAATTTGTTTGATTAGTGAGAATAAAACAAATTTTGAAAGTGTAATTCCTGTTTGTTGTTTCTTTCTGATAGATTCGCTAAGTTTCCGTTAGTCCTCATAAGTTTCGTCTGCTATGTGTTTTCTTAATGATGTTGCTTATCACAGCTTGGTATAAAGTATGACCATCATGATGGTATACTTATGTGAATCTGGTCTGTTATAGTATGTTACTTGCTATCTGTATGTAATATATTTTGTTGTGATTCTGGTAATGTGGTTTGTCATGAACCGAGACAGAATATGATGACAATAAGAAGTTGTTATGTGATGCAATTATTATGACGCCTGATCAACGTGATAATACCGAGATCATATAATTTGAACTTATTGAAATCATATGACGTCTTAGGAAATGCCTGTGGTTGATACGTGAATGGACTTTGACTTGTATCTGTTATTTGGCACTCCTCATGTTCGTTTGAAATTTTGCACCTATTTGTGAGATTTCGTCGATATCTGTTACGTGTAAGTCTTGTACGCTTGGAATCCGGAATTGTTATGATTTGTGTGAACTATGGATTGCTATGTTTGCTCTAAATGCGTACGTCTCCGTGTACCCTTATTGTAATCATTGGATATTTCGTGAAGTGTTTGAGGAACATTAGATCCTTTTAGTTTGATTATCTGCGATTAGTAAGACCGTTAGGATTCGTTTTGTCTATGTATATGTTTGTTCTCCTAATTGGATATCTGAATAAGTTAGAGCGTGTTGCTTGATTTTCGGCATCTAATTTGTTTTCCCGCCAATACGTTAATAAGTATATGATTATCTGTTATAAGTATTTGATTATTGGTTCGATTTCCGAAAAGTATGAGTTTGAATATTCTGATAAGAATCCGTTTGTTCTGAAATAAGATTCGTGTTTGCTTTATTTCCTTGAAATTCTGAAATCCGGTTTGTTTTCTGTCCTGTTCCGTCTTGTTCAATTTCGAGGACAAAATTTTCTTTTTAGAAGGGGAGAGTTGTAAAACCCTAAAAATATAAACGCATAATAAGACTATTATACCCTTGAAATCGAACATTTATTAAATACGTAAAATACATTTATATTCATTTAACGAAATTTAAAATCTAACTTACGAATAATTAAAACTTAACGAATATGTGTACGTGATCGACATTGTACGACGAAAGTTAAACGTCTCGCGTAAATAGTTGGGCCGTTCGTTTGGGCCTCGCCTTTCGTTTGTTTGTGAACCAAGATGGGCCGTGTGTTTTTGTTCAGTTGGACTCAAGCCGAGAGCCCATATGGGCGTGTTTGTTTTGTTCGTTTGGATCAAGCCGAGCCCACACACACCCCTAAAGCCCTAACCGATTGTACCACTATAAATACACACACAAACCTCAACTTTGGAACCCTAGTTTGCAAGTTAGGTATTTTCTTTGGCCTCCCTTTTCTTTTCTTTCTCTCGGCCGATTTCTAAAACCCCTTGGTGTTGCGAGTTTGTTTCCAACGTGAGCAAGGCTAAGGTATAACCAAGTCTTCCTCGTCTCATTTGATACACATAACGTTAATAATATGTTGTAATATGTCATGTTTGAATCGGGCCTTGTGTTTGTCGAACCGTATGAAACCGAATCACATATATATAAATGTTATCATGCCTAATAAATTCGAAACCCTAATTGGAATGGAACCCTAATTGTAATTAATGGTCTAAACATGTGATTATAGTGGTTTTAATAAAGCCTAAAACTGGACAGCATCATATGTCGAATTTGTGTGTGTTATAGATCCAATTTTATAAGTGCAATAATCTGGGTTTTTGTGGGAAAAGCTTATTTTATGTCTTAGTTAAGTTTTCCAAGTGGTTTGGTCGAATTTGGAGTTGTCTAAGTCGTATTTTTGAATTTTACAAGATCGAGTGTCAAAGCTGAGAAAACGGGTCTGAAATTTGGTTGGATTGTTTGATTTTTCATTTTCAAACCATAAGGAATTGGGAGCTCTCCTTTTACAGGATTGACATTTAGGATATAAATGAATTTCTGGGAGTTTTGGAAATTTTTCCAAGGTGTCTAAACAGGTCCAATAAGTGTAAACTTTTAAGGTGTATTTTCTGATTTCTTTCTAGACAGGTCTGGACTTGTGATTTTCTATAGGCCATTTGGCATAGATATAGAACCCACCAATTTTTGTAGAGCCTTTTAACTCATATGGGAACCCCTGGAATTTTTCTTGATTTCATTTGAGCTAAGTAAGTATTTTATAAAAATCGCTAAAGTCTGGTCCGAATATGAGTTTAAGAAACTGAAAGATAAAATATGATATCAATAGGTAACACACTTACAAATGCATAAGAAGCTTATAAAATGAGAATATACTTATAACTCTAAGAATGTTAATGCGATTAATCCGTTATAGCTTTAATGATGCTAATAAGTATTAAACAAATCCTAATCCGTGTAGATTCGTTGAAGGAGACGCGACGTTGTATCTTCGTGTTCATTCATTCGTTTGTTTTTCTCTCATTTGCGTTAAGGTACAGATATTCTGACCTTTTTAGTAAAGGTTCCTTATGATGTTCTTTTCGTTTGCTTTTCTATTTTACTTATTAGGATTTCCGATGCCATTGCTATGAACCCTTTCTGATTGTTTGATCTGTTACTTGTGTAAAATACATGTTCTAGTGAACTATGCAATATCTGATGTAAACTTATGTTAGGAAGATTTTGATATGTACAATCGTTGAACCTTGCTATGGTTGATTATGAACTTCTGATTATGAACTTCTGCTTATGAATGTATGATATGCCACTGTGATATGAACTTTTGACTTCTGAATATCTGAATATGAACCTTATGTTATGAAGTTATCTGATATGTTATATGTGACCTTTATGATGAATTATGATCTGTGTCATGTATGAAAATCTGTTTGACCTAAGATAGTTTAACACTCGAGCCAAATATTTCACTAGTCATGGGGGTTCCATGTCCGTATCGTGATGCACCTCGATATGACTCTAGGGCAGTAGAGTGATGTTCTGCCACGTCCCTGGATGCTGGAGCATATTTTGTATATGTAGGAAGGGGCGTATGGATGCATCCTAGATCTGATCTGTTATCCGATATGATTTTTCTGGTGAATGATGTCGTGTGCAATACGCGTCTTCACAAAATTCTGGGAGCTAGCTACTCCATTTGCTATTGAGGTCTCTCCTCATATTATATAAGGTATTCCGAGGTCACCCCTCCGAATACAATGGTTACTTATGATATGCTATGATTTGATATGTTTCTGGGCTCGTGGTGGATGACTAAACCTTATCTGTTAATTCTATTTTATGAACTCTGTTTATGATTCGGTAGCTTCCAATGCTTCTATTTACAAATCAGGTTTATTATATGTTTATTGAAGGTGATTATGCTTTTACATGTTTATGTGACTACCGTCTACTATGCTAGGATATGATTAATATGTTTAAATGTGATTCGCATGCTGTCATCTGATGTTATGTTAGTTTATCGTTATGTGAATTCGTTGATCTGTGAGATGAATGTGCTAGTGTGAAAGTGAGTATCCTGAAAGGTTAGTAAGTATGATTGTTCATTTAATCTGGTGAACTTTGCCTATCCGTTAAGGTATCTATCTGCCTATGTTTGGTCTGCCATGTTTAGACTCTGTTTATATTAAGGTTTGATATGGGAAATGGTTTAACTAATGATATCTATTTTGATAATTTGCTAATTGCTATGATATGTCTTTTGCTGATTTAGTTGTAGTATCTCCTACTATGTTTTCTATTTGCATGTGTGACTGACATGATTTGACTGCTATTTCCGCTGCTACAATATTGGATTAAGTGTGGTAAATGTAGATTAATCGACTTGTATTGAATGCCATGTTTACTTTCTAGAAATTGTTTTCCGTTAGCCTTTAGACTTTTCGTTTGGCTTATATGTACCCTACTTGCTGAATTATTATGTGCTTGGTTATTTGACGTGTTTCCGTCTGTGTCATCAATATGCTATGTGTTTGTTCTTATTTGTTATGTGTTCTTCCGGATTTCTGTGTATCTGTGTTTCCGCAAAATCCTCAATGGTTCATTGTTCTCATTCCGCTACGACTTTGTTATTCGTTTCATTTGTTTCAATTTCGTATTTTTGTTTTTGTTTAGTTTTTGTTTCGTTATATCTGTTCACTGGGCTTTGTAAGCTCAACCGCACTTTCTTTTCCTGCGGCAGGTATTTAGCATTCAAGATGAGCTTATGGGATAGCTGATCTGGGTTGAGAGTAGAGACAAGAGCAAGATTTGAAAATAGGGATCTTAGATTTATTTTGATTATTAAGTTATTTATATTATCTTTTGTAAGTTTGTAAAGGCTTCCGCTTTTGTATAGTATTTAAAGTTCTGATATGAAACCGTATTGTAATATCTTTACCCTTGTCGGGTTGGGGTGTTACACTCAAAGTCTCATTAACCAATTTTAGCTTATTTCTAGCACTTAAGGCAATCATCATAGATCTTTTCCAAGTACTGTAATTATCCGACCCTATTAACTTCTTGGAGATCAGTATCATACTTGGATGATCATGTGGGTGTAAATAGAGAGGATGATTCACTTAGTTGATATCCTCCATTGTATCAGCAGTGGGTGTGCTTGAAGAAGAAGGATTTGAGTCACTGCTTACAGCCATTTGTACTTAGAACTTGTTGATGAATCAATTGATGATGATTGTGACTGTTCTTGATGAATTTGTTCAGTTTTGATTATGAAAGTTGATGATTGTTGTGTTTTGATGTGATAACTGTGTTCTCCTTGTTGTTGTGATCAGAAATCTGTATGATTTGATCAAGATTGACGGTGAAAAGTGGTGGTTGTAGTTTGTTACGGTGGCCGGAGTTAGTTATGGTGGTTAGTTATGGCGGAATGTGGTGGTTGTAATGGTGGAGCAGGATATTGCTCTGATACCATGATAAAGTGAGAGGGAAGGAGAACTTTGTATTTCAGTTATCAAAAGTATCTTACAAAAATAAAATGAAGAGTATATATACAGCATTTTGACTACAGCTAACTGTCTTGACTACTACACTATATATGCTATGAATCTGGAATTATTTACATGTACAATACATTCTCACATCTTGTAACATAGAACTAAACTTGTATCAAGCATAAGCTTCAGCTTGTGTTGGCTTGTTTTGTAACTGTGAACATTTTGCACTGAATGACTTGTGGAAGAGGTGTTAGGAGCTTGAGTGTGTACTGTGGTAGTCTCTTTATGTACACATTATATAACAACTCACACTATTTTTTGGGGTCATCAGATAATGTATTTGGAAGCTTTTACAACATCATAGTCATTCTTTGTTTGAATGTGATAGCTTGTACTATGAAGCTATGAGGTTGAAAGAGGTCTTATGATCATTTGAATACATAGATACCTAGTGATGAACATTGAAAATCTCACTGAAGGAACCACAATCCATATATACGAATCATATTTTTTGGTGGACGATGATGAGAAAGTGAAGAGGAGCAATGACCTATATGTTGTTAGTGAAATGAGATGTTTGTGTCTCTGAGGCTATAAATCACTTTGAAACAAAAGTTTGAAGATGAAACTGAGTTTGTTGGTTTTGTTACTTTATCCCACATCGTTGAATGAGCACATACTAAAGCAATTTATAATTAAGACGATAAAGAAATTATATTAGTGATGTTCATACATACCAAATTGTATTAGTTATTAATTTGGTATGTGCAAACCTCACTATTTTTACATTTACGTTATTCTAATCAATCTTATTTCTATTTTTACATTTACGTTATTCTAATCAATCTTATCTTAACTACATATAATAGATATTAACTCTAGAGGATGTTTGAATAAACTTTTTTATAGCTTACGTGTTGGCGTTAATCTTTCATTCAAAATTTTACAAGCTAAGAAACACATTCCGTAGGCTTATGAGCTAATAAACTTTATTAACATATAAGCACAAGCAGATAAGGTCATAAGCTCAAAAAGATGAGCTTATGAAATCAAATTTCCAATAAGCTCACAAACCCATTAAATAAGCTAACACAAACACCATTTTGAGCTTAATAGTTATGCATTTTGAGCTTAATAGTTATCCTCACAAATTAAGCATCAACGCTAATTTTTGTTCTAAATCACCTTTTATTGAGACTTTAGTTAATAAATGCAGTTACCAGAAACTTAATTATATTGTGTTCTAAATTTTTTTTATAGATGTTAAAATATTGCACTTGCTAAAAATTACCAACAAATAGTGTCACTTATAAATAAGACAAGCAGGCAGCGTTACATAAAGCAACATTCAGTAAAGAGTTGCATTAAGCATAATGCAACGTGTTACTGTTAAAGGCATAATGCAACACTTTAGCGGTGTTGTTTTAGCTTCATTTTGTAGTAACAAACACCTTTAACCTATTTGGGTTAGTTTAGTACGGGAATGGTAGTTTAATAAAGTCACGGAGATTAGAAAAATGCCAAACGAGAATTAGCATGTGTTTATTGAACATGTAATGGTGATCCATCTTGCTGATGAGTTTCACGATGATAACCGATTATCACATTATCCTGGAAAACATTAGTCACCTTACAACTATTGTATAACTAGTTAATACTGAAACAACAAAAAAAGCGATAAAAAAGTATAAACGTGAACCGTAGCTTGTTGTTATCGACGTTAAATAGTATAATGACGATAAAGATCCCGAATTCCCACTGATTTTTGGTCTTCCCCGAACCTATAGTTGCTTAGATGCTAGATGAAGCTAAAGTCGATCTTGCAGCTATCTAGTTTTCTAATGTATGTGGATGCATCTTTGAGTATATATTTTTTTTGTTTGAATGTGATCGCTTGTATATAGTACGTGTTTTGTTTTGAATGCATAGACCCTTTATATATCAATGCGTCTTTGAGTATATATCAATGACGTTTGGGTAAAATATATTGTACATTGAACAAATTTTTTGAGTAACATATTTATCGTGGTAAAACAATTTATTTTTTATTTTTCAAAAAGTCACGTTTGGGTAAATGGGTTATGCCCGGAAAATTTGATAAATATAAACGAGTATTACTACCAAAGTATATGGGAGTTCATGCCACGTTAAAACGAACCTAAAACAAAAGCTAGCTCAATATGGTTAACCATACTCACTAGCTATCATCCCACTTTGCGGAAAGTATCTGAGTATGACGTTCGAATTCCAGCGCTATGGCATTCCCAGCCGCATCACAGCTCGGCCACCTGGTGTGTTTAGTCGTAAGACTTAAAGCGCATGCTGATCATGAATCTTCCTTCAACATTGAAAATCTCGTTAGAGGAGCCACAACTCATATATATGATACGGCTCATGTAGTGTTTCTATTTGCCTCGAACGGATTTAGTCATTGCAAAGACTGTTGTGGGCCTTGTGGCCGTGCTTTTCTTTTACTCCGTAACTAACTTGGATATTTTCGTAAAACGTACATTTGAATTTTTATGCCTTTTGAAATAGATGGTCGACAGATACCATGAGAAGTGTACCACTAATAATTTATAAATGATAAGTTGTTTCATAGCCTTATTCGAATCTTTGGCTTGTTCTTCATATGACCAGGTATATATGTCACGATTCATGGTTGCTCTTGTTGGAATGTAATGAGATTACATAAAGTGGAGTGAGCATACTGATAGTGTATGTCGTAGGCGTGAAAGGGATGAAATGAATGTGAGGAATTGGTGTTTGGCATACACCTTCAATTGTTACTTTAAGATTTTGATTGTAAAGAAAAATCATATACGATTTAGATTGTAAAGAGAATTATACCTTCACTGGTTACATTTGCTCGTTGCATAATTTGGCATACGTCTTCAATTGTTAGTTTAATATTTTGCATGTGTCTTCATAAATTGCATTTCCCCTCTTATGTTAAATCCTATGAAGTGATAATTTGATATTAAGGTTTGATGAAGCTCAGATGAGTGTCTCAAGTTTTAACTTCTTAAACTCCCAATTACCATTAAGTACAAGAGTAACGATCAAATGAGAAGTAAAATTAAAATGAGAAGGGTGAGAAGAAACCACAGCCACATATTTCAGATGCACCTAAAGAAATAGATGCATTTCCCCTTAAATTTCTCCTCCTTATTTGAAATATGTGGCTCAAATTTCTTCTCATTCTTCTTATTTCAATTTCTCTTCTCATTAGATCTTTTCTTTAAGTAGAAACCAACCGACAGTATATCATAAATACTATGTTGGTGGTTTATAAATAGAGAGATGATATTTCTTTTTACATATTATCTTACTCACAAGAGTTTAACATATAGATAAAACTGACGTTAAATGAAGACGGATAATGAATGAAAAACACATTTTAGAATTTTGTGTAAGTAATGAGATGATTAAAAAAAATGTGAGAGAATATTGAATGCTCTTATAAACTGGTAAATTTAAAAATAAAGAGCACTCTAATAACCAATAAGAAACAATATTGCAAATTCTATGTATCTTAAAGATTCATCGATAAGAAAGATAACACCAAAATGCATAATGTGAGCTTCGAACATATGTCAACTACCAGGGAGAGATCGGCGGCCGGTGAGGTCACACGGAATGTTGGTCTATGACTCCAGGTGCAATTTTAGCGTCTGGTGTTCCAATTGATGTGCGAAGAGTATGAGATGATGGATATGAATGTGAGGAGCGGATGTTTTGATAAAAGTTGGCTCGGCTGTGACTTACGAGGAAGGTGAAGTGGAATAATGAAATTTTGGGTGAGGCAATGAGAACTGAGATGTGGTGGTTAAGCCTAAATTCAAAGAATAATACACCAATTCACGATTGTATCTTGTCCCACATAGATGGGTGAACAAATAGTAAGGGAATATATAACTTTAAATTGTAACAAAAGTAACACACAAATGTGATGTTAGTACCGAATAGTTTTAATTAAAATTTACTTTGGGTGTTTGCATTTCTATTTGTTTATATGTCTTCGACCTTCTAGGATGAAATTAAAAGCTTAAATCCCATTTTCTTTCTATTTATTTTACTGTTTTTTGTTTTACTAGGCGAGTACCTGCATCTGACGGCAGCGGTTCTTAGCGGTAAACAACTAACGATATACGATATTATGGCAAGTGTTTCGTTTAACACATCAATTAAACAACACATGATTTCTACTACATGATTTGCAGCCATGATTTTCGCACTTATCGCTTATTTAAAGTTACATTTTTCCAATTATAATAAGCCAACACATTCATACAATGTTACCAAAACATAATAATAATAGATTAAGAAGGAGATTCAATGTTAAAGCTTATTTGTGATGAACAAAAAAGTTATTTGTCTATTTCTAAGTTTGAAAATGTTATGCCTAAATTTCTCCAAATACTACCTAAATTTACAATCTGATAATTTACGTTCATCACTCGTAAGGAATTGGGATTTAAGACTCTAGTTTCATCCTACAAGGTCGAAAATATAAAAACAACTAGAGATGCCAATAATGAAAGTAAATTACAATTACAACTAGCTATTCATTATTTCATTTTCAATTATAAAAGGGGCTAATAACCTATTAAAGTATCATACTTGTCACAAAAATCAGTTCGACGTAGCAAATAAAAAAAATACCCCTTTTGGCTATTTGACCGGACTATTTTGTCCTTTATATGCATTTTATGACTTTTTAATCCGGTATCCGGTAAAAGCGTTTCTCTCACATCCAACAAAGCTTCCACGCTGGAAATCTAGGACAACAAACGCTGGAAAACCACACGCTCGCATCCATCATCCTCGTTGTTGCATATGTGGAAAGGATAGTACGAGGTTTATAATAAACAAGTACAGATATCTCACCTACAAGTACCCTAAAGCAGATTTCCTTATCCATTCTATCCATTCACAGTTCAATATTCTCCAAGATCCCCAAATTCTGCCGAAACCCTAAGTCACAATTAATAATCAATTACTTGTCTCTTTCCCCAATTTGGGTAGACAAAAGGTATATTCCTTCTTCATATTTAATGTTTTATTACCCCAATTGTGTTAGGTTTTAATAAAAAAGTATTTGTTATTTAGGGTTTTTTCAAATTAGGGTTTTGAAATTATTTTTCATCTTATACAGGTTTGATGGAAGTACCATTTGATGTGGTCTTCAAAATACACTACAATGGTGTATTTATATTTGACCCCTTAAGGTATGATTATGGTAGGGAGATTATAATGGAGGCCTCTTCAAAAGATAGGATTATGTGTAGCCCTCTCTTAGATATCTTAGTTGCAAAGATTAAGAATAATATATGGGCTCTATACATGTGCATTCCTAAGTTAGACATTGACAGTGGTGGGTTAAAGATCATTGAAAGGGATGTTGATGTTCATTTTTTGTATGATTTAGCTACCCAACATAAGACCGTGGAGTTGTTTGTTGCTCATTCCCCACAATACTTAGCACCCTACTACCACAAAAACCTAAGTCTAGAAAGTTCTGACTCAGAAGTTACGTCAAAAAGAAAGAAACATAATAAGTTGAAAAAAGATGCTGGGAATATGTCTTTTGAGGAGTTGGTTGCGTGGGCTGAGGAAGAAGTACAATCACCTTATTTAAGGTCTCCTCCCCTTAAAGATAGACCACTTAGAAAGGACTTTGAGGGTAAGGTTACTTTCACTAGAGTTTGGAATGCGGATGATGACTTTACGTATGATTATCCTATGCTAACTGAAAAAGAGGTCTATAGGGAGTACAACGTAGTAGTTGATAATGTAGTGGAAAATGTCGGTGTTGAATCTGGTATGGCTTTGGAGAATCACGATTGTTATAAGGATATGGACACTAGTAGGCCTGTCAATGTTGAGGAAACTGATATTGCATTGGACACTCATAGGTATCTGTCAATACATGTTATAAAAATATTGTTCATATGCTATTAAATATTGTATGCCTACTAATGATTTCTGTTCTTACACTTGGATATGGCCTGACGATAATCAAATGCTTGGGCACACTGGTATGATTGTGGATAAGGATGTGATTGTGGAGCATGATACAGTAGTGGCTAATGATACTGACGGGTTGCAAATGGATGCTGAGTCAGATGGCAACTTATCAGACGCTGTGCTTGCAAGGCATAAGAAACTTGATAAAGGTAAGTCTGTAATGACACGCAAAAAGAAACTAGCAAAGAAAGTTAGCACGAATTCTCGTAGACCCAAAGGTATAGTCATTAGAGAGAACATGAATCCGTCTGGTTCCTCAGATTCTGACACTGATACCAAAAGTGAGCATTACAATGACACTAACTCAAAAGGTGATACTGCACAAAAAGAGGGTAAAGACGCTCATTATTCATCTGCCTATGAGTCTTTAGAGTCTGAGGTTGAATCTGATAAGTCATACGATTACTTGAGCAACGGTGAGGATGAGGTTATTCAACTAAGGAAGATGTGACACAATGAGAATAACTCTTCTTCTGACGAGCAGGACGTTGAACAGGCTAATGATGATGATTGCCGTGATACAGAAGAAGATGTTGTTGGAGATGGCCCAACTGGTTTAGGACCATTAGTTAGGGAACACGACAAGTACATGGCACATTTGTTGAAGCACATTAAGGGTAAAGGTGCGGGAATAAGAGATCAATTTACCGCTCTACAGAAGTCAAAGAAGGATGACATGTACCCAATTTATGATGCAGAGACACATTGGAGATTCAAAAAAACCTAGTGTAATCCTTTTACTCTTAACTTTTAAAGTTATCTTTTTCATAAAATACATAATTCAGAATTACTATATTGCTTAACTAATTCTATTTTTTGTTTTACTAGCTTGGACAAAAATTTCCAGATGCTGACAGTTTCAAGGAGTGCCTTACTTACTATGCAGTGGCCAACGGATTCTCTCTTTGGTTTGAGAGGAACACAAAGACAAAGGTTATAGCTAAATGCAGTCAACGAAAGGAGACTCTAAAGGATCCGTCAGTTGGAAAGTTAACTTCGTACAAGAAGTACCCTTCAGACAAGGCTGGGAATTGTGACTGCCTGTGGAGTTGTTACGGCAAGATGCTCAAACAAGAGAAGACATTTCAGGTTATATCTTTAGTAGATAATCACACGTGTGTTCGTAGTTTCCATTACGGTAGGTTGGTTAACTTTAAATGGATAGGTAGGCAGTTCAGAGATAAGATTAGGATGAATCCAAATATGACAATCACAAACTTACAAGAACTAGTCCTATGAAAATATAAATGCCACGTTAGCCGTACCCAATGTCATAATGCTAGGACATACGCTCTTAATGAGAGGGATGCTACCATCCAGGACCATTACGGTTTACTTAGATCATATGCTAAGGCTTTGGTGGACTCAAATGTTGGTAGTACTGTTAAGGTTGGAGTGACGGTAAATCCGGATGAGAAGACATACTTTGACATGTTCTACGTTTGTTTTAGTGGGTTGAAAGAATGGTGGAAAATAGGATGTAGAAGGATATTGGCGTTAGATGGTTGTTTTTTTAAAGAAACCGAACACAGGGGAGATACTAACTGCAGTGGGTAGGGACGGTAATAACCACATTTTCCCCATGGCATGGGCTATGGTAACGGTTGAAAATAAAGACAATTGGAGTTGGTTTTTACAACTGCTGGGTGATGACTTGGATATTCCACTTGGACAAGGGTTAACGCTGATGTCTGACCAACATAAGGTACGTAGTACATAAAGTTTAAATCATTCAGGTTCATGTTCTGATCTATGTTACTTGCATACTTATCAATTTTTTTCTTATACATGAATCAGGGACTTATTGAAGCAGTGAAGGAGGTGATGCCACTTGAAGAGCATCGACAATGTGCCCGTCACATTTACGAAGGGTTTCGAAAACAATTTCCAGGTGTGGAGTTTCGACAACTTTTTTGGGCAGCGTCAAAAGCTTCTTACCCACCATTACACAACAAGGTGATGGATAAGATCAAAAGAGCAAATCCAAGAGCCCATGATTACTTGTCGAAAAAAGATCCGAAGACATGGTCAAGGGCTTTTTTCAAAGAAGGGGTCTGCTGTGAGGATGTGGAAAATGATTTTAGTGAGTGCTTCAATGCCGTGTTGGTAAGCACAAGATATAAACCAATTATAACTATGTTGGAGTCCATGAGAGTCATTGTTATGGAGAGGATGCATACTATGCGGCTGCTAATGGATAAATGGAATGGTCATATTTGCCCAAACATTCAGAGTATCCTTGAACACTCAAAGGATCAACAAAGGTACAAAGTATCGTTAACAATACCTTTAATATTCATGTGAATAACATTATCTAACTGCTGTAATATTGATAGGTTCTAGCATGTAGTCTCTTGTGGAAGTAACAACTTTGAAGTGAGGAAAGGATATGAAGCGTTCAAGGTGGATGAGCCAAATGGAACATGCTCTTGCAGAATGTGGCAACTATCAGGTTTTCCTTGCTGCCATGCTATAACATGTATTTTGAAACTCCGTAGGATGGTAGAGGAGTATGTGCCTGACTGTTTTAGGAAGGAAAGATACATTTTAACCTATAGCCAGTATATGAAACCAGTTGGTGGCATAGACTTTTAGCCTGATGTTAGTAATCTTTCAAGGATTTTAGGCCCCATTCCAAAGTCTATGCCTGGTAGGCCTAAGAGAAAGAGGGTTAGGGCTTCCCATGAAAAAAAATCAACAACTAAGATTAGTCGAGCAGGAATAGTTATGACCTGTCAGAACTGTGGGGAAACAGGTCATAATAGAAAGGGTTGCACAAATCAACCAAAACCACTGGTTCCTAAGGAAAAAAGGAAAGCAGGTAGGCCATTCAAGGAAAAGAATGTTGAACCTCAGTTGGTTGATGACCATGACATCCCTAGGTTTGTTAACAATGACATTAATGAGTTTGAAATGGGGGCTACAAACATTAGAGGGGTTTTAGGAGATGGTCGAGTGTTTTATTTAGGAAAACAGAGGAACAAAAGAGGTGGAAGTTCGAATAGGGGTCACTTGAAGATGAGAGGAGGGAAAACCAGGAGTGGAAGACTAATTCCAGCGCAGAGAGTTGCAAGAATGGGAACTTGGTTGGCTATGGATACTGCGAGTACTGATACTATTGAGGATCAGCGAAATATGCACTCAGGTTTCCCGGGCAGAACTGAAATAGCCAGTAATCAAGTAAACATACCAGGTACCTGTTACTTAACTGTCTTTACACTTATTGTAACTGTATTTACATTTATTATGTTATGACTCACTTAGATATAACATTTGACTTACACAAGAATCTCACTATGTGTATATGTTGATAGCTACACAAGAATCTCAAGTTGGAGGATCAAATGTAATGCCCAGACCTGTGTTGACTAGAGCTTGGAGAATAGCACAAAGTGAGATAGTGGAGACAAGGAGAATGACGGGAGGTTCAAGGGGTCGAAGAGTATCAAGGGTTGCTAAAGGAGCTTGCTCGGAGGGTGGAGCAACCACTAAGGCTGTTGGAAGACCAACAAGATCTGCTGAAGCTGACCAAATGGAACAACCACGACAAAAACCAAAAGGTGCAATGCTACCACCAAGGTTGCCAAGTCAAAGGATCATAAGTAAAAGATTTTCTGCACCAGCAAAAGGACCAGGTTCAAGTCTGGACAATGAAATTGTCCTAGACTAGATCCTTCTAAATCCTACAAACTTTGAATGTGTATGTATAATTAGCTAGCCCTATTTTGTTCACTGAAGGGCCTACTTTTATTAGCAACTCAAACTGATATAGTGCTGTAGTTATTGCCACTATATAATTGTGTAAGATAGTTGATGTAGTGCTGTTGTTGATGCCACTACCTAGCCCTATTTTGTGTCTTGAAGGGCATTGTACAGGACTTTGCATGCCAGTGTTCGTGTTGTAACAATGTATGCTACTCTTGCAGAAACATTATGTTATGAAAGAACACCAATGGTGTATGTATTTTCAGTGTTAGACATGTTGTAGTTACTATTTATGCAGATAATGCAGTTTATGAATGTAGCATGATATATGCAGATTATTGCACAGTTACTTCATTGTACTGGTAACAATTATGCAGATTATGGTACCTTATAAAAGTAGCATGATAAGGTGCATTTTATTGCACACTTTATGTACATTGCTTGAATGTAGTTACTTCCTTGCACTGGTACCATTTATGCAGATTATGCAAAATATGAAAGTAGCATGATACCATGACATCCTTTGAAAACACTTTATGAATATTATTGCACATTTTATATACTTTGATTGAATATAGTAGCTTCATTGCAGTGGTACCTTTTTTGCAGATTATGGATGTAACATGATTCCATGAAATAGCAAATGCACATGAAATGGCCAATATCAGTCAAATGCACATAGCAAATGCACATCAAATGGCCAATCTCATTCCATTTATGCACAAAGGCCATTAACTAATACACAAAGGCCAATGTCATATCTGTAACCAAAAAACAACACTCATTAACTAATACACAAATGCCAGTGTACTCATTCAAATGGCCAATCTTATTCCATTTATGCACAAACGCCATTAACTAATACACAAAGGCCAATGTCATATCAGTAACGAAAAAAGAACACTCATTAACTAATACGCAAAGGCCAATGTAGTCATACAAAACTAGTTAACATTTCTTGATCTACAACATGTCCAAAACAAAATTACACTAACCCAATAGTTGACAACAAGGTTCACAACCACAACGTTGATGCTAATTCCTAACGGACACAAGAACAATAACGACAACGAAAATGAAAACAACAACCATGAAACAAACACAACCAACCAAAAACGTGTCGTACATTTTGCCCTTCATCTTTAGGTCCTTCAATTCTTGGTAAATTTTGTCCATGGGAAACTCATCATGATGCTTGTTTGAAACAACCTTTTCAGAATCATATTGGTGGGTTAAAGCGTCAAGGTTGCACTCCAGCTTCTGGTTGTCCTTATGAAGATTGTACATGAGGTCTTTGTAGTATTCCGATGGCAACTCATCATCAAGGAATCCATAGACCTCACATTTATTGTCTTTATTCTTTACAAATACATAAAAGTTGTAAATATACAAAAAAATATCATACTCAACAAAACTGATAAGTGTATTAGAACTTACACGGGTGGGACACGCTTTGAATCTTCTTCCAGGATTCTCAGGAGTCCATGAAACCTGTTCATAGATTGGGAACTTACAAATACAATGCGTCATACGAGCAATTTCTTCTTTGGAATATCTCCTTCGATTATAACGCGACGACGACGACGACAAGGCCATTTAACTAACTAAGTTAAGGTGAATTGAAAAGGAATTAAAGTTTGAGTAAGTAATTTAAGGTCACTTGAATTGGGGCATTTTTAGGGTTCTTATGATTTGGGGATGATTTTTGAGAGAAAATGGAATAATAAAAATGGTTTGGTAGTTATACGTGGAAAGAGAAAAAAAAAGGAATACATGTTCAACGTGGAAATCAGACGTGGCCAACATACCGGTTACGTGGCACAAACCGGCTGTGTAAGTGGGAAAATGCTCAATAAAAGACAAGATAGTCGGGTTTGATAGCCAAAAGGGCTATTTTTTTTATTCGCTACGTCGAATTACTTTTTGTGACAAGTATGATGCTTTAATAGGTTATTAGCCCTTATAAAAGCTATGTTAAAATTTCAACTTATATATTACCTTATTGTTAATTTATCCATCTATGTTGGACAACATACACTCCTCACAACGACATTATTCCACTTCGCTCTCCTTGTGAGTCACACGTGAGCTTTTATCCAAACATCCACTCCTCACATTCATATCCACCCTCCCACACTCTACGCGCACCAATTAGAACACCACACTATGAATGTGCACATGGAGTCTTAGACCGACATTACTTGTGACATCATCAGCCGCCAATCTCTCACTAATGTTTGACAACAACTCGAAGATCACATTATGCATTCTGGTCTTATTTTTCCTATTGACTGATTCTTTACATTTTTTAGGTTGTATCTAGCAAAATTGATTAGAAATATTGAAAACATTTTTGAGGTGCTTTTGACTCTTGTATAGGAACTAAGAAAACACACACATATTATTTGTAGTGTTGTTTCTTATCAGTTATTGGAGTGCTCTTTATTTATTTTTTTACCAGTATAAGAGCACCATATATTTTGTTAGGATCGTTTCTATGGATAATATGGTGATTCGGGAGGTCTTGGAAGGTGGAAGAAAGCCATCTTCAAGTTAGAGAGAGAAGCTAGAGAGAGAAGGGAAAACTAGTAGGTGTTTTATTGATGAAGGATGAAATTACACTAAAAGTCTCACCCCTCCATGGAAGTATGGAGGGGTATTTATACCCAAACACTTACATCTATCACTAAATGACATAACAAGCCCTTGTGTTTAAGGTAACTAAGATAGAAAATGTAATCCCGTCAATATCGTTCCATTTATGAGTTAGGAGCGATTCCAACAATCTTCCCCCAATGGGACGACATAAGGGATTACTTACAACATTTACTACAAATATAGAAAACAAATGAAGAAAGGTCTTCATAAGCTCTTCAAGTGCTGAGGATGATGAAAGTTTACGCTCTTTGTCTTCTTCTTGTACCTTAACTTGAGAACCGTTTTCTTCACTTGTAGGCAAATGATGTAATATGCATAAATTGGATTAACTTCCCCCCAACTCATGCCGCATGTCTTTAGCAGCTTATCCGTACACTCCTTTTTGGCGAAGTTTCTAAATCAGCTTCCCCCCAAACTGACAACCGTCTTCAGCAGATTTGAAACTTTGATGTAGTGAACATTTCCTCTAACTTTAGAAGTTTTTAGTACGCAGCGGAATTTGTAGATGAGCAGTAAACCACACAAGGTAAATCTGACTTGTTGCGGAAAATTTCAGGGGTAACATGCAAGAAATCAACAAGATCTTCTCACGTATGTAGATGCTTCACACCAAACAAACCACGAAAGACGAAATGAAACGACTTCCCCTGAATGTTGCGGTTCATCGGAATAATAGTTACCGTGAATCGCAATTACCGATAAAATGATTGTGTGTGTGGCATCACAACATCATATTTAGGTAACTTCACACACGATAACTCTGTGAAAGTGAGACGAGAACACCAAAGTGAGACGTTTGAACCACAGATCGTCTCATTTCTTCCCCCTGATTGAAGAAATTCATGAAAGGAGAGGGTTTTCGCAAAAAATACAAAAACATCAAAGGAAGCAGACACCACCTATACTCTCTTCCCCCCGATGTTTTCAATGAATCGGAATCATACACCACGTATGTTGATGATGAATTGGAGACATTGAAACCATGTATGTTCAATTAATCGAACAAGTGTGAAGTACCATAAATATCTCTTGAGAATCAACTGGCGATAAAACTTCTCTACTCGTGTATACTCTTCTCAGCTAACTCTTTACCGACCCCATTATCATTCGGACGGCTTTTTGTAGTGACTACTGATGGAGAAAACCCAATATGACGAACTTGAGACAGAAGTAGTATAACCCGAACTTGTGACTTAAACTTGCACTATTGTCAGACGAAGAACCCTTTTTCTTAACTCCATCGAAAAAAGGTAAACTTAAAGTTTCTCAAATTATCCACACCTTAGTGTGACACTTGAGCACAACAACGTAACTCCTTAAAAGTGATAGTTATAAGCTGTGAGCACAACAACGTAACTCCTTACATCAGGTTCAACTAGATAATTCAAGTCTTTGTCATTCGAAACGGTTAAAGCTCGAACAAGGATCTCGAAGAATCATGCATCCAACCAACCCCGATATCTTCAGATACTAAGTACACGCACCCGTGAAATCCCACTTCAACCTCAAATAAATAATAGTGAATTCACGCCGTAGTCACATCTTGCGGTTAAATTCCCACGACTAGCCTTCGTAAATTTGTTAAGGTGAACTACGATAATGGATTATCCCGATCTTGTCAAAATGTATCCTCGTGAAAATTGTAACAACCAAAATACCACTCCATTTACCGAATATTGTACCAAGGAATAAACATAATGTATAAAAATACATTTGTATAAAATTTTAGCTCAACTCAGAAACTATTCGGATCCACTATTACTCCATGACCAAGTTTGGTTAATAGTTTAGTCCAATCCACAACGTGAAATCACGGCCCATTGATAATTCCAACCGGATCACACTTCAGCCTAAACGAGTGATATCCAATCCAACAAACCAAAACGAGTCTCGGCCCAACAGTAAGTAACCTAGTCCATGTGAGGCTACCAATAACCGGTTATAAACTAAATTGCCCTAAATCACACTCAACATTTCATAACCTAATCTCACAAGTTAAAATCAACGCCTACCATCTAACTTTCTCTCACCTTATAACAACACATATCTCATCAAAAACTATCTCATCTCATCAAGGTTATTACCAACATAAACCATACGCAGCCTATACCAATTCTTCATCTCATACGAATCAAGAAAAACATAAGAGATTATGTCAAGATCCGTTGGGGTCTAAGGTAGGTTTTTTGTAATGATTCTGTAAACGAACTGAAGAATTAGAGAATAACTATTATGTTATTTCTCTATTCTTTTTGTATCGGATAACAATTGAAGTTAAACTTCAATAATCAATGATGATATTTCGTGTAACCCTTCAGTGGGTTGATATGAATATCACGAAAAATCTGAGATTTTGATTTGATATTCTTTTACAATTTATTCCGAGTCGTGTTGAAGGGATTTAGCAGATTAGTATTTTTGAGTTGAGGTTAGAAGGAGATGGGATGTTGAGTAGATTGGTTGGCTGTGGTAATTTAGTTTTAACATCCGACGCGTCTTTTTGGTTTGTTGTTTCATTTGGGCTCGTGATGTATAACCTGAAGCCACAATAAAGTTTTGGTATTTGGTTTGGTCAAGGTCAAAGAGTCAAGTCCCTTCTTCATCTAATCTGTTCATCTTACGCGTAACCTTGGTTGAAAGAAGAGTTATGCGTAAATCAAAGCCTTATGCGTAAACACATCTTACGCGTAAGCCAAGATTATAGGCGTAAACAACTTACGCGTAGGCAAGGTTATGCGTAAAGAGGGTCTTACGAGTAAGCTTACTCGTAAGCTTAAAGCTTACGCGTAGGCTTATGCGTAAACATGCATTCTTACGAGTAACTTCACAGTTACTCGTAACCGATCTGAAGATGAGGTCTTATGCGTAAAAATAGGGTTTTGACCCTTTGTTGACTTTTCCGGCGTGCTTTTTCCGACCAGATTCAGACCAGTTTCATTGTAACCCAGAAAGTTGGTAAGAAAACTCTTCATTTTTCCCCGTTTGACCACTTGTATATGACCAGTTGTTGACTACAAGAAACTTTCACTAATATTTGGACAACAAAAAATACGAGTGAAACGAAAATGAATAAATCTGTTAAGACCTTTTTCATTTCAGTTAACCCATACTATTTTTGACCAGAAAAATACATTTAACTTGTATAAAAAAAACTGTTAAACAACAAAAAAAAATGTTAAAAGCTAACAACTTTGTTTAAAAACAGATTTTTATACAAGATTTTGACAAGATAAAATCACCAAAAATCAACCAATGATACAAAACCGACCTTGCTCTTGATACCAATGTTAGGATCGTTTCTATGGATAATATGGTGATTCGGGAGGTCTTGGAAGGTGGAAGAAAGCTATCTTCAAGTTAGAGAGAGAAGCTAGAGAGAGAAGGGAAAACTAGTAGGTGTTTTATTGATGAAGGATGAAATTACACTAAAAGTCTCACCCCTCCATGGAAGTATGGAGGGGTATTTATACCCAAACACTTACATCTATCACTAAATGACATAACAAGCCCTTGTGTTTAAGGTAACTAAGATAGAAAATGTAATCCCGTCAATATCGTTCCATTTATGAGTTAGGAGCGATTCCAACATATTTTCTAACGTTTTATCTCTACTCATCTCATTACCCACACAAAATTATAAAATGTGTTTTCCTCTCATTATCGGTCTTCTTCTAACGGTAGTTTGATCCACATGTCACAATCTTCTTAGTAAGATAATATGTAAGATTATTAAACAAGAGGAAATATCATCTCTCTATTTATAAACCACCAACATAGTATTTTTGATATACGGTCGGTTGGTTTGTACTTAAATGGTAATTGGGATTTTTTTTTACATGTACTTGGGAGTTGGGAGTTTAAGAAGTTAAAATTCGAGACATTCATTTGGGCTTCTTCAAACTTTACTATCAAATTACCACTTTATAGAAGTTTAACATAAAGTGAAAAATACAATTTACGAAGAAACAAGCAAAATCTTAAACTAGCAATTGAATACGTGTGCCAAATTATGCAACGACTAGCAATTGAAGACGTATGCCAAATTATGCAACGACCAAATGTAACCTGTGAAGGTAGAATTCTCTTTATGTTGAATGACGTGGGACCGCAAGTTTTTCTTATGCATCTTGGTGTTTATATACGAACTTTCTCGCTTTCAACTTATACTGCTTGAGCGATGTGGGATTTAACCCAACACCCCCTAGGCATCCTATCTTGAGTATGTAAAAACATGAGAAGCTTACATAGTCTAAATGCCACATACCATATCTCTAGCCTCACATCACAACGGCATTATTCCTCTTCACTCTTCTCATCACCCTCCACGATCAGCCCCAAGCGGACTCAATTACAGTTTCGGTGTAACTGAATTTTGAGTCACCAGTGAAGCAACTGTAGGTCCGGATGAAGATCCGGGTGCGGAGTACACAACAAATTTGCTGATATTCGGCTTGTACCATTGTGCATTTTGGTGTTATATCTTTCTTATCGTCGACACTTTACTATGTTATTGAGGTTGTAATTTGCTTGAGTTGCACATATATCTTTTAGAATTAATTTGCTAACACTCATAGAAGTTAGAGGTGTATATTGTTTATTATATCTTTTTGAGTATTTGTTCTCTTAATATAATGTTACTCGTCATTCTCTTCCTACTTATAACCTCTAGCTTCTTTGCTTCACAAAAAGAACAAAAGCTAATTGATGTTAAACAATTTGTTACAACATATGTTTTGAATTTACCTAACTACAAATGCTAGCTAGAAAGTGTTTACACATATAAAAAGTTTAGTCAAACTACTAAAATTGCAGACAAAATAAGTAGAAATAGCCGGAAGCATGTTTTCCAGTAATGGGAGCTTGTTCTCCAGTGAAGTAAGCGGGAGCTTGTAAAAAAAGAAGCATTCACGTAAGCGTGTACGTTGTTCTCCAGTGAAGTAAGCGGGAGCTTGTTTTCTAGTGAAGCAAATGAAAGCTTGTTCTCTAGTGAAGTAAGCGGGAGTTTGCGAAAAAAAACATTCACATAATACATCTATTAACGAAATATGCAAGTAATCATGTAACCTTGTTCTCTAGTAGTAAGCGGGAGCTTGTTTTCTAGTGAAGCAAATGGAAGTAGTAAGTGGGAGTTTGTTTTCTAGTGAAGCAAATGAAAGCTTGTTCTCCAGTGAAGTAAGCGGTAGCTTGTAAAAAAAAAAAAAAAAAAAAAGCATTCACATAATACATCTATTAAGGAAATATGCAAGTAAAGTAGATGTACATTGGTTTTTCTTCTAATTATATCCTCATAATCCTATTCATATATTGCTCTAAAGTCTACATATTCATCGATGTGGGACAATTACAAAAACAAAACTCATTCAACCTTCAATTATTCTTCAAACTTGTGTACGTTTCAAAATGACTTAATGACCACGTCTCCTCCCTCACAGCCTCACTTACACACATACAAACAAAACTACACTGAGCCATCACCGAATCAACTAGAACACACCATACTCACTCTCTACATGGATTGCCGTCACATGTGAAGTCACCAAGACTGTGGCTCTCTTCGATACCATCCCGCCAAACACCATCAAGCTCAACGGTTATATTCCTCTTATTATTCTAACAAAAGCATCCATGAATCGTCACGTATGCACCTATACACCTGGTCATATGAAGAACAAGCCAAATATTCAAATAAGGTGATCATCATGAAAACAACATATATAAATGATTAGTGGTACCTTTGCTATATGCCGAGTCGACCATGTATTTCAAAAGGCAAAGCATACATTTTATGAATATCCAAGTGAGTTTAAAGATATGCAGTGCCACAACATTTTTTTTACATGACTAATTACATTCAAGGCAAATAGAAACACTGCTGAACAGTTGTATATAAGGATTTTGGCTCTAGTAATGAGTCTTTCAATGTCCATCACATTTAAACTCATATCTTCATAATACAAAAACAGAAACACTACTGACCAGCTGTGTATAGCTGTTACATGATGGCTCTAGTAATAAGGCTTTCTTTTTTTGACACGTGTTGTGGTTTTTGGTCGCTATAAATTTTTCGCGACCAACCGGTCCTATTTGGTAAACTACATAATTCCGGTCCTCTCCTTATCACATGCGTTTGACAGGGTCCATCTGTGAAATTTTCGCATAAAAAAAGTATGGTATGATAAAGTCATCAAATAGTGATAAATTATTTAGTGCTGAGATGACAAGTTTTTAGATCGAGGTGAATCGTTATTCAAGGGGTTCTACTCATATAATAGGTAGATGTGTTTATACAAAATCCAGCTTGTTAAAATTTCCATAGTTTTTGTTGTATATTTCTCTAAAGTAGTTTATCCATCCATGTGGGATGCTTACTAAACAAGAACTCATTTCTTTCTCCACACTTTAATCCAAGTGGCTTAACGCCCACTCCACACCTCACTCCCACACTCTCCAGCATCAACTCATGTAACACTTCACACTAAATCTGACGTCGCCGATCTCTTCTAGTGGTTGTCATTAGCTTTAAGCTTACATACTAAATATCAGTATTCTATTTATTGACTATCGGCATAACTAGAGCTTCCTCTTTAGTGTGATTAGAGTTTCGGACTTTCGGTGTGTTGGTGTAGCAGATTTTGAGTCACTGTGACCAATTATTGATCGTGGGTTAAGATCGGAGTGTGGAGTACAACGAATTTGTTGATATTCGGCTTGAACCATTATGCATGTTGGTGTTATATTTCTCATCGATCGACTCCTTATACCATTAGGCATTTTGGTGTTATATTTCTCATCGGTCGACTCTTTATACGTTATTCACTTATTGAGGATGTATCTTGCTTGAACAGAACATGTACGTATGATATATATTTGTGCACAACGACACAGTATATTGGTTTTGTGCACAACGATTGTATATTGGCTTTAAAAATACGATTACATTAAAATACCATCCGGTAACTCCATATCATATTACATGTAATTCCTACATGATCCAAATTATAAATTGCTCGTGTGTTTGTTCATTCATCCATGTAGGATAAAGTCACAAAACCGAACGCATGTCCTTCTTCAAACTTTTGTTTCAAGTGGCTTAACCACTACTCGCAGGCTTACCTAAACACAAACTTTTGTCCCTCTTCATTCGTCTCATCATCCTTCTCGGGTCATTACCGAGCGAACTCAACCCAAACACACACTCCTTACGTTCATCTCAACACTCCCACACTCCCTTATTCACTGAACACCTTACAACGGTTGTTTTTATTAGATTGTTATTTCGTAAGTTAAATTTACTTTTTGAAATAAGAAAGTTCTATTTTGTGATCATACATATGCAAATTGAAATTTATATGTTATTTATAAATTAAAATCTATTTATGAAATAGGTGGTGTAAGTTTCAAAAAAGTTGTCGTTCTAAATAAAAAAATAAAAATAAATAAAATAAAAAAATCAGTTAATATAAATGATACTCGTACACAAAAATTATGCATAGTATGCTTATTTTTTTTTTAGAAATGCAGCAATATAAAACAACTAAAGAAAACAATTACAAACAAAAGTCATCCAAACTCCCTAATCAAGATAATTAAGAAGGAATGGACCATGGGAACTACAAGAAATCACGAAACATAAAAACAAGACACAACAAAAAACCAACTAAAGGACAATAGACCACATGGGACACTCTCACTTTATCCATACACACTGACCAAATCCAAACTAGACAAAATGCTAAATATAAGCACTCCCTAGAAGGACAAGACCAAAAGATGGATAGAACACATACCAGATATATAAATATAAAGTACCACACTAATTAAAGAGCCCTTTAAGGGTGATGGGGGTGGTTGCCAATTTTTTTGTTGGCATAGATTTGGGCTAATCATAAAGTGACATGTCACTTGCCAAATTCTATGTTAAATGGTGTAAGTTTGATGGGGGTGGTTGCCAAATTTTGGCATTGGTTGTCAAATCTATTTTTGTTTTAAAACCAAAAACTAAAACTTTATACATTTTCAACAAACCAAACGGTCAAAAAATTCCATGCCAACGTTAGCATATACGTGCCAAAATTCCATGCCAAAATCACATGCCGATGCCCATTTTTTATGAGGGGTGGTGTTTTGCCGATGCCAATTTCGGTACCACGGCTCCATGCCTATCACCCCCATCACCCTAAGTATCACACAGGAGCACAACCTGATGCTATGCAGATGCTGCACAATACTGAGAAAGATTTTGTCTTGACTTCAGACTCCACAAACAATCTTGAACACTTGAAACTGTTACTCTAGCTGACATTTTATAGGATAAAGTAACGATTGCTGCCAGTCTATAGCTTTGTATTTTTTTGATCTTCTAACAATCCACTCGTAGCTTTTTAATTAGATATCTTGAACAATTTTATTTGTACTTGTCACTTTCTTTCTAAACGCACGAGAATTTCTTTCTTTTCAAATAAAGTATCCAGATGTCCAAATAACCGATTGCGAAACTCGAGAAATGTTAGTAAGGACATGAACATTTCCATATGACGAAAAAATTCATCAATGGAAAAAGCGTTAACATTCCCCATCTTCAACCAACTAAAGATCTTGACCCACACACTCATAGCAAGATCACAAGTGACCAAACTATGAGCACATGTTTCAACCGCATTATTACAACCTGGACAAAGAACCGAATCCAAATCAATACCTCTCTTATCAAGCTCCAAGCGAACCGGAAGTCTACCCTTCAAACCTCTCCACACAAAGATGTTTACTTTTTTCGGCACCAACTTATTCCAAAGCGTTTCTTGACCTCCACTCTCCACCATTAGGATATTTTCCTCGACTAATCTTGATAATTCGTTGACCTTGAACTCCTGATCTTCGGATAACGCCCACCACGATCTATCCCTACAGAAATAAAAACATTTTATTTGCAAAACACCCATTAAATCATCACACTCCTTACAAACTCTACCCCTAATATCTCTACCCCAATCCCACTTCCAACACCACACTTCGTTTACCCAATCGCCCTTCTCTATCACACTACCCTCTTTTCCCCTATCTAAATGAAAAAGTCTAGAAAATCTGTTGGGGTGTATATCCCAGAACAGGGTTAAGACAATCAATGACAGTAGCAATACCACTAGGTGGTTACCGGATATCACTTGGAATCGTGTAATCACTTTCCAAAGTAAACTATTCGACCCTAATGCCTGGGTATCACGAATATCTACTTGGGATAAGACCAAATGCAGTTAGAGAATTAGGCACAATTCTATAACCCTTTTGCTAAAGAGTGTTTATGTTTTCTGTATCTTTTTCATGCATAATCAGATCTCCTATTTATAGGAGGTTACTCTTAGCTAGTCAAATGGAATTATGAGTATTAATCGGCCCATTAATAGCCTCATAATTATCCCCATTATAGCCGTTAGTGGTTACATGACCAATTACGTGGTCATTAAGCAGTTGTAATCTGTCATTTAGCGATTTTAACACTAGCAAGTACTTTAACACTAGCGTACTTTCATACCATTAGCGTACTTTCACACTAGCGTACTTTCATAGTGCTATCGGGATACACTGCTTCTGGAATCCACAAGCTTCGTGGAAACACAAGCTTGGGAAACATCGCTTATCGCTGGAAACCACCAGTAGTTTCCATAAGCAGTACTTTCCACGAGCAGTACTTTCTACTAGCACTACCAATACAAACCACAACAAGAGTCAGGGTGTTCATGGACCTTATGGGTGTACACTCCGTACCTTCTAACCCATTACAAGGTGTGAACTAATCCCACAAGTGCACTAAATTTTCCAACAATCCTCCCCAAATTTAGTTTACTTCCTTTGCATGAAAATTAAACATCAATCAAAACATGTGCATAAATGAAAATGTCCTGAGGATTGAATTTTCATCTTAGTAAATTACACGTTTCAAATATTCGAGAATCAGGGTGTTCTAAGAATTGAACCCTTCAACCCATTTGAATACTTGAAGATAAAATACACACAAGTTTTCAAACACTTAAAAGCTCCTGATACTATACAAGCCATGTGTCCATATCCAAATTCATAAATGTTGTAAAAGCTAAAAGTCCAAAGCTTCCTGAAGCGACAAAACTTCAACATTTACATAGGTGGTTCCTCTTTATTCATGCTCCTGCCAAGCACTTTTTCAAAGAAAATTAACCATTAAGAAGTAAAGACTTCATCCTCCTTTCAGAGTTCTCGAGCACAACCTCGGGATGTAAATAAAACATGTGCTCCAGTCCACTGAATGTTCAGCTTTCCACATCGAACTCAGCTCCCAAGTTTCCTCAGGAGGGAGTTGGGTGTCCTAGCATTCAGTGACTAAGTTGGACTTAAACCCATCCCTTTAGCAGACTTTATAACCAAGTCTCTAGCCAGACCCTTCGTCAAGTGATCAGCTAAGTTCTGTTGAGATCTCAAAAACTCTATAGATACCACCCCTCTGACACCTAAGTATCTAGACTTACCATTGTACATCTGGCTATAAGCCATAGCCAATGTAGCTGCACTATCACAACGGATAGAAATAGGTGCTATAGGTTTAGGCCACAATAGAATCTCAAGAAGCAAGTTTTTCAACCATTCAGCTTCTTTACCAGCAGCTGCCAAAGCTACATATTCATATTCCATTGTTGAACTGGTGATGCAAGTTTGCTTCTTGGATGCCCAAGAAATTGCACCTCCACCAAGTAGGAATACCCACCCACTGGTAGACGAATTGTCTTCATGTTCTCGATCCAACTTGCATCAGTGTATCCTTCCAACACCGATGGGTAACCAGTATATGAGAGACTATAATCCATAGTTCTCTTCAAATACTTCATTACCCTTTGAACTGCTTGCCGCTGATTAGCACTAGGATTACTAGTATACCGCCAATTTTCCCATTGCAAAACCAATATCAGGTCTTGTACAAGTCATGGCATACATCCGGCAGCCAATTACCCTAGAATACTCAAGTTGAGATACAGCTTTGCCATTATTAGGCATCAGCTTCTCACATGTATCCATAGGTGTACTCACTGGAGTACAATCAAAGTAATTGAATTTTCTCAGCACTTTCTCAATATAATGAGACTGAGAGATAGAAATTCTATTATTCTCATGTTTAATCCTTATACCAAGGATAACATCAGCCTCCCCCATGTCTTTCATGGAGAACCTTGATGACAAAAATTCCTTTGTCAAGTCAACCTGATTTTGGTCAGTGCCAAAAATCAGCATGTCATCAACGTATAGACAAATGATGACTCCTTTACCAGATTCATCAAATTTGCTATATACACATTTGTCAGCTTGGTTAAGAACATAACCACTAGACAAAACCACTTCATCAAATTTTTGATGCCATTGCTTAGGTTCCTACTTAAGTCCATAAAGAGACTTAATCAGTTTACACACCTTTTTTTCATTGCCAGGCAAGATGAAGCCCTGAGGTTGGCTCATATAAACCTCCTCTTCCAATTCACCATTCAAGAAAGTGTCTTCACATCCATCCGATGAATAATCGATTGTAAATGGATGCCATAGCAATCGCCAGCCTTATGGTAATCGATACGAGCCACAGGGGCTTAAGTATCAAAATAGTCTATCCCTGACTTTTGTTTAAAGCCCTGAATAACTAGTCTAGCCTTGAACTTTTCAATAGTTCCATCTACCTTCATTTTCTTCTTGAAAATCCATTTGCAACCCAAAGGTTTGCAACCAGATGGTAGATCAACCAACACCCAAGTGTTGTTGCCCATGATGGAGTCCATCTCATCATTGATTGCTTCTTTCAAGAAAGCAATATCCTGGGACTTCATTGCTTCTTCAAATGTCTTGGGATCATCCTCAACAATGAAGCAATAGGAGTATTGCTCTGAGACCTCATCCCTTGTTCCTTCAACTAAGTATAGTTGAAACTCAGGTCCAAATGACTTTGGAGTCCTGACCCTTTTGCTCTTCTTGAGCACATGTTCAGGTTGTTGAACCACAACCTCATCAGGGACCACTGATGGTTCATCATCAGGGACCTCTGATATACCAGTGTCATGAGTTCAATTAGGAATCCTCTGACTTGGTCTAGGGACTGATGAGAATCTATTCTCATCAAAATTTGCATCCCTTGATTCAATTATTGAGTTAATCTGAACATATTCATTAGGTTAAATAACATAGAACCTAAAAGCCTTGGAATGCTCAACATATCCAACAAAGATGCAATCAATGCCTCTTTCACCCAAAGTTTTCAACTTTGGATCAGTGGAGTCTTACAACCCCTACAACCCCACCTGAGATAGTTCAGGTTAGGTTTCCTTTTAGTCTAGAGTTCATAAGGGGTAACCTTGTTCCTTTTGTTGGGAACCCTATTTAATAAATAGCAAGTTGTTAACATAGCTTCACCCCGTAACGCTTGACTCATCCTGAATAGGACAACATGGAATTAACCATCTCCTTCAGTACCCTATTTTTCCTTTCAGAAATACCATTTTGTGAGGAGTATAAGGGCGCGTTTCATGGATAATTCCAACAGATTGAAAATACAGAGTATCCATGTACTCACCTCCCTATCAGTCCTTAATCTTTTGATCAAAGACCCAAGTTGTAATTCAACTTCAGTTTTAAACACTTTGAATTTATCTAATGCTTCATCCTTGGAATGAAACAAATAAACATAACAAAACCTAGAAGCATCATCAATAAATGTCACAAAGTACTTCTTGTTCCCCAAAGAGGGAGTGGCATGCAAATCACACAGATCACTGTGAATAAGCTCCAAGAGATTAGTCTCACGACTAACACCCTGAAAAGGTTTCTTGGTAATCTTGGTCAACATGCAAGTTTTACACTTTTCAGTGTCCATGTCAAAGGCTGGGATTAACCCATCCTTAGACATATCTTGCAATCTTTTATAGTGTACATGGACAAGTCTTGCATGCCATAGGCTAGAATCAGTGTCAGTGGTGGTCACAAAAGCTAAATTAACACTGTCAGTGGTAATATTAAGCCTGAACATTTGATTACATAAATAACCAAAACCAATAAAAACACCATTCTTAGAAAGCACAAATTTATCAGACTCAATAACTTGTTTATATCCATAATTATTCAATACACTACTTGAAACCAAGTTCTTCCTTATATCAGGAACATGAATAACATTAAACAAAGTTACAATCTTTCCGGAACTAAAATTAAGATCTACACAACCACGACCATGCACCAAGGCTGTTGACTCATTTCCCATGTGAAGAATAGAACCATCATTCATTGACTCATAAGTCTTGAACCAGCTTCTATCTTTACACACATGAACTGTCGCACCAGAGTCAACCCACCACGCAACATCATCATCCTCGCACATAAAAGATTCGATACATATGTAACATAACAAATCAAAAAGACTTATTAAACATATTCTGACCTTTCAGTGAGTTGGCTGATCCACCACTCCCTGAACCATTAGTGCCTGATCCATTGGCTTTACCACCAACTTTAACACCCTTGCAGTCCCTTTTAATGTGACCAGTCTTGCCATATTTCCAACAAGTAGGTGTTGCCTTCTTGTTAGGATTTGCCCTTGTGTTGTCATGATATTTGCGTTTGCCTTTGTTGTCATTGTACATGGTGGAGTTATTATGCTCCACCATATTGACAACAGATGCACCAGTAGCATTGCTACTCTTTGGCTTGTCATTATCCTGCACCTTGAGAGATTCCTCAATGCGCAGATGACTGCCCAACTCAACCAGAGTTAACTCCTCTTTCTTATGTTTCAAGGTATGCTTGAAATCTTTCCAAGAAGGAGGGAGTTTGTCAATGACACAAGAGACTTTAATAGCCTCATCCATGTTCATATTGTGTTGTGTAAACCTTCCAAGTATTCCAAGAAGTTCATTGTATTGTTCCATAACTGGTCTTGAATCAGTCATTTTGTAATTTGTGAAATTACTAACAAGGAACTTCTTACTTGATGCATCCTCAGCCATATATTTGGCATCCAAGGAATCCCACGTTCTTTGGAAGATTCAAAGTTCTGATAAATATCAAACAGAGAATCAGACATACCATTGAGAATAAGACCTCTGCATATGTAGTCATCATTCTCCCATTTGCTCCTCCTCCCGACCGCTCCACAGTAGCATCATCACCATCATCAGGAATAGGTTTGGTTAGCACATACACCACACTCATGCTTGACAGCAAGAAGTGCATCTTCTTCTGCCACCTCCTAAAGTCCACCCCTTCAAACTTATCAAGCTTGGCAAAGTTTGAAGCCATGTGTTTCATTGCAGCAGCAGCCATTGATTATCACAAATAGTTTACTTTGATTGTTGGGGTGTATATCCCAGAACAGGGTTAAGACAATCAATGACAGTAGCAATACCACTAGGTGGTTACCGGATATCACTTGGAATCGTGTAATCACTTTCCAAAGTAAACTATTCGACCCTAATGCCTGGGTATCACGAATATCTACTTGGGATAAGACCAAATGCGGTTAGAGAATTAGGCACAATTCTATAACCCTTTTCCTAAAGAGTGTTTATGTTTTCTCGTATCTTTTCATGCATAATCATATATCCTATTTATAGGAGGTTACTCTTAGCTAGTCAAATGGAATTATGAGTATTAATCGCCCATTAATAGCCTCATAATTATCCCCATTATAGCCGTTAGTGGTTACATGACCAATTACGTGGTCATTAAGCGCTTGTAACCGTCATTTAGCAAGATACTTTAACACTAGCAATACTTTAACACTAGCAGTACTTTCATACCATTATCGTACTTTCACACTAGCAATACTTTCATAGTGCTATCAGTGGATACACTGCTTCAGTGGAATCCACAAGCTTCAGTGGAAACACAAGCTTCATTGGAAACACCGCTATCGCTGGAAACACCGCTATCGCTGGAAACATCGCTATCGGAAACCACAAGCGGTACTTTCCACAAGCAGTACTTTCTACTAGCACTACCAATACAAACCACAACAAGAGTCAGGGTGTTCATGGACCTTATGGGTGTACACTCCGTACCTCCTAACCCATTACAAGGTGTGAACTAATCCCACAAGTGCACTAAATTTTCCAACAAAATCTATCACAAAGCCTACAATTATCCACCCATATATCACCTTCCCTCTTAAACCTCCGCCACCATTTTCCTAATAAAGCCAAATCTTTTGCCCGCAATGACCCAATATTTAGACCCCCCAACCCATTTGGTGCTAGTATTAGTAGCAGGTTACTTGGATATTATGAGTTTATGACTATGCTGATTAGAATGTTGACTTATATACCTTGTAATTTGATACTATTTGTTTAACCATAAAAAAAAAGCTCAACAACCTAAAGCCGTTTTTCACCAGCAACCCAAAGCCGTCAGCGACCAATTGTTCATCAGCAATCCAAGGCTAATGTTCATAAGCGACCATTACGTTTTGATGTTAATTATGAAATATGTTATGGTGTTATTTCTAATGGTACCAAGCCAAACGACTTGTAACTTGTTTAGCTTTCAGAGCATCTTCGTTCAATGCTTATTTATATGAATGTTCATAGTGATATGGATGTGAGGTGGCTTCAAATATACAGAGTATATACAAAAAAAATGAAAAAAAAAGTACCACCCCGTAATTTACACCTATTTTATAATGAAAAAATGTAATAAAAGTTAGTTTTTGATGTTTATAAGTTTATATAAGAATAGTTTGCTAAATTTGTAAATGTTGAGGCTATAAATCTTGGACATGTCAATGTTATAAATTTGTAAATATATATTATGCACAAGTTATAATTAGTTTGGCACTAACTTTGGAGATGCACAAAATGGACTGCAAGAAAAGCAATTGTCTGGTTGTTTACTTCTTTTTGTAGAAAGGTATAATGAGGAATGATGATTTTATTGATTGATTACTTTCAATACAATGTACATATAAATAGGTAAATACCGAATATTCTAGAATTCGGGCTTGGGCTTGAGCCCATTACATATTACAGACTAACACTCCCCCGCAGTTCGAGCAGCGAAATCGCGAAAGCTCGAACTGAAGAGTAAAGCTAATAAACAATAATCTAAAGCAAGTAAATAATTGTTGATGAAGACATTCGACAACAAGCGGTAGCATCTTCAGCAGCAGCAATAAACCGGGTAAACCAAAGTATCCCATACAACTAAACAAAGATGAGACAACGAAAGTTGGTTCTAAAACTTCAACCCCCAAAGAACCTTCCAAACAAACGGGGCGTGTTTTTCCATAGAAAAACATAAACATCCAATTTTTTTTTTTTTTTTTTTTTATTTTTATTTTTTTAAGGTGAGTTTAGAAGTGGGATAGACTGATTGGAAGAGGAGAATGGAGGTGAGGAAAGTGTCTGATGAGGGTGAGCAGATGAGAAGACAGCAGGTGAGGATGCAGTAGATTTTTTTTTTTTTTTTAACAGTCGTCTTGGGAATTGATACCCTGGATTCGACACCAACAAAAGTCGTCTTGGGAATTGATACCCTGGATTCGACATAAAACAAAAGTCGTTTTGGGAATTGATACCCTGGATTCGACACCAACAAAAGTCGTCTCGGGAATTGATACCCTGGATTCGACACCAACAAAAGTCGTCTCGGGAATTGTTACCCTGGATTCGACATAAAAAAAAAACATTTATTTATTTATTTATTTATTTTTAAATAATAATTGATGCTCTCTTACTTTATCAACGTGCAAAAGCAACACCACTATCAATGATACACACTTTCACTTTCACTGTTATTTGCTCTTACAATACTCAAATAAAGCTTACCCATTTACTGTAGATCCATAAAGATTCCATTTTGGTTTGTTTCTTGGATCAATGTATTTGTTGTGATCAGTGGACCAGTGAAAATGATGACGAAAATGATGACGGACCCCTGGTGTAGATCCATAACCAAGACAACACAAATCCAAAACACGAATCCAAACACCAACCGTCAATCAAGTGAACAGCTTCAAACTTTAATGCAAGCGGGTCAAATATCGGGAAGCTTAAGCTTCAACGGGGGCTTCTTTATGTGGCCTACTTAGCATCAAATTGACAGATGGTTTTTTTTTTTTTTTTTTGGAGGAGACAACGGTGGTTAGGATTGGTGGTAGTAGACATGATGTAGAGGCAGTAGAGGGTTTCGTATTTTTGAAATCGACAAAAGAATTGTTTTTCTACCAGAGATTCGAGAAACAGGAGAGTACATTGCAGAGTTAAAGCTTCATCCCGACGTTAACAATTGACAGAAGAGAAAAGAAAAGGTTTAAAGGGAGCCCTCCAACCTTCATGAGCCGACGGAGGCGGCGGAAGATTGAGGTAGCGGAAGAATTAGGGTTTATTCTCTGATACCATGTAGAAAGGTATAATGAGGAATGATGATTTTATTGATCGATTACTTTCAATACAATATACATATAAATAGGTAAATACCGAATATTCTAGAATTCGGGCTTGGGCTTGAGCCCATTACATATTACAGACTAACACTTTTTCGATTGCTATCACCGTTGTTATAGCTCCGCCATCGCCCACGTCCATGGAAGTGCCCGCCTGGTTTATTCCAAATGTCCCTAACTGTATTCACACGTAAAAAAGTTACAAGATCAAATTGATATTAATTTCTAGCTCTAACATCTAAAGCCAAATGTGCATCCCTGTTTTCACACGTAAAATTTTGAGCAAATGACATGACATTATTGTTTTATTTCAAATTCTAACCGTTATTGTTGATTTCTAGGAGCTTTTAACATAGCTCTTGTTTAAAGAAATTAAGAAATGTGTAATGACACTATCCTAACTTTTAGAACTCGATCATCGGAATATTTGGTAACTAGAAACTAGCTACCCAACAAATTATTCTGCAAGTAATTTTCTTTTAGAAAAAAACTAAAATCTTAAAATAATTAGGAATGTTTCCAGTTAGTTTATTGTAATGACAGTTCCCTTAGCTGAGTTAAGTTTCCAATGGTGTTGGAGACAGTGACGGAGCCAGGAATAAATATGACTGTGTGCACAAATGTTTTTGAACTATAATATAATAGAGTTAAAAGTGGAATAAAACAAAGATTTCATAAAAACGATAAATAAATGAAAACATTACATTCAAATTAGTGATTCTACGATCTCCCATAGCAAAAAAACGCTTACGAACACCCTCATTTTTAACATTAATAATTTCTTCTTTCTCTATGGCACAAGTTAAAGCGCCGTTAAAATAATCATTTCCCATCCGACACGCGAAATCAGCTTTTAATGATCTTCATTTTTGAAAAACATCTTTCAACCGTAGCAGTAGCAACAGGCAATACTAAAGCCAACTTCAACAACCGATAAACCAAAGGATAAGATGTATGCTTTTTCTTATCCACCATCTTCCAGCAAGTTCGGCAATACTATCCAAGTTAGCGAAACCTTTATCGTTAAGCATGATCTGATAATAGACTCCAAGTTCTGTAGGAAGTCTTAACCTTTCCATATAAGTAAAATCACGCGGATACATCTCACTAAGTTTCACTAACTTTGATATACTAAATTCTGAAAATGAATCATGCGGGCTCAACGCCGCCATATAATCAAGTAAATCGGTGCCTCCCTCACTAAAACAATCTCCAAACTCTTGAATTTTCATATCCATAACAGTGTTGAATATATCGACCTCGAAATGACGTTGATTTGTAATTCTATCCTTTCGGCCTCTTGAATGAAAGCCAACCATATTTACCATCTTAATGTCATGTTTACCACAAAATTAAGTTACATTCTTCAAAAGTGAAGGAAAACTCGTTGCCCTATACTCTTGCAATGCTGTTTTGGTTCCTTTTACCAATGAAACAAACTACAAATTAGAGCCATTACACGAAATCTTTTAAACAAAAATCACACAATTTCATATCACTATTACATAATTATTAATCCTAACAATTGGTGAACAATATAAATAATATACGGAGCAAAAAAAAGACTATTACATGATTAATCCTAACAATTGGTGAACAATATAGATAATATACACAACAAAAAAGACAATTCAAGAAAATTACTTGTTATAAATTTAAAAGATATAATAAACAATTGTAAACAACCAATAATTATACTATCAACTTAAGATATAATAAACAATTGAATGATATATGTCGAACACTCGAACATGTTTCATACTCTCCAATTTTGGATTTTATAAAATTGTTAGGATAATGAATAAACCTTTTTCATTGATAAACCTATTTCATCTTTAGGATTTTGTGCTTTAATTTATTAAATTTGTTTTATCTTTTGCCTTTTGTCATATTGGGGCTTTTACAAAATTCTATATATTTTTTTATTAGTAATTAAACCAACTAAATAATACTAGAAACATATTTTGATGCACCGGGTGTATTTAAGATACATTTTAAAAAAAATCGATAATTTTTTCAAAAATTAACACTATATCAAAAAATTCCATGGGGTGCAAGTGCACCCGCGGGCACCCCCTAGCTCCGTCCCTAGTTGGAGAAATCACATGTAACGCCGGTCCATACACAAAGTGACTGATGTGTTCCAGTGGATGCGTTGGGAGAGTGGAAGGGTAGTGAGGATAGAGATGCGGCGGTTATGTCACTTGAAACAAAAGTCTAAAGAAGAAAGAGAGTTATGGTTTTATGACTTAATCCCAAATGGATTGTTGAATGAATTCTAATGCAGTATATAACTAACACTATGTAAATGTTAAAATAAGCAAATTTGCAATCCTTGTTTTAAACGATTTGCTAGTTAATTTCTTTAAAGCCGGGGCGGATAATTTGCTTTTTTACGTGAAATGACCTGAGCCTTCAACTTTTTGTTAGTTATTTATTTAGTAGTCGCGCTCTTGTCATACACGAGTATCTATTTACTTATAAAATTCTTTAATAGGTGCAATTTTAGCATGTGAAATAAACTTAGCCTATTATTACTACTGCCTTTACATTTTTTATTTACTTTTATTATAGTCTTACTGTCAACGTTTATAGTTTATTTTACTTTTTTTCATTAATTTTATTCGGATCTAGTTTATTGTATAAGAGATATGTATTTCTATAAGTCATGATTTTTTATTTTATTATTATTATTATTATTATTTTAATCTCTTTGATATCCAAATCTAAAAAAAGTGACAATCGGATCTAGCTTATTTTTGTATAAGAAAATATGTATTTTTATAAACCTCATTTTTGATTTATTTGATATCTAACTATGGCAAAAATGACAAGTTGAATAGATGATGAATATGACTTAAAAGATTTTAAATCTACGGGGATGTTTTAATAAGCTTTAGGAGTGTGTGTTTAGTGTCGCCCCGTAAATTTAGAAGGCACTGTAACACCAATACAAGCAAATTTTAGTTGGATTATTAAGAAGCCGTAAGTATAAACAATCATAGAAATAAGCATATCACAATATGCTAATCTATATTTTCAGTGACGATCTATCTCTCAAAATAGCACTACGATTTATAAACAATAATAAAATTTTATAGGCAATAGTTGTGTTAGGAAAACAATCCAAATGTTTAATAGAATCTAAAATACCAACATGTCCCATTTTTTCTTTAGGCATCGAGTGAAATAGCAATTTCAATCCACATAAAATTCGGTTCCATCAATATCATATACCTCATCGTGTTTTAGCAGAGCCTCAAGACGTAGCCTCAAGAATTCTTTTAATACAACAATAAAAGCCAAGAACAATTGAATGCATAGAATTACAATAAATTTGGAAAAAGGATAAATTTAAGATTGCTATGTCTTTTCCTTGTTTTATTTTGTTAATAATTGGAGTCTTGATTGCATGTGCAAGCAAATTTATTAACTCATTTTATATGCTAGGACCAAGATAATGTGAACGCATATCTTCATTTTAAATATGATCAGTATGCTCTTTGATATATGGATTAAAGTCGGCCATCATATCTCGGCCATGACATCCATAATATCCAAAAAAAAATTCCATTGTTTTTTTCATTTAATTTCTCATTTGAACCATGAAACAATAAAGTTTTCTTGCCAAAATATTTAACAGCGGCACTGATTCTTACAAGAAATCTTTTAATACAACAATAAAAGCCAAGAACAATTGGACGCGTAGAATTACAATAAATTTGGAAAAAGGATAAATTTAAGATTACAATGTCTTTTGTACTAAAATGTATGTAAAAGAATGGATATGTTTAAGTCACAAGTAAAAAAACAGTCAATTTTTTAATTTAGTGAGCTAGATCTGAGTCACATAACCATACAAATAAGATTGATTAGAGTGACGTAACTGTAAAAATATCAAGAATTGCACATACCAAATTTATAGTTAGAACAATCTGATAGTCTTAGTTATAAAGAGCTCAGTTATTTGCTCATTCACTGATATGGGATAAAACATGGTTATGAAATACTCCCTGTAAAGGTGCACAGGCAATATTAGAGTCTTGGTGTAACAGATTTTTAATTTAAAGACGTTTTAGAAGAGGTAAAAGAGAAAGTAACTTGTTTATTTGTTCATATGAAATGCATAAACTAAGATTGAGACTACAAAATAAATAACAAACAAAAATTTGAAAGCTCTAGTCTCTTCCCGTGAAAAGAAAAAACAAAAGTTATTCTTTTATCAATCCATGAGAGATAAAGACAAAACAAAACTCTTTTACTTTCTCAAAAGTAACATAATCACCCAGTGAACACATAGTAATTCTTGTTTAGCATTTTACAAATCCCCTTGACTTAGTAGAACTACTCGTACTTAATTAGCACATCACATAGAATTATAGAAGTTAGAGGTGTTGGATAAATTTATCAATAAAGCTTATGGTGTTAGCTTAAATCCTTCCATAAGTGATTTCATCCCAAAGTTATTATGTTATTAATTATCTCCGCATTTAAAGAAGTTTTTCACATATTTATATCTTTTTAGAGAAATGATACATCTCTTCCTACGAAAGATTCATACTTATCCTTATACTTTCAAGATTCTGACATGTGGAAAGACTAACGGTTTAGATGAAGAGGAATAATGAGAGGAATACACAGGTTATATTTTAAGTTCTTTACAGATTTTAATCTTTTTAGAAAAAAGATATATATTCATACTAAACATTCCTACAATACCTATATTTTTATTCAGTTTGTTGTCTTTTCACTCTTGTACAAAAATGAAGGTAAACAAAAGGAAATGTTTATTTGAATAAATCTCTCCACATTAAGTCGCAAGTAAGAATCACCTAAACAAAAAATAGAAAACAATGAGATTTGCCGAGACTAAAGAAAATTATAGTTGAGATTCATAGTATTACTTATAAATGTACAATCACAAGGATAAAAAAAAAAAAAAAAAAAAAAAAAAAAAATCTTTTATTTCCGAAAAAATAAACATTAAAGAAAGATCGAAGAACAGACGTATTAAGGAAGTAGATACTAGATGGTTTAATACATGTGTATACCAAGGTCCACCTAGTTATAAATGTGCTAATATTGTTAGGCATTTTCAAATATAATGTTCATCATATACGTCATAGTCTTACTTATAAATGTACAATCAAGAGGATCATCATGTTGGAAAAATGAGTTTTGCAAAGTTGTTTTTGTAAATTTTTGGACACTATTTAATATATGTATATGTTATATATATTTATATTTTTTGGTAGCTTTGCGTTCTACTTGACGAGATCTTCGCAAAGAGCTAAAGCGTGTCCAAAATAGAGTTGAAATAAATGAGATATCGTGTCTGAAAGTGAGGCACTTGAAACACAAAAATTGGGTTTTGGGAGAGTATCTCACATTGCCCAAAGAAGGAAATGGAAGCATGTTTATAAGGAAATCTTGGTATTGGCTATCAAATTCCTTTAGGTTGGTTAAGCTACCACCCTTACGTGTGCGCGTGTTTACAGAATATTTGTGTATATTGGCAGATATCTTGTCTTGGTGAACAAGATAGGTTTAGCCTCTATATATATATATATATATATATATATATATATTAAACGACTCCTCATTCAGTTTTCCACACGTAAAAAACGTAACTCCACCTGCACTCGTTTCCAGCAATTGCGTTCGGTCGAAACGCATGCCTTTTCCGTGAATTTTCGTGCAAGTTTGTCGTCCGACCATAACAGTTTTGAACGTTGTACCCTGGGAAACAGACGGCGAATTTGTTTTAAGGGAATCGTGTTAAACACGAGCCTCGCTTCACGACCTTTTTCGCTTTTATATATCGCTATAGAGTCCGCTCTTCCGCTTCTACCCCATTCTGCTGGTTTTTTTCTTTAATTTATTTATTGTGATTATAATCTGATTTTCATACTAAAATTGTACACCGTTTCCCACACATCATATCAATTTTCATTTCTGTCTTCTGCTTCTACCCCATTCTGTCTGTTTTTTATATCTATTAATTTATTTATTGTGATTATAATCTGATTTTCATAATAAAAGTGTACACGGTTTCTCACACATCATGCCAATTTTCATTTTGAAAAACAGTTCTTTTTCCGATTAAAAAGAAAGCTTAGATAATAGAAGTATTAAAGAAATTGATTGTTTGGTACTTCTATATTCATAATTAAACTGGCGAATACTTTCATAGTCTTACTTATATATTCCTCTAAAGTTAGTCTATCCATCGATGTGGGATACTTACGAACTAAATGTAACATCCTCAAAAATACCACACCTGAAGGCATCGTCACTGAGGTGCTACTCCATAATACAAAGATCAAGTTATAGATAATGCCCTCTAAATGAGACTTTATGAATGTTGAGCCATGCCAAAATCACGTACCTGAAAAATACATGCTAAAACAGTCAAACATATTGTTAGCTAGTTGATAGTTTTAATTAAATGTAAAATCAAGTGTGGAACACAAGTTTTCAAATAGTATGATAGTTGTGTCATATGAAAAGTAAATAAAATTGCCCTAAGCTCATGGAACCAAAGCCTTGAGTCTTATGTGTGTAAATTTGCCCCAATAGGTGCCCAGTAATATCTCAAATAATCATGCGTCCGTCCGACTCGTACTAATGGTCATTAGAGCTTATCCTACTATGGACGGGAAGTTCAATCCCAATAGATCTATTCATAATATTCGCACTTACAATGTAATTAACGGTTCGTGATGTGTGGAGACTTTGTGGCAATAATAATAGCTTAGGTAATTCGTAATTGTTGCATTAAGTGGGACCACAAGTATTCCTTTTGCAGCTTATATGCAAACTTTCTCACTCTCAACTTATAATGCTTGAGCGATGTGGGATTAACCCAAACCCCCCTAAGCATATAATATTGACATGAAAATGTAAAGATACGATGGTAGGTGGTGGTAGTGGCGGTGGTGGTAGGTGGCGGTGGTAGGTGAGAGTGGCGGTGGTGGGGGGTGGTGGTAGATGCGGTGGTGGTGAATGGCGGTGTTAGTGGGTGGCGGTGGAAGTTGGTGGAGGTGTTGGTGGCGGGTACATTGTTTATTTGTTCTTATGAAATGCATAAACTATTAAGCTTAAGTTTAGCCAATATGCTAAAACGTAATTACATAACCGAAGAATTAGAACATTAAAAGTGACTCTACAAAATATATAACAAACAATTTCATTGTTCCACTAATCCACTTCAATGTTCTCATCATTTTCTACCGACTCTCCACCGAGCCAACTCAATTCGGTCACCCACTCCTCGCATTCATTCATCTCAACCCTCCTGCACTAGGGGTGAGCATACGACCCGAACGGACCGGACCCGACCGTCGGACCGATCGAGACCGGACCGACCGACCGACCACATTCGGTCCGTCCCCTGCTCTCGCTTTTGAGCTAATTCGGTCCTCGGTCCGGTCCGGACCAAAACCGACGAATTTGGGCTAATTTGGCTTTGTTGGACCGGACCGACCGAGGATCGAGACCGACCGACCACATTCGTCCGGTCTCGGCCTAAGATTTTGCCGAAATCGGTCTCGGTCCGGCCGTCCGTCCGGTTTTGGACCGTTCACACCCCTATCCTGCACTCTCCCCATATCCAACTAACAACTCACACTCGATTTGCATATGTCATGAGTTTTTATTACATTGTTACCACATATAACTAAATTTTATTTATTGGAATAAGAGAGTTTTATTTTGTCATCAACCATATGTGTTTACATTCCACCTAACATAAAATTGAGTTATACTTATTCCAATAAATTTTATTTATTGGAATAAGAGAGTTTTATTTTGTCATCAACCATATGTGTTTACATTCCACGAACATAAAATTGAGTTATACTTATAACAAATTAGTAGCAGATATATTACTTAAAATTTGAGACTTCATTGACGACAAATCACATGATTCTTAGTAAAAAAATTCGTATACTATTACTTGACCATAACTCAGATTCATCGTCCAAATTCCACTAGTTAGATATCAAAAATGTTAATCATGACATCTAGTGACTTGTTATGTCTTTTTATCCATTAATCTAGATTACACGTATACCTATGCAAAGCGATTATCGTATATCGGCAAATAATTATATTTGCGAAATCGTTATTCTGGTTCGACCTTTGATGCAAAGCATCTATTTTTTGAAATACCAAAGGGTGTGTTTTTTTAAATTAATATACCGTGTTTTTGAAAAATTGTAAAGTTTAAAATTGATCGAGCTTAATGTGTATTAAAGGATACTTAGAGAAATTTAGACAAATTACATTAGTTTAAGTTTTAAGATTTCAAGAATAGACATTTAATTTTTATAAATGCTATATAGATAAGAATTACTTTTTAAAAAAATAGTAAATCAAATAATATAAGTAGAATAAAAAGAAATAACATACATTTATCATGAAAATGCCAACAACTAACCTTCCGGATAATACACGTTATTTTTTACTATCATCTTCATGATTTCAATTATAAACCGCTTTAATATTTGTTCATTTATCGATTTGGGATAATAGCAAAGCTCACTTCCTTCTTTATACTTCCGTTTTAGATGATTTGGTTCTCATTCACGTAAATTCTATGAATGAGTAATTGTCAAATATTATAATTGAAGTTATCAAAATTAAACCTGCTTATGATAATCCATGAATGAGTAAAACTACTTAGAAGCATAAGTTGTCATATAAAACAAAATTATTTAGTCGACAATTAATTATACAACATATGATCACCATCAAAAACAACTTAACCCTACTAATTTCAATATCAGTTTAAACAAGCAGCTAATTCTTAGACGACACTAACTTTTTATATTGTTTTTATACTTATAAATTGCTGAAACAAATACACGTAATCATGATATTTGAAAGTTTATGGGCCAATATTCACCCCAACGTAAGCTATAGGTACTAAATAATTTATAGATGAGGAGTTAAGTGCATCTCACGCTATACATATTTACAAATGTATAGCATCAACATGTAAGAATTTTATAGCCGCAATATTTATAAACTTTGCAAACTACTCTTATTGGATTATTTTTTAAACTTATATAGGTCAATAATTGAACTCTTATTGGATTCTTTTTAAAAGAAGATAGGTGTAATCTTAGGCTTTTGGTCTAGTGGTATTATGGTATGTGAGTTGCCCACTAACCTAAAAGTTATTGGTTCAAGTATCGCTTGAGCCATCTGTAAGATATATTGTGAGATATGTGATATAAAGTGTTAAAAAAAAATAATAATAAAAAAAGTTGTAAAGTACGTGGGTGGTTTCTTTTTCTTCTTCCATAAACTTGATCATGTAAGAGAAAATTTCATATATATGTTTGAAGCCACTTCACAAAGTAAGGATCAAATAACAAATAAAAGTAAAATAAGAAGGATGAGAAATTATCGCAGCCGCACATTTCAGATGCATCTCCCATGAAAATTTTCTTCTACATTTGAAATGTGTGGCTAAAAACATTTCTCATTCTTTTTATTTTTGTTTTCCTTCTTAGTAGATCCATTCCCCCACCTCACATCCACATCATTTTGAACATTCATATAAAAAACCATTGAACGAAGATGCTCAAAAGCTAAATAAGTTGCAAGACGTGTGTTTTGCACTACGAAATCACAACCGATGTAGGTCTTGGAAGAAATTAAACACAAATGGGTACAGTATTTTAGATGTGTATCGCCTATTATTTGCTATTGCTTTACTTCATGGTTATTGTTGGAATTATATAACATGGCATTCAATAAATATTCACAAAACATCAAAGTACACATGCGGAAGCGTATAGGAAAGATTAACGAATAATTAATTAACATAAATAAGAATATGCGTACCTTTCTTGATTCTAGCCGAACAAGAATCAAATCCACAAAACTAGCAATTGAGATGAACACTAATTAGGGTTTATAGGATTATGTGAATTACCCCTTACTGTTTTGTAATTCAATCCAAGAATACTAACAATAATGTGTTAGTACCACTTTCTTGTACACACGTACTAAACCGAATTAAAGGAATGCTAGTTTTAATCAAACAAAATAACTTGAGTTTGGAAAAGCTTTGGATTGACACCCACAATGTGTGGTCGACCGAATTATGCAAAAACACACACAAAACTATTTAGGTTTTAGCATAATGAGTACAAGAGATGCAAAACACAAGACCCCTAGCCTTGTATATATACTAAACTAAACTTGGTGAACAAGTTTGAGTTTGATATGGATTGGGTTTGGTCCTCCCTTGGCCGATCGGTTACAACATCCCCAAGGGGATTCCGGAACCTTCCCAATATTTGCAATCTAGTCCTTTTCCAATTCCATTTAACGACCGTTAGTCCATTACAATTAATTACTTAATGTCCGTTATAGTTATTTCGTTTAATTAATAAATAAATATAACTATTACATTTAATTATTAACTTTAATTTTCATACGCAAAGTGTGCAATCCCGTGGTCTCGAGTTCGATCCTAACACACGTCTATTAATTTATTGTCCATTAAACTAACAGCTCCCACTTGAACATATCTTAATTGAGTGATCACATCGGTTAGCGTCTAGCAACACTTCGATGCCTCTAGTACAACTCGAGCAAGGCTCCTGGAAAACCTTTTAATGATTTCTCATTATTATTATCCTTTTGTTTCTAATACCGTGTTAAATAAATATATGGAATTAAGTCATTCTTTATTCAACTATTCTGTTTCTCGTTATAAGTGATTGAGCAAGATTACCAAATCTTCTGAACATATTCAGGGGAGAACTTTGGGCATGGCCACGCAAACATCTTGTCAACCCTACGAGGGGCCCAAAGAAGATAAACTCCAAAATAAATTTTAAGGAACAAATTCTATCTTGACTACGAGACTAACCCACAAACTTTGCAACACTTCAGAAAACAACCCTTATGACTACCGATACGTATAGCGTTAAGTTGTTCCACAGAAATGCACTACATTCATGACACTTATCTAGTATCTCAAGTCTGAGGATACATATTCATAATTTACTTAATAACAATATCCATAAAGTAAAATCATGTAGTTGGGATAGTCCTATTTTCAATTCATTGAATATCATCTGAAACTGGTATGTTTTCTCATCAATATACTTTCAAGTATATTCTACCAAATCACTCAGATTTGTCTTAATTTAACGATACTCCCATATCATTAATTGACGACGGACGATTTAGAATAAATAAATTTATTCACGGATTAAACATGCAAATATAGGATGCAATATATCATAAAATCAAATATACCAAGTATTTGATTTATTATAACAATTGTTTACATCCCTTATCCAAATACCAAATAGATCAATTCATGAAAATTACAGTTGATGAATTATGCCTCAAGTAATGACAATCATACTTGTTGACAAGGCATAAATCAACTAACTTGATCTAAAGTGTGTGACATAATATAAAAACAATCAGAGATGAAGAGAGCAATGTGGCATAATATTAAAACAAATAGAGACAAGGATACCGAAAGTAAATTATAATTATAGGTATCTCAATATCTTCAGTCCACTTGTATAAGTTAAGTTAAAATTTCAACTTATATATTACCTTAGAGTTTATTCATCCTTTTATGTGGGACAAAATACAATCGTGTATGGTTATACTAGGGGTGGCAATTCTCGACACGACACGATAAACGAAACGAACCCGACACGAAGTTAAACATGTTTGGGTTGAGGATAAACAGGTTTGGGTCAAAAACAGGTCAACCCGTCTAACCCATTTAATAAACGGGTTGTGTTTGGGTTGAGTAAGTATTAAACAGGTCAACCCGTGAACCCGTTTAAGTATATACGATCTTAAAAATAAAATATATAACCTGGTTTTTATGTTGGATGTTGATTAAATATATTTTGTTATTTACTTAGTATGAGTGAATTATAATTTTATACCTTAGATATCATGAAAATTGACGCTTATAATTCAGAAAATTGTCGTATAGTTATATGTATTTTATTCTTATCATATTTTAGATCCTTATATCATTTTTAGCATGTAAACTAGTTAAATCGACAAACCAACAGCTTTATTCACTGCTTGACCTATTTACTTAAATGGGTTAAACGGGTCACAAATGGGTTACACGTATTATGCAGGTGTGAGTTAAGGTTGAGTTTCTTGACACGATTAATAAATGGGTCGTGTTTGGGTAAAGGCTATACTAACCCGTCAACACGCGAACAAGAATAGGTTAACACGAACACGACTTGATTGCAACCCCTAGGTTATACATTGAAGTTAGGTTTAACCACCACACCTCAACTGTCATGGCCTCACACACGATTTCATTATTCTACTTCACCCTCCTCGTAAGTCACGGTCGAGCAAACTATTATCCAAACATCCACTCCTCACATTCATTGATCCTCCAACTCTGTGAATGTGCACATGGAGTCATAGACCGACATTTTAAGCTTTCGTACGTTTTCGCGCATTTTCATATATATTCGTCCGTTTTATTACTTTTTTTCCATTTTTAAATGTTTTTAGATGTTTTCATACATTTCAGATATCACAAGTGATATTCTGTGATATTCAGAATATCATAAGTGATTTTCTGAATATCACAGTGATTTTCAACTAATGTTTTGTAACATGAAAATCACAGTGACATTCAGAATATCACAAAGTGATATCCAGAAAATCACAAGTGATATTCATAATATCACAAAGTGATATTCATAATATGATATTCAGAATATCACAAAGTGATATTCAGAAAATCACAAGTGATATTCTGAATATCACAAAGTGATATTTTGAATATCATAAACAGAAAATAACAAGTGATATTTTAAATATCACAGAATATCACTTGTGATAGTCAGAAACGTATGAAAACGGACGAAAATGTAATACAACACGTAAATACGTATGAAAACGGACGAAAGCGTATGAAAGCGTAAAAACACGTATGAAAACGGACAAAAACGTATGAAAATGGATAAAAATGAAAGAAAACTGATAAAACGGACGAAAACGTATGAAAACGAATGAAAACGGGCGAAAACGTATAAGTACGGATGAAAACGTATGAAAATAAACGAAAATGTATGATAGCGAAGAAAAAAAACGCGAACTAAAAAAAACGTGAATAAAAAAACGCGAATTTACAAAAAAAAAGGTGAATAAATTTAAAAACGTGAATTTACCAAAAAAAAATAATAAATAAAAAATAAATAAAAAATAAATGTGAATAAAAAAGAAAGACAGAAAGACAAGGAAAAAAAAAATGGACCTAGGTTTACCTTTTAAATCTTATGTTAATCTCCACCATTAGATCCAACTAGATGGATGGTGAGGATTTATCTCTTTGTAAGCATGAATTTGTGTGTATGCAAAATAAAGTGTCTCTCTAAAAAAAGTCATCCAAGAAATGCACGTACTAAGGAATTTTATAAGTGAATTCCAAAAAAGAACTTTAAATTGTATCATCATAATCCTATTCATATATTACAAAACCAAAACCTAGTCCATCTTCAAGCCTTCTTTAAGCTTTTGTTTCAAAATGGCTTAACGACCATGTTTCCACCCTTACAGACTCACTTACACACATAGAAAAGAACATGATATACATCATCTCTCTCTCCGACACCATCCCGCCAAACACCATTAAACTCACCGGTCACATTCCTCTAAATATATTAACAAAAGCAACCGCGAATAGTGACGTACATGGTCATATTAAGAACCAACCAAATATTCAAATAAGATGATCATATATAAATGATTAGTGGTACTTTACTTGCTATATGACGAGTTGAACATGTCCTTCAAAAGGAAAATCATACATTTTACGAAATATTCAAGTGAGTTTAAAGATATGTTGCACTGCCACAAATTTTTTTAACGTGACTGATGAGTTGTATATATGGATTATGGCTCTACTAATGAGTTTTTCAATGCCCAACACATTCATATCTTTATAATACAAGCTATCACATTTAAACATAAATGATTTCTATGGGTATATATATCTTTATATGTAAATCAGTAGGGATAGTTTTCTCAAGTAAAAATTAGCCATATACAGTACTATACGCCTGTAATTGCTACAATAATCAAATTTCAAAGTTTCTTGCCATAGATATGATAAGCCAACACATTCATACAATGTTACCAAAACATAATAATAATCGATTAAGAAGGAGATTCAATGTTAAAGCTTATTTGTGATGAACAAAAAAGTTATTTGTCTATTTCTAAGTTTGAAAATGTTATGCCTAAATTTCTCCAAATACTACCTAAATTTACAATCTGATAATTTACGTTCGTCACTCGTAAGGAATTGGGATTTAAGACTCTAGTTTCATCCTACAAGGTCGAAAATATAAAAACAACTAGAGATGCCAATAATGAAAGTAAATTACAATTACAACTAGCTATTCATTATTTCATTTTCAATTATGAAAGGGGCTAATAACCTATTAAAGTATCATACTTGTCACAAAAATTAGTTCGACGTAGCAAATAAAAAAAATACCTCTTTTGGCTATTTGACCCGACTATTTTGTCCTTTATATGCATTTTATGACTTTTTAATCCGGTATCCGGTAAAAGCGTTTCTCTCACATCCAACAAAGCTTCCACGCTGGAAACCTAGGACAACAAACGCTGGAAAACCACACGCCAAGCATCCATCATTCTCGTTGCTGCATATGTGGAAAGGATAGTACGAGGTTTATAATAAACAAGTACAGATATCTCACCTACAAGTACCCTAAAGCAGATTTCCTTATCCATTCTATCCATTCACAGTTCAATATTCTCCAAGATCCCCAAATTCTGCCGAAACCCTAAGTCACAATTAATAATCAATTACTTGTCTCTTTCCCCAATTTGGGTAGACAAAAGGTATATTCCTTCTTCATATTTAATGTTTTATTACCCCAATTGTGTTAGGTTTTAATAAAAAAGTATTTGTTATTTAGGGTTTTGAAATTATTTTTCAATTTATACAGGTTTGATGGAAGTACCACTTGATGTGGTCTTCAAAATACACTACAATGGTGTATTTATATTTGACCCCTTAAGGTATGATTATGGTAGGGAGATTATAATGGAGGCCTCTTCAAAAGATAGGATTATGTGTAGCCCTCTCTTAGATATCTTAGTTGCAATGATTAAGAATAATATATGGGCTCTATACATGTGCATTCCTAAGTTAGACATTAACAGTGGTGGGTTAAAGATCATTGAAAGGGATGCTGATGTTCATTCTTTGTATGATTTAGCTACCCAACATAAGACTGTGGAGTTGTTTGTTGCTCATTCCCCACAATACTTAGCACCCTACTACCACAAAAACCTAAGTCTAGAAAGTTCTGACTCAGAAGTTACGTCAAAAAGAAAGAAACATAATAAGTTGAAAAAAAGATGCTGGGAATATGTCTTGTGAGGAATTGGTTGCGTGGGCTGAGGAAGAAGCACAATCACCTTATTTAAGATCTCCTATAGACCACTTAGAAAGGACTTTGAAGGTAAGGTTACTTTCACTAGAGTTTGGAATGCGGATGATGACTTTACGTATGATTATCCTATGCTAACTGAAGAAGAGGTCTAAAGGGAGTACAACGTAGTAGTTGATAATGTTGTGGAAAACGTCGGTGTTGAATCTGGTATGGCTTTGAAGAATCACGATTGTTATAAGGATATGGACACAAGTAGGCCTGTCAATGTTGAGGAAACTGATATGGAATTGGACACTCATAGGTATCTGTCAATACATGTTATAAAAATATTGTTCATATGCTATTAAATATTGTATGCCTACTAATGATTTATGTTCTTAAACTTGGATCAGGCCTGACGATAATCAAATGCTTGGGCACACTGGTATGATTGTGGATAAGGATGTGATTGTGGAGCATGATACAGTAGTGGCTAATGATACTGACGGGTTGCAAATGGATGCTGAGTCAGATGGCAACTTATCAGACGCTGTGCTTGCAAGGCATAAGAAACTTGATAAAGGTAAGTCTGTAATGACACGCAAAAAGAAACTAGCAAAGAAAGTTAGCACGAATTCTCGTAGACCCAAAGGTATAGTCATTAGAGAGAACATGAATCCGTCTGGTTCCTCAGATTCTGAAACTGACACCGAAAGTGAGCAATACAATGACACTAACTCAAAAGGTGATACTGCACAAAAAGAGGGTAAAGACGCTCATTATTCATCTGCCTATGAGTCTTTAGAGTCTGAGGTTGAATCTGATAAGTCATACGATTACTTGAGCAACGGTGAGGACGAGGTTATTCAACTAAGGAAGATGGGACAAAATGAGAATAACTCTTCTTCTGACGAGCATGACGTTGAACAGGCTAATGATGATGATTGCCATGATACAGAAGAAGATGTCGTTGGAGATGGCCCAACTGGTTTAGGACCATTAGTTAGGGAACATGAGAAGTACATGGCACATTTGTTGAAGCACATTAAGGGTAAAGGTGTGGGAATAAGAGATCCATTTGCTGCTCTACAGAAGTCAAAGAAGGATGATATGTACCCAATTTACGATTCAGAGACACATTGGAGATTGAAAAAACCTAGTGTAATCCTTTTACTCTTAACTTTTAAAGTTATCTTTTTCATAAAATACATAATTCAGAATTACTATATTGCTTAACTAATTCTATTTTTTGTTTTACTAGCTTGGACAAAAATTTCCAGATGCTGACAGTTTCAAGGAGTGCCTTACTTACTATGCAGTGGCCAACAGATTCTCTCTTTGGTTTGAGAGGAGCACAAAGACAAAGGTTATAGCTAAATGCAGTCAACGAAAGGAGACTCTAAAGGATCCGTCAGTTGGAAAGCAGACTTCGTACAAGAAGTACCCTTCAGACAAGGCTGGGAATTGTGCCTGCCCGTGGAGGTGTTACGGCAAGATGCTCAAACAAGAGAAGACATTTTAGGTTATATCTTTAGTAGATAATCACACGTGTGTTCGTAGTTTCCATTACGGTAGGTTGGTTAACTTTAAATGGATAGGTAGGCAGTTCGGAGATAAGATTAGGATGAATCCAAATATGAAAATCACTAACTTACAAGAACTGGTCCTAAGAAAATATAAATGCCACGTTAGCCGTACCCAATGTCGTAATGCTAGGACATACGCTCTTAATGAGAGGGATGCTACCATCCAGGATCATTACGGTTTATTTAGATCATATGCTAAGGCTTTGGTGGACTCAAATGTTGGTAGTACTGTTAAGGTTGGAGTGACGGTAAATCCGAATGAGAAGACATACTTTGACAGGTTCTATGTTTGTTTTAGTGGGTTGAAAGAATGGTGGAAAATAGGATGTAGAAGGATATTGGCGTTAGATGGTTGTTTTTTTAAAGAAACCGAACACAGGGGAGATACTAACTGCAGTGGGTAGGGACGGTAATAACCACATTTTCCCCGTGGCATGGGCTATGGTAACGGTTGAAAATAAAGACAATTGGAGTTGGTTTTTACAACTGCTGGGTGATGACTTGGATATTCTACTTGGACAAGGGTTAACGCTGATGTCTGACCAACATAAGGTACGTAGTACATAAAGTTTAAATCATTCAGGTTCATGTTCTGATCTATGTTACTTGCATAGTTATCAATTTTTTTCTTATACATGAATCAGGGACTTATTGAAGCAGTGAAGGAGGTGATGCCACTTGTAGAGCATCGACAATGTGCCCGTCACATTTACGAAGGGTTTCGAAAACAATTTCCAGGTGTGGAGTTTCGACAACTTTTTTGGGCAGCGTCAAAAGCTTCTTACCCACCATTACACAACAAGGTGATGGATAAGATCAAAAGAGCAAATCCAAGAGCCCATGATTACTTGTTGAAAAAAGATCCGAAGACATGGTCAAGGGCTTTTTTCAAAGAAGGGGTCTGCTGTGAGGATGTGGAAAATGGTTTTAGTGAGTGCTTCAATGCCGTGTTGGTAAGCATAAGATATAAACCAATTATAACTATGTTGGAGTCCATGAGAGTCATTGTTATGGAGAGGATGCATACTATGCGGCTGCTAAATGGATAAACGGAATGGTCATATTTGCCCAAACATTCAGAGTATCCTTGAACATTCAAAGGATCAACAAAGGTACAAAGTATCGTTAACAATACCTTTAATATTCATGTGAATAACATTATCTAACTGCTGTAATATTGATAGGTTCTGGCATGTAGTCTCTTGTGGAGGTAACAACTTTGAAGTGAGGAAAGGATATGAAGCATTCAAGGTGGATAAGCCAAATCGAACATGCTCTTGCAGAATGTGGCAACTATCAGATTTGCCTTGCTGCCACGCTATAGCATGTATTTTGAAACTCCGTAGGATGGTAGAGGAGTATGTGCCTGACTGTTTTAGGAAGGAAAGATACATGTTAACCTATAGCCAGTATATGAAACCAGTTGGTGGCATAGACTTTTGGCCCGATTTTAGTAATCTTTCAAGGATTTTAGGCCCCATTCCAAAGTCTATGCCTGGTAGGCCTAAGAGAAAGAGGGTTAGGGCTTCCCATGAAAAAAATCAACAACTAAGATTAGTCGAGCAGGAATAGTTATGACCTGTCAGAACTGTGGGGAAACAGGTCATAATAGAAAGGGTTGCATAAATCAACCAAAACCACCGGTTCCTAAGGAAAAAGGGAAAGCAGGTAGGCCATTCAAGGAAAAGAATGTTGAACCTCAGTTGGTTGATGACCATGGCATCCCTAGGTTTGTTAACAATGACATTAATGAGTTTGAAATGGGGGCTACAAACATTGGAGGGGTTTTAGGAGATGGTCGAGTGTTTTATTTAGGAAAACAGAGGAACAAAAGAGGTGGAAGTTCGAATAGGGGTCACTTGAAGATGAGAGGAGGGAAAACCAGGAGTGGAAGACTAATTCCAGCGCAGAGAGTTGTAAGAATGGGAACTTGGTTGGCTATGGATACTGCGAGTACTGATACTATTGAGGATCAGCGAAATATGCACTCGGGTTTCCCGGGCTGAACTGAAATAGCCTGTAATCAAGCAAACATACTAGGTACCTGTTAGTTAACTGTCTTTACACTTATTGTAACTGTCTTTACATTTATTTGGTTATGACTCACTTAGATATAACATTTGACTTACACAAGAATCTCACTATGTGTATATGTTGATAGCTACACAAGAATCTCAAGTTGGAGCATCAACTGTAATGGCCAGACCTGTGTTGACTAGAGCTAGGAGAATAGCACAAAGTGAGATAGTGGAAACAAGGAGAATGACGGGAGGTTCAAGGGGTCGAAGAGAAACAAGGGGTGCTAAAGGAGCTTGCTCGGAGGGTGGAGCAACCACTAAGGCTGTTGGAAGACCAGCAAGATCTGCTGAAGCTCTCCAAATGGAACAACCACGACAAAAACCAAAAGGTGCAATGCTACCACCAAGGTTGCCAAGTCAAAGGATCATAAGTAAAAGATTGTCTGCACCAGCAAAAGGACCAGGTTCAAGTCTGGACAATGAAATTGTCCTAGACTAGATCCTTCTAAATCCTACAAACTTTGAATGTGTATGTATAATTAGCTAGCCGTATTTTGTTCACTGAAGGGCCTACTTTTACTAGCAACTCAAACTGATATAGTGCTGCAGTTATTGCCACTATATAATTGTGTAAGGTAGTTGATGTAGTGCTGTTGTTGATGCCACTACCTAGCCCTATTTTGTGTCTTGAAGGGCATTGTACAGGACTTTGCATGCCAGTGTTCGTGTTGTAACAATGTATGCTGCTGTTGCAGAAACATTATGTTATGAAAGAACACCAATGGTGTATGTATTTTCAGTGTTAGACATGTTGTAGTTACTATTTATGCAGATAATGCAGTTTATGAAAGTAGCATGATATATGCAGATTATTGCACAGTTACTTCATTGTACCGGTAACAATTATGCAGATTATGGTACCTTATAAAAGTAGCATGATAAGGTGCATTTTATTGCACACTTTATGTACATTGCTTGAATGTAGTTACTTCCTTGCACTGGTACCATTTATGCAGATTATGCAAAATATGAAAGTAGCATGATACCATGACATCCTTTGAAAACAGTTTATGAAGATTATTGCACATTTTAAATACTTTGATTGAATATAGTAGCTTCATTGCAGTGGTACCTTTTTTGCAGATTACGGATGTAACATGATTCCATGACATAGCAAATGCACATGAAATGGCCAATCCCAGTCAAATGCACATAGCACATGCACATCAAATGGCCAATCTCATTCCATTTATGCACAAAGGCCATTAACTAATACACAAAGGCCAATGTCATATCAGTAACCAAAAAACAACACTCATTAACTAATACACAAACGCCAGTGTACTCATTCAAATGGCCAATCTCATTCCATTTATGCACAAACGCCATTAACTAACACACAAAGGCCAATGTCATATCAGTAACGAAAAAAGAACACTCATTAACTTATACGCAAAGGCCAATGTAGTCATACAAAACTAGTTAACATTTCTTGATCTACAACATGTCCAAAACAAAATTACACTAACCCAATAGTTGACAACAAGGTTCACAACCACAACGTTGATGCTAATTCCTAACGGACACAAGAACAATAACGACAACGAAAATGAAAACAACAACCATGAAACAAACACAACCAACCAAAAACATGTCGTACATTTTTCCCTTCATCTTTAGGTCCTTCAATTCTTGGTAAATTTTTTCCATGGGAAACTCATCATGATGCTTGTTTGAAACAACCTTTTCAGAATCATCTTGGTGGGTTAAAGCGTCAAGGTTGCACTCCAGCTTCTGGTTGTCCTTATGAAGATTGTACATGAGGTCTTTGTAGTATTCCGATGGCAACTCATCATCAAGGAATCCATAGACCTCACATTTATTGTCTTTATTCTTTACAAATACATAAAGAGTTGTAAATATACAAAAAATATCATACTAAACAAAACTGATAAGTGTATTAGAACTTACACGGGTGGGACACGCTTTGAATCTTCTTCCAGGATTCTCAGGAGTCCATGAAACCTGTTCATAGATTGGGAACTTACAAATACAATGCGTCATACGAGCAATTTCTTCTTTGCAATATCTCCTTCGATTATAACGCGAGGACGACGACGACAAGGCCATTTAACTAACTAAGTTAAGGTGAATTGAAAAGGAATTAAAGTTTGAGTAAGTAATTTAAGGTCACTTGAATTGGGGCATTTTTAGGGTTCTTATGATTTGGGGAGGATTTTTGAGAGAAAATGGAATAATAAAAATGGTTTGGTAGTTATATGTGGAAAGAGAGAAAAAAAAAGGGAATACATGTTCAACGTGGAAATCAGACGTGGCCAACATACCGGTTACGTGGAACAAACCGGCTGTGTAAGTTGGAAAATGCCCAATAAAAGACAAAATAGTTGGGTTTGATAGCCAAAAGGGCTATTTTTTTTATTCGCTACGTCGAACTGCTTTTTGTGACAAGTATGATGCTTTAATAGGTTATTAGCGCTTATAAAAGCTATGTTAAACATTCAACTTATATATTACCTTATTGTTAATTTATCCATCTATGTTGGACAACATACACTCCTCACAACGACATTATTCCACTTCGCTCTCCTCGTGAGTCACAGGTGAGCTTTTATCCAAACATCCACTCCTCACATTCATATCCACCCTCCCACACTCTACGCGCACCAATTAGAACATCACACTATGAATGTGCACATGGAGTCTTAGACCGACATTACTTGTGACATCATCAGCCGCCAATCTCTCACTAATGTTTGACAACAGCTCGAAGATCACATTATGCATTCTGCTCTTATTTTTCCTATTGACTGATTCTTTACATTTTTGAGGTTGTATCTAGCAAAATTGATTAGAAATATTGAAAACATTTTTGAGGTGCTTTTGACTCTTGTATAGGAACTAAGAAAACACATACATATTATTTGCAGTGTTGTTTCTTATCAGTTATTGGAGTGCTCTTTATTTATATTTTTACCAGTATAAGAGCACCATATATTTTCTAACGTTTTATCTCTACTCATCTCATTACCCACACAAAATTATAAAATGTGTTTTCCTCTCATTATCGGTCTTCATCTAACGGTAGTTTGATCCACATGTCACAATCTTCTGAGTAAGATAATATGTAAGATTATTAAACAAGAGGAAATATCATCTCTCTATTTATAAACCCCCAACATAGTATTTTTGATATACGGTCGGTTGGTTTGTACTTAAATGGTAATTGGGGATTTTTTTTACATGGTACTTGGGAGTTGGGAGTTTAAGAAGTTAAAATTTGAGACATTCATTTGGGCTTCATCAAACTTTACTATCAAATTACCACTTTATAGAAGTTAACATAAAGTGAAAAATACAATTTACGAAGAAACAAGCAAAATCTTAAACTAGCAATTGAAGACGTATGCCAAATTATGCAACGACTAGCAATTGAAGACGTATGCCAAATTATGCAACGACCAAATGTAACCTCTGTGAAGGTAAAATTCTCTTTATGATGAATGACGTGGGACCGCAAGTTTTTCTTATGCATCTTGGTGTTTATATACGAGCTTTCTCGCTTTCAACTTATACTGCTTGAGCGATGTGGGATTTAACCCAACACCCCCTAGGCATCGTATCTTGAGTATGTAAAAACATGAGAAGCTTACATGGTCTAAATGCCACAAACCATATCTCTAGCCTCACATCACAACGGCATTATTCCTCTTCACTTTTCTCATCACCTCCACGATCAGCCCCAAGCGGACTCAATTACAGTTTCGGTGTAACTGAATTTTGAGTCACCAGTGAAGCAACTGTAGGTCCGGATGAAGATCCGGGTGCGGAGTACACAACAAATTTGCTGATATTCGGCTTGTACCATTGTGCATTTTGGTGTTATATCTTTCTTATCGTCGACACTTTACTACGTTATTGAGGTTGTAATTTGCTTGAGTTGCACATATATCTTTTAGAATTAATTTGCTAACACTCATAGAAGTTAGAGGTGGATATTGTTTATTATATCTTTTTGAGTATTTGTTCTCTTAATATAATGTTACTCGTCTTTCTCTTCCTACTTATAACCTCTAGCTTCTTTGCTTCACAAAAAGTCCAAAAGCTAATTGATGTTAAACAATTTGTTACAACATATGTTTTGAATTTACCTAACTACAAATGCTAGCTAGAAAGTGTTTACACATATAAAAATTTTAGTCAAACTACTAAAATTGCAGACAAAATAAGTAGAAATAGCCGGAAGCATGTTTTCCAGTAATGGGAGCTTGTTCTCCAGTGAAGTAAGCGGGAGCTTGTAAAAAAAGAAGCATTCACGTAAGCGTGTACGTTGTTCTCCAGTGAAGTAAGCGGGAGCTTGTTTTCTAGTGAAGCAAATGAAAGCTTGTTCTCTAGTGAAGTAAGCGGGAGTTTGCGAAAAAAAACATTCACATAATACATCTATTAACGAAATATGCAAGTAAGCATGTAACCTTGTTCTCTAGTAGTAAGCGGGAGCTTGTTTTCTAGTGAAGCAAATAGAAGTAGTAAGTGGGAGTTTGTTTTCTAGTGAAGCAAATGAAAGCTTGTTCTCCAGTGAAGTAAGCGGTAGCTTGTAAAAAAAAAAAAAAAAGCATTCACATAATACATCTATTAAGGAAATATGCAAGTAAAGTAGATGTACATTGGTTTTTCTTCTAATTATAGCCTCATAATCCTATTCATATATTGCTCTAAAGTCTACATATTCATCGATGTGGGACAATTACAAAAACAAAACTCATTCCACCTTCAATCATTCTTCAAACTTGTGTACGTTTCAAAATGACTTAATGACCACGTCTCCTCCCTCACAGCCTCACTTACACACATACAAACAAAACTACACTGAGCCATCACCGAATCAACTAGAACACACCACACTCACTCTCTACATGGATTGCCGTCACATGTGAAGTCACCAAGAATGTCGCTCTCTTTGATACCATCCCGCCAAACACCATCAAGCTCAACGGTTATATTCCTCTTATAATTCTAACAAAAGCATCCATGAATCGTCACGTATGCACCTATGCACCTGGTCATATGAAGAACAAGCCAAATATTCAAATAAGGTGATCATCATGAAAACAACATATATAAATGATTAGTGGTACCTTTGCTATATGCCGAGTCGACCATGTATTTCAAAAGGCAAAGCATACATTTTACGAATATCCAAGTGAGTTTAAAGATATGCAGTGCCACAACATTTTTTTTACATGACTAATTACATTCAAGGCAAATAGAAACACTACAGAACAGTTGTATATAAGGATTTTGGCTCTAGTAATGAGTCTTTCAATGTCCATCACATTTAAACTCATATCTTCATAATACAAAAACAGAAACACTACTGACCAGCTGTGTATAGCTGTTACATGATGGCTCTAGTAACAAGGCTTTCTTTTTTTGACACGTGTTGTGGTTTTTGGTCGCTATAAATTTTTCGCGACCAACCGGTCCTATTTGGTAAACTACATAATTCCGGTCCTCTCCTTATCACATGCGTTTGACAGGGTCCATCTGTGAAATTTTCGCATAAAAAAAGTATGGTATGATAAAGTCATCAAATAGTGATAAATTATTTAGTGCTGAGATGACAAGTTTTTAGATCAAGGTGAATCGTTATTCAAGGGGTTCTACTCATATACTACGATGTGGGATGCTTACTAAACCCAGCTTGTTAAAATTTCCATAGTTTTAGTTGTATATTTCTCTAAAGTAGTTTATCCATCGATGTGGGATGCTTACTAAACAAGAACTCATTTCTTTCTCCACACTTTTTAATCCAAGTGGCTTAACGCCCACTCCACACCTCACTCCCACACTCTCCAGCATCAACTCATGTAACACTTCACACTAAATCTGACGTCGCCGATCTCTTCTAGTGGTTGTCATTAGCTTTAAGCTTACATACTAAATATCAGTATTCTATTTATTGACTATCGGCATAACTAGAGCTTCCTCTTTAGTGTGATTAGAGTTTCGGACTTTCGGTGTGTTGGTGTAGCAGATTTTGAGTCACTGTGACCAATTATTGATCGTGGGTTAAGATCGGAGTGTGGAGTACAACGAATTTGTTGATATTCGGCTTGAACCATTATGCATGTTGGTGTTATATTTCTCATCGATCGACTCCTTATACCATTAGGCATTTTGGTGTTATATTTCTCATCGGTCGACTCTTTATACGTTATTCACTTATTGAGGATGTAACTTGCTTGAACAGAACATGTACGTATATATTTGTGCACAACGACACAGTATATTGGTTTTGTGCACAACGATTGTATATTGGCTTTAAAAATACGATTACATTAAAATACCATCCGGTAACTCCATATCATATTACATGTAATTCCTACATGATCCAAATTATAAATTGCTCGTGTGTTTGTTCATTCATCCATGTAGGATAAAGTCACAAAACCGAACGCATGTCCTTCTTCAAACTTTTGTTTCAAGTGGCTTAACCACTACTCACAGGCTTGCCTAAACACAAACTTTTGTCCCTCTTCATTCATCTCATCATCCTTCTCGGGTCATTACCGAGCCAACTCAACCCAAACACGCACTCCTTACGTTCATCTCAACACTCCCACACTCCCTTATTCACTGAACACCTTACAACGGTTGTTTTTATTAGATTGTTATTTCGTAAGTTAAATTTACTTTTTGAAATAAGAAAGTTCTATTTTGTGATCATACATATGCAAATTGAAATTTATATGTTATTTATAAATTAAAATCTATTTATGAAATAGGTGGTGTAAGTTTCAAAAAAGTTGTCGTTCTAAATAAAAAAATAAAAATAAATAAAATAAAAAAATCAGTTAATATAAATGATACTCGTACACAAAAATTATGCATAGTATGCTTTTTTTTTTGTAGAAAGACAACAAAATATAACTAACTAAAAGAAAACAATTACAAACAAAAGGCTCCAAACTCCCTAATCAAGATAATTAAGAAGGAATGGACCCCGGGAACTGCAAGAAATCACGAAACATAAAAACAAAACACAACAAAAAACCAACTAAAGGACAATAGACCACATAGGACACTCTCACCTTATCCATACACACTGACCAAATCCAAACTAGACAAAATGCTAAAAATGAGCACCCCCTAGAAGGACAAGACCAAAAGATGGATAGAACACATACCACATATATAAATATAAAGTACCACACTAATTAAAGAGCCCTCTAAGGGTCATGGGGGTGGTTGCCAATTTTTTTGTTGGCATAGATTTGGGCTAATCATAAAGTGACATGTCACTTGCCAAATTCTATGTTAAATGGTGTAAGTTTGATGCGGGTGGTTACCAAATTTTGGCATTGGTTGTCAAATCTAATTTTTTTAAAAAAAAACCAATAACTAAAACTTTATACATTTTTAACAAACCAAACGGTCAAAAAATTCCATGCCAACGTCATCATATACTTGCCAAAATTCCATGCCAAAATCACATGCTGATGCCGATTTTTTATGAGGGGTGGTGTTTTGCCGATGGCAATTTCGGTACCACGGCTCCATGCCTATCACCCCCATCACCCTAAGTGTCACACAGGAGCACAACCTGATGCTATGCAGATGCTGCACAATACTGAGAAAGATTTTGACTTGACTTCAGACTCCACAAACAATCTTGAACACTTGAAACTGTTACTCTAGCTGACATTTTATAGGATAAAGTAACGATTGCTGCCAGTCTATAGCTTTGTATTTTTTTGATCTTCTAACAATCCACTCGCAGCTTTTTAATTAGATATCTTGAACAATTTTATTTGTACTTGTCACTTTCTTTCTAAACGCACGAGAATTTCTTTCTTTTCAAATAAAGTATCCAGATATCCAAATAACCGATTGCGAAACTCGAGAAATGTTAGTAAGGACATGAACATTTCCATATGACGAAAAAATTCATCAATGGAAAAAGCGTTAACATTCCCCATCCTCCACCAACTAAAGATCTTGACCCACACACTCATAGCAAGATCACAAGTGACCAAACTATGAGCACATGTTTCAACCGCATTATTACAACCCGGACAAAGAACCAAATCCAAATCAATACCTCTCTTATCAAGCTCCAAGCGAACCGGAAGTCTACCCTTCAAACCTCTCCACACAAAGATGTTTACTTTTTTCGGCACCAACTTATTCCAAAGCGTTTCTTGACCTCCACTCTCCACCATTAGGATATTTTCCTCGACTAATCTTGATAATTCGTTGACCTTGAACTCCTGATCTTCGGATAACGCCCACCACCATGTATCCCTACAGAAATAAAAACATTTTATTTGCAAAACACCCATTAAATCATCAAACTCTACCCCTAATATCTCTACCCCAATCCCACTTCCAACACCACACTTCGTTTACCCAATCGCCCTTCTCTATCACACTACCCTCTTTTCCCCTATCTAAATGAAAAAGTCTAGAAAATCTATCACAAAGCCTACAATTATCCACCCATATATCCGTCCAAAACCTTATTTCCCTCCTGTCCCCCAACACCCCCACACAAGCCGACATAAAATCCACCCCCAAACCCTCGCACTCAACACCTATCCTCACAATATCCCGCCAAACTCCACCACCCAAAGACTCCCCACCCATTACCCTATTACCTACCAACCCACCACCATCACCATGAATGCTTTGAAGCACCCTTACCCAAAGACTATCACCTTCCCTCTTAAACCTCCGCCACCATTTTCCTAATAAAGCCAAATCTTTTGCCCGCAATGACCCAATATTTAGACCCCCCAACCCATTTGGTGCTAGTATTAGTAGCAGGTTACTTGGATATTATGAGTTTATGACTATGCTGATTAGAATGTTGACTTATATACCTTGTAATTTGATACTATTTGTTTAACCATAAAAAACTCAGCAACCTAAAGCCGTTTTTCACCAGCAACCCAAAGCCGTCAGCGACCAATTGTTCATCAGCAATCCAAGGCTAATGTTCATAAGCGACCATTACGTTTTGATGTTAATTATGGTGCTATTTCTAATGGTACCAAGCCAAACGACTTGTAACTTATTTAGCTTTCAGAGCATCTTCGTTCAATGCTTATTTATATGAATGTTCATAGTGATATGGATGTGAGGTGACTTCAAATATACAGAGTATATACGAAAAAAAAATGAAAAAAAAAAGTACCACCCCGTAATTTACACCTATTTTATTATGAAAAAAATGTAATAAAAGTTAGTTTTTGATCTTTATAAGTTTATATAAGAATAGTTTGCTAAATTTGTAAATGTTGAGGCTATAAATCTTGGACATGTCAATGTTATAAATTTGTAAATATATATTATGCACAAGTTATAATTAGTTTGGCACTAACTTTGGAGATGCACAAAATGGACTGCAAGAAAAGCAATTGTCTGGTTGTTTACTTCTTTTTCGATTGCTATCACCGTTGTTATAGCTCCGCCATCGCCCACGTCCATGGAAGTGCCCGCCTGGTTTATTCCAAATGTCCCTAACTGTATTCACACGTAAAAAAGTTACAAGATCAAATTGATATTAATTTCTAGCTCTAACATCTAAAGCCAAATGTGCATCCCTGTTTTCACAAGTAAAATTTTGAGCAAATGACACGACATTATTGTTTTATTTCAAATTCTAACCGTTATTGTTGATTTCTAGGAGCTTTTAACATAGCTCTTGTTTAAAGAAATTCAGAAATGTGTAATGACACTATCCTAACTTTTAGAACTCGATCATCGGAATGTTTGGTAACAAGAAACTAGCTACTCAACAAATTATTCTGCAAGTAATTTTCTTTTAGAAAAAAACTAAAATCTTAAAATAATTAGGAATGTTTCCAGTTAGTTTATTGTAATGACAGTTCCCTTAGCTGAGTTAAGTTTCCAATGGTGTTGGAGACAGTGACGGAGCCAGGAATAAATATGACTGTGTGCACAAATGTTTTTGAACCATAATATAATAGAGTTAAAAGTGGAATAAAACAAAAATTTCGTAAAAACGATAAATAAATGAACACATTACCTTCTAATTAGTGATTCTACGATCTCCCATAGCAAAAAAACGCTTACGTACACCCTCATTTTTAACATTAATAATTTCTTCTTTCTCTATGGCACAAGTTAAAGTGCCGTTAAAATAATCATCGCCCATCCGATTACGCAAATCAGTTTTAATGATCTTCATTTTAGAAAAACATCTTTCAACCGTAGGAGTAGCAACAGGCAAGACTAAAGCCAACTTCAACAACCGATAAACCAAAGGATAAGATGTATGCTTTTTCTTATCCACCATCTTCTCAGCAAGTTCGGCAATACTATCCAAGTTAGCGAAACCTTTATCGTTACGCATGATCTGATAATAGACTCCAAGTTCTGTAGGAAGACTTAACTTTCCATATAAGTAAAATCACGCGGATACATCTCACTAAGTTTCACTAACTTTGATATACTAAATTCTGAAAATCAATCATGCGGGCTCAACGCCGCCATATAATAAGTAAATCGGTGCTTCCCTCACTAAAACGATCTCCAAACTCTTGAATTTGCATATCCATAACAGTGTTGAATATATCGACCTCAAAATGACGTTGATTTGTAATTCTATCCTTTCGGCCTCTTGAATGAAAGCCAACCATATTTACCATCTCAATGTCATGTTTACCACAAAATGAAGTTACATTCTTCAAAAGTGAAGGAAAACCCGTTGCCCTATACTCTTGCAATCTTTGTTTTGGTTCCTTTTACCAATGAAACAAACTACAAATTAGAGCCATTACACGAAATCTTTTAAATACAAATCACACAATTTCATCACTATTACATAATTATTAATCCTAACAATTGGTGAACAATATAAATAATATACGGAGCAAAAAAAAAGACTATTACATGATTAATCCTAACAATTGGTGAACAATATAAATAATATACACAACAAAAAAGGACAATTCAAGTATTCAATTCCATTAAACGCTTTTAACAAGCAAAAAAAGATCGAATTGTAATACTATCAATGATATTACTGTTATAAATTTAAAAGATATAATAAACAATTGTAAACAACCAATAATCATACTATCAACTTAAGATATAATAAACAATTGAATGATATATATCGAACATGTTTCATACTCTCCAATTTTGGATTTTATAAAATTGTTAGGATAATGAATAAACTTTTTTCATTGATAAACCTATTTCATCTTTGGGCTTTTGTGCTTTAATTTATTAAATTTGTTTTATCTTTGGCCTTTTGTCATATTGGGGCTTTTACAAAATTCTATATATTTTTTTATTTGTAATTAAACCAACTAAATAATACTAGAAACATATTTTGATGCACCACGTGTATTTAAGATACATTTTAAAAAAAATCGATAATTTTTTCAAAAATTAACACTATATCAAAAAATTCCATGGGGTGCAATTGCACCCGTGGGCACCCCCTAGCTCCGTCCCTAGTTGGAGAAATCACATGTAACGCCGGTCCATACACAAAGTGACTGATGTGTTCCAGTGGATGCGTTGGGAGAGTGGAAGGGTAGTGAGGATAGAGATGCGGCGGTTATGTCACTTGAAACAAAAGTCTAAAGAAGAAAGAGAGTTATGGTTTTATGACTTAATCCCAAATGGATTGTTGAATAAATTCTAATGTAGTATATAACTAACACTATGGAAATGTTCAAACAAGCAAATTTGCATTCCTTGTTTTAAACGATTTGCTAGTTAATTTCTTTAAAGCTGGGGCGGATAATTTGCTTTTTTACCTGAAATGACCTGAGCCTTCAACTTTTTGTTAGTTATTTATATAGTAGTCGCGTTCTTGTCATACACGAGTATCTATTTACTTATAAAATTCTTTAATAGGTGCAATTTTAGCATGTGAAATAAACTTAGCCTATTATTACTACTGCCTTTACATTTTTTTTTTACTTTTATTATAGTCTTACTGTCAACGTTTATAGTTTATTTTACTTTTTTTCATTAATTTTATTCGGATCTAGTTTATTGTATAAGAGATATGTATTTCTATAAGAAGTCATGATTTTTTATTTTATTATTATTATTATTATTATTTTAATCTCTTTGATATCTAAATCTAAAAAAAGTGACAATCGGATCTAGCTTATTGTTGTATAAGAAAATATGTATTTTTATAAACCTCATTTTTGATTTATTTGATATTATGGCAAAAATGACAAGTTGAATGGATGATGAATATGACTTAAAAGATTTTAAATCTACGGGGATGTTTTAATAAGCTTTAGGAGTGTGTGTTTAGTGTCGCTCCGTAAATTTAGAAGGCACTGTAACACCAATACAAGCAAATTTTAGTTGGATTATTAAGAAGCCGTAAGTATAAACAATCATAGAAATAAGCATATCACAATATGCTAATCTATATTTTCAGTGACGATCTATCTCTCAAAATAGCACTACGATTTATAAACAATAATAAAATTTTATAGGCAATAGTTGTGTTAGGAAAACAATCCAAATGTTTAATAGAATTCAATCAGTAAGTACCAAGATATACCCATTTAAATGAATCATAATTAAGATATTACATTGCTAAATGAATTCAATCACTAAGTACCAAGATATACCCATTTAAATATACTAGACGAGTACCCGCGCCTAGTGACAGCGATGTCTAGTTTTCTGCAAAGTTCCGATGACCCATAAGTTTCTTTCCACAAACTGATTTGTAGCATTAGAGAATCGTTTTCGAATAACTACAATTCTGATGCGTGGTTGCATAGCAGCATAAATATATAGTTTTTTAAAAAATTATGTGGAGTCGATCTAAGTGTGTGAGTATATTTTATAATAGGATTATTTTAAGTTATTAATATTTTTAGTAATAATAGATTCAAGCATTACAAAAAGCAACGGTATTAGGTAGTTGGCAATATTATAGTGTAGTTTAGAGGTATAGCCAACATGTGTGACAACTTTTTCTTGTTTTGTCAGTAATTTAGGCAGTGATAACTATTTTTTTTTACATGTGTAACGTTTATCATTTGGTGTGTGGCTTTTAAAATTGTAACTTTGCAAATTGGATATCACCATATAAGATTATTTTGTACTATCAATTTGTAGAGATATTTATGCATTGTTCAAAGCTATTTGTTTGAGGTACAAATAATTATCGCTAAAGATAACAATACTATTTATTTTTTGTAATTTTAATAAACTTACATAACATTATTGATACCTTTGGACAAAGAGCTATACAATATATATTAACTTTTAAACGACGATACATATATGCTAGTCCCTTAAATGGTGTAAGAGCAACATTTTTTTTAAAATAACATTATACAAATGACAAATTACATGTGTCAAAGCAAAATAAACCAAAAACTACAATTACTTGGTCTCTCCTTTCAAAAACATTGTCACGGGTTCCACAACTACTTCATCATTTCTCATATAATTTTGTCAAATTTGAAACCCGATTTCACCGGGTGGTTCAAGCTGGTTGAACTGTTCGATAAAAAATAGGTCGATATAAACCGAGTCAAACCGATAGGTTGGGTCGAAAAAATGTCAAATTAAACCGGGTCAGCCCGGGGTTTGAAGCGTCCTGGGTCAACCCGGTATCGGTTTCAACAGGTCAACCCGGTATCGGTTTCAACGGGTCAACCCGGTATCGGTTTCAATTGGTTGTTTTTAATTTGGTAGATGTGCTTTTAATTGGGTATACAATGTGAATAAATTATTGTACTTTTAAGTAATGGGGTGTTTTAATAAGAGTATTAATTATATTATTTATTTCTCTCTCCATTGACCATGTTTTCAACATTCAACTTTCAACATTTTTCACTTTTTCCACTTTGACCATTTTTCCATTTTATATAGTATAGATACCAACCTCTGGTGATGGGAATAAGGAATGGTACGGAGGCGAGTGATCTCTTGGTGACGTTTTTCTCTACGCTCTTTAACCCATTATCAATTTCCATCATCATCATCATCATCCCAACAAACTATCACAACAAATCTTTTTAATTCCATCAAACTATCTCAACAAATCTTCATTAAAATCATCATCCCATCTTCTTAATTCCATCAAAACCACATATACCCATTTCACCAAAAGCATCTTTTACACCATTACACCAACTTTCATCCTTCAATTTTTACTAAAGACTTCATCTTTTTCCACTTCTTGAGTTGCACACCAAGTGTTTGACATTTTGCCTCAACCAAACCAAACCCACTTTATTTTGATTCTTTGACCGTCTTGGTCAAAGAATCAAAATATGAGTTTGTTTAGGGTTTTTGGACCTTCTCGGTCCCTAAATCGAAGTTTGTTTCTCCTTTTTGGGCTCCCTCCATGGAGGTGAGTGGTTGTTCTTCGGTGGGTGTTTGGCCGTGTCCTTTTAGAAATTTCCATTTTGCCCGGATGGAATGGCGGGCGAAGGGGTTTCCTCGGTTGGTTGCCCATTTTAAGCATCTCCATTTGTCGTTGGACGATCGGAGGGGGGCCTTGAGAGAGGCGCTTTCATGGTGTGAATTGTTTGTTTCGGTTGGGGAGGCTTTAAAGGTCTCGGATCAGTGATTGTGTGGGGTGTGTATGCGTCTACATGCTCTCAGTCGGGCATGCCATCATGAGGATGGGTTGGCTCGGTTCAAGTGGGTTACGGGAGATGTTGATGAGTTTATATTGGGGATCGCTAGGCCACGTGTTGGGAGGGAAGTGGTTCCTTTGGGAGGGGTGGTGGTGGATGAAGTTCTCCTTGATCGTATGTTCTCCCTACCTATCACGACTGTTAAGAGCATCCCTCATAGTTGTCGTATGGCTTTTTCTCATGCTTTAGTTGCTGCTCTGGGTAAAGTGGCGGCTATGCCAACATCTATTGAGGCGTGGGTAAAACTTTTGTCGTCAGGAGCGCAAGTCTGGTAATAGGAAGTCTTTGCAATGCCTTAGTATTCAACGGTCGTTGGCTGCTTGGGGTGGGGATGGTTTTGATGAACTTATTCTCTCGCTTTTTGCCCAACCCTTGAGGGTGGCCTCGGGAGAGGATGGGCTTGGCTCTGGGTCGGTAGCTCGGCAGGTGTGTTCTAATGTTAAACAATGTTTGAGGAAAGTTTGAGCGGGCATTTCAACTGCGGTTAAAGTATTATGTTCTTCGGGGGTTGCACCTTATGGTACGGATACTTTGACAGCATTGTTGGCTAAGCATCCCATACTTCCTCCCCCGGTTATGCCTGTTTCCTTGCTCTCTGAGCCTCCACTTGTTGTGGATGTTGATAGCGTTCTTGGGTGTATTCAATCTTTCCCAAAAGGGACTTCTTGTGGGGGACCGGATTGAGGGCCCAACACATTTTAGATGCTTTTTGCGGAGAGGGGTCGGCGATGGCTGTTGGGTTACTCAAGGCTATCTCTGTGGTGGTTAATTTATGTTTGGGGGGGAGGTGCCCTAAGGTTTTGGCGTAGTTTGTTGCATCTGCGCCCCTCACACCGTTGCTCAAACCGGACAATGGGATTAGGCCTATTGCCGTGGGCACGATTTGGAGGAGGCTGGTATCCAAGGTGGCTATGAGGGGTGTCAAGAAGGAGATGTCCAATTACCTTGGTGATTTTCAGTTTGGAGTGGGAGTCCCTAGTGGGGCAGAGGCCATGCTCCATAAGCGAGCAGATTCTTACATGAGTTTCATTCAGATGGGTCGTTGGCTATGCTTATTGTTGACTTCTCAAATGCCTTCAACTTGGTGGATCGGACTACCCTTTTAAATGAGGTTCGAACTCGATGCCCGTCTATTTCCTATGGGTAGATTTTTATATGGTCGGTCGGCGAGGTTATATGTGGGTGACGACTATATTTGGTCCACCACTGGAGTTCAGCAGGGGGACCCTTTAGGGCCTCTTCTTTTTGCCTTAGTGTTGCACCCACTTGCCCACCGGATTAGGGATTGTTGCAGACTTCTTTTCCATGCTTGGTATTTGGATGATGGTACGATTATCGGTGACACTAAAGAGGTAGCTAAAGCCTTAGATATTATCATGGTGAGGGCCCCCACGGGCCTTGAACTCAACATTAAGAAAACAAAAGTTTTTTGGCCCTCATGCAATGGGGTGAAGGTACAGGATGGTTTGTTTCCCCACGGGATTGGGAGGCCGACATTGGGTGTGAAACTCCTTGGAGGCCTGTAGCCGGGATGCAGGATTTATTAGCGGTTTGGCTGTGAAAAGGGCATCTCGTCTTTGTGGAACTAATGAGTTATCTCACAAGTCTGCGCGACCCTCAATCTGAGCTCCTTTTGCTTCGCTCATGTATGGGCGTCGCTAAGCTGATGTTCGGTCTCAGAACGTGCCAACCGATGTATATAGGGGAAGCTGTTTACTTTTTGACAATGGCCTTCGGAAGGCAATAGAGGCCATTGTGGTTTGTGGGGGCCCTTTTTTGGGGATTTTCAATGGAGGCTCGCATCCCTTCCGACTCGGTTTGGTGGGTTGGGTTTATGTTCGGTTGAGGATGTATCTACTTATGCTTTTGTGGCCTCGAGGGCGCAATCTTGGAGTTCTGAGGATCACATTCTTCGGGAATGTGGTATTGATGGGGTTGACTCTGATTATGGGTATGCAATGGATAAACGCTTGCATGTCCCTTCCCGATTTCGATCTTAGCGGTTTCTCTAACAAGGACACCACCCCTCCTAAAGCCCAAAATGTTTTGGCGTGTGCCCTTTTTAGTGGAATCGTCCGGAGTTTGGGAGAGAAGTTCGATTTATCCCTCGACAAAAGCGGTGTTTGAATTTCTCCGAGCTCCTCATGCTCAAGATTTCTTGACGGTTATCCCCATTGAAGGGCTAGGCCAACATATATGCGGCCTGGAGTACCGGACTATCCTTAAGTACCGGCTAATGATCCCTCTGTTTCCGGTTGATGAGCCTTGCCCAGTCTGCCGCAAGGTTTGTTTAGATTCCTTTGGCGAGCATGCGGTCCATTGCAAGGAGTTACCGGGCTTCAAATACAGGCATGATTTGGTTAGGGATGTTACGTATGATGTTCTTAAACGGCGAGGAATTTCTTCTAAAAAGAGGCCCCGTGAACTTTTACAGATCCGCTTGAAGGGAGGTCTACTTTACGGCCAGGTGATATACTTGTGTTTGGATGGGCCGGGGGGAAACATGCTTGTGTGGATCTTACAGGGTGTCCCTCTTGTTGGGCTAAGGGACAATGGGTTTGTTCTTGGGACAAGCGGCGTTAAAAGCGGAATCGAGCAAAGTTGCTAAACAGAGAAAGCTTGTTTAGAGAATCAACACGTATTTACCCCTTTTGCTTTTGATACATTTGGGTTCCTAGCTTCGGTAGCTGTGGAGTTTTTGACTAGGGTTCAACGGGTTGTGCAAAGTAATTTTGCGACCCTAAGTCACAAAATTTCATTTTTAGTAGAATTGGTTTTGCTATTCAAAAGGGGGTTGCGGCACAGCTTGTTGCCCGTTTGTCTGCCATCTTATTGTAATCCGTTATTACAAGTAATAATAGAAATTCTAAGAAATAGAATCTAAAATACCAACATGTCCCATTTTTTCTTTAGGCATCGAGTGAAATAGCAATTTCAATCCACATAAAATTCGGTTCCATCAATATCATATACCTCATCGTGTTTTAGCACAGCCTCAAGACGTAGGCAACAAAATTTTAAATCATTATCTTCTAATGACCGCAACTTGTCAAAAGTAAACAAAAAGCCAAAAGCGTTTTCGTACTCTTGATATTGCTCAAACCTACTATTAAGTGAAACAATTTCTTGGTCAACAACACATAGAATATAGTTCGTCTTAAAAGATTCCTCAAGAGATTGTGGAGCGCTTGATGACGCATCATTTTGATTCTCATCAAAATGTCTCTTTCGTATAATTTCACGCTTTCAAAGAAAGACCATATCTATATTTATTTCTATAGCTATTTCTTTAGCATTCTCCAATGCCTTAGAAATCCAGTTTCTCTATAAGTTTTAAAGAAAGAAACTAAATCTTCTATCTTTTTCATTGCATCATCAATTACCATATTTTTTTGTTGCAACTGTTTTGAAACCACATTGACTACGAATAATATATCAAATCAAATTACTATTGCAACAAGAAACTCATATTTACCAAGCTCATATTCTGCTAATGATTCAGATGTACTTTGTATTAAACAATCATTGTCACTTTCAGACACTTAAAGTAAAGCTTCACGAATATCTGAGAGTTGGAATCGTATTGCTTTAATACTTTCAACACGACTCTCCCACCGAGTAGCTGATAAAGATTTAACAGTTAGCCCTTTTACATTCGCTTACAAAAAAAGCCTATCCTTTAGTAGAATTTGCAAAGATAGTATAAACTTTTTGTATAGTACCAAAAAAATTTATTAGCTTTAGGACATGTTTAAGCATGTCACATAATGCTAAGTTAAGGCTATGACTGCAACAAGGAGTATACAATGCTCTAGAATTGAGATCTAAAAGTTTTCTTTATACTCCTTGAGGTTTTCCTTTCATATTTGAGCCATTGTCATATCCTTGACCTCGTACATCATTTATATCAAGATCAAGTAACTTGAGCTCTCTTTGTAAGACATCAAACAACCCTTGTCCAATTATATCATTCACATTTAAAAATCCTAAAAATGACTCCTCAGTGATAATAGAACTTGACGACACGTCCACATATCCTATGATTTATGACATTTGTTCCTCGTGGCTAATATCAGGAGTACAATCAAGAATAACTGATAATTTCCAAGCATATCTTCATTTTAAATACGATCAATATGCTCTTTGATATATGGGTCAAAGTCGGCCATCATAACCATAATACCCAAAAAAAAATTCGTTGTTTTTTTCATTTAATTTCTCATTTGAACCATGAAACGATAAAGTTTTCTTGCCAAAATATTTAACAGCGGCAATGATTCTTACAAGAAATCTTTTAATACAACAATAAAAGCCAAGAACAATTGAATGCATAGAATTACAATAAATTTGGAAAAAGGATAAATTTAAGATTGCTAAGTCTTTTCCTTGTTTTATTTTGTTAATAATTGGAGTCTTGATTGGATGTGCAAGCAAATTTATTAACTCATTTTATATGCTAGGACCAAGATAATGTGAACGCATATCTTCATTTTAAATATGATCAGTATGCTCTTTGATATATGGATTAAAGTCGGCCATCATATCTCGGCCATGATATCCATAATATCCAAAAAAAAATTCCATTGTTTTTTTCATTTAATTTCTCATTTGAACCATGAAACAATAAAGTTTTCTTGCCAAAATATTTAACAGCGGCACTGATTCTTGCAAGAAATCTTTTAATACAACAATAAAAGCCAAGAACAATTGGACGCGTAGAATTACAATAAATTTGGAAAAAGGATAAATTTAAGATTACAATGTCTTTTGTACTAAAATGTATGTAAAAGAATGGATATATTTAAGTCACAAGTAAAAAAACAGTCAATTTTTTAATTTAATTGTTTTTTCAAAGAAGAGCTTTTTTCCTCTTATGTCTGCAGGCGCGCAGACATTATCTTTGAAGACCGTTTGTTTTTTTTCAGACATAAGAGGATATAATCACTTCTTTCCTCTTCACCAATGCAGACATAATTTAGGTCTTTTTTCCACTTCTTTCCTCTACACCAATGCAGACATAAGAGGAAAAATGAAAGAAGTACTTCAATAGCACAAAAAACAAACGGTCTTCTTCTTGCAGATGAAGAGCTTAAATGTACCTCTTTTTCTGCAGACATGGTTTGCAGATGAAGAGGTAAAAACTCTGAAAAAACAAACGATTAGTGTGCTAGATCTGAGTCACATAACCATACAAATAAGATTGATTAGAGTGACGTAACTGTAAAAATATCAAGAATTGCACATACCAAATTTATAGTTAGAACAATCTGATAGTCTTAGTTATAAAGAGCCCAGTTATTTGCTCATTCACTGATATGGGATAAAACATGGTTATGAAATACTCCCTGTAAAGGTGCACAGGCAATATTAGAGTCTTGGTGTAACAGATTTTGAATTTAAAGACGTTTTAGAAGAGGTAAAAGAGAAAGTAACTTGTTTATTTGTTCATATGAAATGCATAAACTAAGATTGAGACTACAAAATAAATAACAAACAAAAATTTGAAAGCTCTAGTCTCTTCCCGTGAAAAGAAAAAACAAAAGTTATTCTTTTATCAATCCATGAGAGATAAAGACAAAACAAAACTCTTTTACTTTCTCAAAAGTAACATAATCACCCAGTGAACACATAGTAATTCTTGTTTAGCATTTTACAAAATCCCCTTGACTTAGTAGAACTACTCGTACTTAATTAGCACATCACATAGAATTATAGAAGTTAGAGGTGTTGGATAAATTTATCAATAAAGCTTATGGTGTTAGCTTAAATCCTTCCATAAGTGATTTCATCCCAAAGTTATTATGTTATTAATTATCTCCGCATTTAAAGAAGTTTTTCACATATTTATATCTTTTTAGAGAAATGATACATCTCTTCCTACGAAAGATTCATACTTATCCTTATACTTTCAAGATTCTGACATGTGGAAAGACTAACGGTTTAGATGAAGAGGAATAATGAGAGGAATACACAGGTTATATTTTAAGTTCTTTACAGATTTTAATCTTTTTAGAAAAAAGATATACCCATCTTTTTATTCAGCATGTTGTCTTTTCACTCTTGTACAAAAATGAAGGTAAACAAAAGGAAATGGTTATTTGAATAAATCTCTCCACATTAAGTCGCAAGTAAGAAAACGCTATGTCCTCATATACAATAAGCTAGATTAGATAAGGTAGATTAGAATCACATGAACAGAAAACAGAAAACAGAAAACAAGGAGATTTGCCGAGACTAAAGAAAATTATAGCTGAGATTCATAGTATTATTTATAAATGTACAATCACAAGGATTAAAAAAATTCTTTTATTTCCGACAAAATAAACATAAAAAAAAAGTCCGAGGAACAGACGTATTAAGGAAGTTGATGGTTTAATACATGTGCATACCAAGGCCACCTAGTTATAAATGTACCAATATAATGTTCATCATATACTTTATAGTCTTACTTATAAATGTACAATCACGAGGATCATCAGGCCAATTTTCATTTTGAAAAAAACAGTTCTTTTTCCGATTAAAAAGAGAGACTAGATAATAGAAGTATTAAAGCAATTGATTGTTTAGTACTTCTATTTTCATAATCAAACTTGAACATATATTTTCATAGTCTTACTTATATACGCCTCTAAAGTTAGTGTATCCATCGATGTGGGATACTTACGTACTAAATGTAGCACCCCCAAAAATACCGCACCTGAAGGCATTGTCACTGGGGTGCTACTTCATAATAAAAAGATCAAGTTATAGATAATGCCCTCTAAATGAGACTTTATGAATGCTCAACCATGGCAAAATCATATACCTGAGAAATACATGCTAAAACAGTCAACATATTGTTAGTGAGTTGATAGTTTTAATAAAATGTAAAGTCAAGTGCGGAACACAAGTTTTCAGATAGTATGATAGTTGTGTCATATGAAAAGTAAATAAAATTGCCCAAGCTCACGGAACCAAAGCCTTGAGTCTTATGTGTCTAAATTTGCCCCAATAGGTGCCTTGCCAAAACACCCACTAATAGCTCAAATAATCATGCGTCCGCCCGACTCGTACTAGTGGTCAGTAGAGCTTATCCTACTATGAACGGGGAGTTCAATCCCAATAGATTTATTCATAATATTCGCGCTTACAATGTAATAAACGGTTCGTGATGTGTCCGGACTTTGTGGCAATGATAATAGCTTAGGCCATTCGAACTGTTGCATAAAGTGGGACCGCAAGTATTCCTTATGCAGCTTAAACTTCCTCGCTCTCAACTTATAACGCTTGAGCGATGAGGAATTAACCCAAACCCCCCTTAGCATATAATCTTGGCATGAGAATGTAAAGATACTATGGTAGGTGGTGGTGGTGGATGGTGGTGGTGAGTGGCGGTGGCGGTAGGTGGCGGTGGTAGGTGAGAGTGGCGTGGTGGTGGTGTGGTGAGTGGCGGTGGTGGTGGTAGATGCGGTGGTGGTGAATGACGGTGTTAGTGGGTGGCGGTGGAGGTGGGTGGAGGTGGTGGTGGTGGGTGGTGGGCAAGTTAAAAAAAAAAAGTCACATAAATTGTCGTTGTGGATAAATTAAAAAAACAGGCACTTGCATAAATCGCCCCTGTGGGTAAAATAACAAAAAGACCCTCATGTGAAAGGCACTTAACGCGCAAAAATAACTAACGGTAGCCATAACGGCCGATTTGTAAAAAAAAGTCCACTTTAAGGACATTTGCTAAAAAAACTTTGTTAGGAGCGGCTATCGTGCAAAAAACTGATACTATAATGACGAGATTTATAATTTACGCTTATTTTTTATTTTTACCAGTTTATAAGCGCACTCTTATTCTTGGACAATTTATTTCTACTCATCTCACTACTCACACAAAATTATAAAATGTGTTTTTCACTCATTATCGGTCTTCATCTAACATCCGTTTTATCTATATGTCAGAATCGAGTAAGATAATACGTAAGATTATTAAGCTAAGACAAAATATCATATCTCTATTTATAAACCACCAACATAGTCTATGTTACATTATAATGTATTTAGGACTTCCTATAAAAGGAAGTCTTAGAAATATAAGCCTGCACATGTTACTATAATTAGTAATTCATATAATTAAGAAAAGAAGCATAATATACAACACTTGAATGCAATAATTTTCAGATGTACAAGACAAAAAGCATAGCGTACACTATTTTAATGCACATATTAAAAGAAAAAAAACACCACATTAATGCTATTTAATATATTTAATTAATTAACTGATCAATAAGTACAATTAATACATTTATTAAATTACCCCTAACATAATAAATACAAATTATCAAGCATATTGTACAACCAAATTAAACACAATTCCTACATTAAATGTCACTAATATAAATAATATTATACAAATAATATTCAAGCTCGAATGGGCAACATGGCAAATGGGCTTTAGCCCGAACGGGCATGGGCTAAACGAAATTCTTTAAATCTGTAATTTTATTATCAAAAAGAATATAATAAACTAAAAACATGATTCACGTGAAAATTTTATTTTAAGGTACCTGCCGCCGCAACGCGCGTGTACCCTGCTAGTTTTTATAATATATCGATCATTTGCATATATATCCCTCCAAAGATGCAAAATTGCATATATATCCTTTGCATGCATAAAAATCATTGTACTATATGCATCAAAAACTTGTAAGAAGGATATATATGGAATTATTCACCTTTGGAGGGATATATATATGCAATTCCCCCTAAAAGTTAAAATTGAGACATTCATTTGGGCGTCATCATACCTTACTATCAATTTACCACTTCATAGGGGTTAACAAAGGAGGAAAAAAATGCAATTTACAAAGAAACAAGCAAAATCTTAAACTAGCAATATGCCAAATTATGCAACGAGCAAATGTAACAAGTTGCATAACATAGGACCGCAAGTTTTCCTTTTGCAGCTTGGTGTTTATATCTGAGAATTCCTCGCTCTTAACTTACACTGCTCGACCGATGTGGGATTAACCCAACCCCCTAGGCATCATATCTTGTTGGGAATAATCCGTTACCACGGATAGTTGTAGTTTACACTGCTTGGTTTAACACTAGCAGTGGAAACGTATTCGCACTGAAAGTTCTTCATTACCACTGCTATCAGTTTATGATAAGGTTAAACGCGTCTTGATAAGTATAGAATAGATCTTGTGTATATTCTATTATGTTAGCTTTATACTTATCTTGTAAAGGACTCCTTGTTGTATAAAAGGAGATCCTAGGTCATTGTCTTAGGTACGTATAACATTACAATATTACCTACGAAAGCTTCAAGGTGTAACCCTAGTGATAAGTTAAGATCACTCGTATTATTCGTTAATAATATTGGAGCTTGAGTTTTGTGTTAACTTGTGTTTATTCTCATACATCATATAATTTGTCTTCTAAGTATTACTTAAGTAAATTCCGCTTGCTTGATAATATTATACAAAATATCATTGACACAAGGAGAGTGTCCAAGATCCATCAAGTGGTATCAGTGCCAGGTTCTGATATTTTGTTTTAGAAGATCCAAAGAATTAGCTTGACTCACTCACTCAATTCAATGGAGATGGAAAACAACCAATCAAACTCTTCTTCTACACCCAGACTCCCTAAGCTTAAGCTTAATGAGCTTGAGATGTGGAGGATACTGATTGAGCAATACTTTCTCATACAGGACTATGCTCTATGGGAGATCATTCAATTTGGTGATTCTTTCAAATCTGTGACCACTACTTTAAAAGTTGGTGACACAGATGTTGTGAAATTTTCTGTGCCTGAATCAAATGCTGAAAAAGCTCAAAAGAAGAATGATCTTAAAGCTAGAAGTCATTTGCGATGACTCTTCCTAGAGAACAGATTATTGCATTCAGCAAATTCAAGACTGCTAAAGAACTGTTTGAAGAGATTTGCTCAGTGTTTGGTGGTAATGATGCCACAAAGAAGACTCAGAAGACATTGTTAAAGCAAAGTTATGAAAATTTCTCTGCTTCAAGCAATGACTCACTTGATAGCATTTTCACCAAACTTCAGAAGATTGTTACACAGCTAACTGTGTTTGGCATTGAGGTAGAAAAGGAAGACCTCAATTTGAAGTTTCTAAGAAGTTTGCCTTCAGAGTTTCAAACCAATGTTACTGTCTAGGAAAACAAATCAGACATAGAAACAATGAAGCTCAATGATCTTTACAACAACTTCAAACTTATTGAGCAAAGGTTGAAGAAGGCAGGGAAACTTGGTACAAACTCTAGTAGCTTGGCATTGTTTTCAAATTCTGTTGACAGTGATGATTCTGAAGATGAAAGTGATGATGATATTGCCACTGTAGGTTCTAAAGTTTCCACTGGCAATGTAAATATTGCCACTGCAGGATCAAAGAAGAAGGTTGCTAGTATTGGAGAACCTACCTTTTATGCTTTTATCTCCACACAAGTTGATGGCTCTCTCTTAACTCATGAAGACATAGAGCAAATTGATGAAGATGACTTGGAGGAGATGGATATAAAATGGCAGCTAGCTCTTCTTTTCATGAGGGCTAAGAAATTCTACAAGAAGACTGGCAAGCCTATCCACATTAATGGTGATGGTACTGCAGGCTTTGATAAGAAGAAAGTGGAGTGCTTTAACTGCCACAAGTTTGGACATTTTTCTAGAGAATGTAGAAGACCAAAGACCAAGGACAACAGGTCTACATGGTACAACCAAAAGAAGGGACCAACTGTGGAAGAACCAAAGGCAATGTTGGCTATTGATGGTGTGAGCTATGATTGGAGTTTCATGGCTGATGATCTTGAAGAAGAACACACAGATCTTTGCTCTTGTTTCTGCTGAAGTTGCTCTTATGGCTTTCTCGACTCATGAGGTACAAAACTCTAAATGTTGCTCTAAAACATGTAGGGCTGCTAGAGAAGTTGAAAGACTTAATGATTTATACTCTAATGAAAGACAAGAGTTATACACTGCTAATTATACTGTGTCTAATCTTAGGAGAGCCATGGCAGTTTTAGAAAAACAAATAGAGCACTTTCAAGAAAATGAATCAAAATATAGTGATGATATGATTCTTCTTAGAAGAGAGTTAGATCATACAAAAGCTGTGAATGATGCATACCAAATAGAGCTTGAAAAACTTCAAAAGAAAACTGAAAATATCAATTTAACTCTAGACACATGTTATCATCAGTCTAAGTCAATTGATAAAATTTGGAATACTCAAGTATTTAATAAAGCTAAGTCTGGTATGGGTTATAATACAATGCCACCACCACTAAGAGGTGTTCCATCACCTCCAGGTGTAGATTTAGCTCATACTGGTTTAGAAGACTTTAAGGAACTTGAAAGAGAATATGGTCCTTTAAAGGACACAGTGGTGAAGAGTGAGGAAGAAAGTAAGCTTGATAATGATGTTTTTGAGAGTGCTAGTGACTCATCAGTTGTTGATGAGAATGTTAAAAAGAATGTAGAGACTACTATCCCAAAAGTTGTTAATACTGTTACAGAGGAACCTAGGAAACCAGTTTATAAACCTAGACCAACTGTAAGGTATCTTTGAGATGTAAAGGAACAAGCCTACAGCTCCTAGGGGTAACCAGAGGAGTTGGAATCATGTTAAATCTCAACAACTAGGTAGTGATTTTGCTATGAAAACTGTTAACACTGCTCACCCTAAGTCACCTGTTAAAAGTGCAAACACCAAAACAAGTTTTACAAAATCTGCACAAACAGGAAAAAGAACCTTTCAAGCTAACAAGGTTAATAATAACCAACAGTGGGTACCTAAAAAGAAACCAGCAGTTACCACTGCTCATACAAAAGTTACCACTGCAAGGGTTTTTAATAAGAAAAGGGGGGACATGGGCAATGCTGTGAAGGCCTCAGCACATTGGGAATGGAAACCTAAAGGAAATACCTCTACAACCAATCCCAATGGTGTATCAATGACCTTTGATAGATTTAACTATATTGATACACGAGGCAGATCCAAGTCAATCATGGCTTGGGTCCCCAAAAGAAACTAACTCTTTACTCATATGTGCAGGAACATCCAAGGACAAAAAGGTCAGATCAAGGATATACAGATAGTGGGTGTTCAAGGCACATGACTGGCAACAAGTCCTATCTTTCTGATTTTGAGCATTATGATGGACAGTATGTCAGTTTTGATAATGAAGTTAGTAGAACAAGATGTGTGATACAGGAACACTAAAGATAAAGGAAAACATGGATTATTATTATTATTACCAAACTGCACTGAGAGTGCTGTAAAAGTACATCCATGAAGTACAGAGTACAAACATTACTACATCAACGGAAAACAACTACCAACAACCTACCCCAAACACAAGTTTCCTAACCCATCCTCTTCCTATCCATCATCAATTCTTTATGGCTTCTTGGGAAAGCCCCAGCTTGGCATCACCTTAGGAGCTCCACGCATGTTAATCCAGTCATACACCCTAGGGCTTGCTAAACCCATCACCACTATACCAGTAGGTGGTAAGGATGATGAAGGAACTGCTAATGGTGGTGCTGAAAGCAATGGTAGAGAAGGTGATGATTGCAGTTCTTCAGGAGGAGCTACTGCTGCAAGAGGAGGAACACTCAGGACTCTTCCAGAGGTCTTATCATCTGTAACATATGGAGACACATATGAGCTGATCTCTGAGCTATCTTCTTTGATTGTTGCATCCTGAGGCTCTGGTTGTAGTGATGAAGGTCCAGCAGAAAAAGGATTTGAAAGAGCAAGTGAATTCTTTCTCTTCCTGGATACAACCTTCTCATACTCATCTTTTTCAACTCTCCCAGGGTTTTTCAAAACAAAATCATCCCAGAAACTATCAGATGAACTGCTAGAAGAAAGATTGATTGGACTTGATTGACTCATGGTGTTGCTGAAGTAATGATCTTTGAGGGTGAAAGTTTTGGAGTATGTGATTTGAGTGGTTTGTGTTGAATGATCTGTTTAATATATATTAAGTTGGATTCAAGAAGTTAATGAGGGGAAGGTGCAAGTAGTTGAGGAGTAAATTGGAGTCCTGTATTCTTGGAAAATGTATCAATGCTTAAGTGTTGACTTTATTGAGTATAGCCACTGCTATGCTTAATTCTTTCAATATATTAACCATTGCCAACGCAATAGTGATTCCAGTGTTTGGTTTGTGTTAGTGAATTGCAGTTTGAAGGATTTTTTGTTTACAATAGTTACTCTCTCGTGAATCGATGCTCAAGGTTGTTTAGATCCTATCTAAGCTTTCCACTGATGATTCTGTTTTACAGTGGGAACTATATTGCAACCAGTGGTAACATGCTTTCAGTGGAAAAAGGAAAAACAAAGGAACTTCATTACTAACCCATAATTCATTACAACCAAAAGTACTCCTAGTCAAAACACAAAAACTGAAACCTAGTACATCCTATATCTATCTTCAGCTATTCCATTGGCCTCTAGCCCTTGCCCACATAGTCATGTTTATTCTTCTGGGCTCTCTTTCTCTTGTTCTCAAAAGTGGATTGCATCCTTGGACATGGAAGCCCAAGAATCTGTGGAGGAGGTCTTGGTAGCATTGCAAGCCTTGTTGGAACGGATATCTGCTTCATATTGGAGATAGCTGTTTCCAGTGCTATTGAAAGAGCTTTTGGCAATTCTTTAGCCATAAAATAGGTTTCATCATTTGCATCATCATCATCTGATGAATCGGAGTAGAACTCAAGAGATTTTGCAGGCTTAGATGCAGGCTTTCGCTTAGTAGTTTCTTTGGTATATCTTTTGGATGAAGAGCCAGCCCCTGGTGGGATGTATCCAAACCATCCTGATGCTTTTGAAGATGATTCTGATTCAATTACATACTCTTCTTATGAGTCAGAAGAGATGTTGATAGTGTTGGAGGGATTGCTCATGCTTATGGTTTTGAGGATATTGTGTTTGAATGAAAATTGATGAAGTTTATCTTAAGCCAAGCCTCCTTATATAGACAAAGTCGGTTGAAGGGTTATTTAATGAAGATATTTACCTTTTTCTTATTTTGGTAGGTCAAGGAATAAATATAGATATTATTGAGTTGACTTTGGAAGATATTTTGCTTGGGTAATAGTTTGGTTAAATGTAACTTTGATTAATATCAAGTTGGTTATTCTCATCTTTTACTAATACGTATATCAAGTTTTGATGAGGAGTTGGAGTTAAAAGGTGTATATCTAAGAGACACAACAAATGGTTATTGATTCACCATGTCTAATACATATAAGAATCAACTAGTCCAGAGCAAACGGCTACTGGTAAAGACTTGACAAATCCGTTTATGGTTGATAGTTTACCAAAAACTATATGGTTATCAACTCACCATATTCTTTATGATTAAGAGTTGGCTAGTCCATAGCAAACGGCTCATGGTAAAGACATATCAAATCCGTTGATAGCAGATACTTTGCTAAAAACTATAATGGGAGCAGTATTGTTTTCTAATGATTTTATTTTCCACTGCTCTTTGAAATTTTTGTGAAAAATTACCACTGCTAGTTCACAGTTTCCACTGATAGTGTTATTTTACCATTGTTGTTCTAGCCGTTACAACTGATTATGTCAGTAATTTATTTTTTACTAGCCGTTGAAAGTAACCACTGATAGTTATATATACAGGGTTAAAATTTTAAGTAAATTATCTTCTTTCTATATTATAACTACTTTCTAAAGATAACTTTACTTGCGCATCAATTCTAAACCCTAACCCTATATATCTTTTTCTCTCAATTGGCTAGTCATTACTTCAATTCTTACTGACATAATAATATTTTTCATCAAAAGTTTCTATGGCTTCTTTGAAATTTGCAGATGAGCACAACCTAGTGGCCTACCCACAAAAGTCTAACGAGAAGAGTGGCCCTGTTTTTCATCAGATTGTGGACTTTCTTCATACCACTCATATAAGGTATGCTTTGCTTTTAAAACCCACAATTTATATCTCTCAAATCAATCAGTTTTGGACTTCTGCTCAGTCCATAACACTTGAGAATAGAGATACACATGAAACAGTGGATGCTCTCAAAGCCACTGTAGATGGGGTAACTATTGATGTTACTGAGGCATCCTTGAGGAGAGTACTTCACTTGGATGATCTCAATGGTCTCATCACATTACCTATGTCTGAAATTCATGATACTTTATCATCCATGGGGTATGATACCACTGACAAAAAGGCTACTTTCAAAAAGAGTGGTTTTTGTCCCCATTTGAGATTTTTGATTCATACTTTGTTACATTGCCTTAGTCCTAAGAAAACATCTTATGAGCAATTTAGTTCAACCATGGCTTATCCTTTAGTTTGTCTAGTCACTGATAAGATTTTCAACTGGTCCAACTATATTTTTACAAGTATGAAAGGCAATGTACAAAGTAAAACCAAATTTTTAATGTATCCCAGGTTTGTGCAAGCTGTGCTAAATGAATTTCAACTGCAACCTCATACTACTATTTATCAAATCAGTTGCCTAAAGCCTAAAGTTTTTCAAAATTTAAATAAAGATGGCAATATGATTTTTACACCTCTCCTACCCCAAATGCTTGCTAAAATTTCATCTGAACAAAATACACCCATAATTAATGTTCCCAACATTGATTATAGCCCACCAGTTTCAAGAACCTATGAGAGAAGGTCTAAACAGACAACTCCTCTCATGACAACACAACAAGTTTCTGAACCTTTTGGTCTAGGAACAAGCAGTGGTGGTTCTAGACTTCCACCTAGTCCTACTATGGCGGAATCTGGACCTTTGCCCTATGATTCACCTCTCCCAACAGGTAACACAGTTGGAAGTGCTGAGGACAGTGGAAACCAATTGGAATTGATGGTTTTGTGTACCAAATTAGCAAAGCAGGTTGAGTCTCTACAAAAGGACTTGGCTACTGTCAAGAAGCAGCATGCCAAGGATGTTCAACTATTAAAGACAGAGATTCAGACTTTAAAGGAAGAGATGCAGAGGTTGAAAAAGCACAAGCAGACTGCAAAGATGGTGATTTCATCTTCATCCTCACCTTCTAATGGTCATTCAGCTGATCAAGATTTGGGAAATTCTTCCAAACAGGGGAGGAAAACAGGTTCTGACACTGAGGGGAGGACAATTGATTTTGAAGAAGAAGGAGATACAAGTAAAGGAGCAAAGGAAGCTGAAACTCATGGAGAGCAACTTGAAGATCAAGACATTTTCCAAACTGCAACTGATTTTACCACTGATTTTATTTCCACTGCAGAGCCAACTTTTGCCACTGCAAGTGAAGAATTTGATAAATTGAAGACAGACAAGGGTAAAGCGGTTATGGAAGATGTACAACAACTTGAAAGTAAGATTTCAAAGAAAAGACAAGTTCAGATTGATCTTGATAGAGAACTTGCTAAGAAGATAGCAGAAGATCAAATTGCTGAGAAAGTTGCTGAGAAGAAAAGATTGAAAGAAATGGAAGTTGCAAGCTTTTTGGAAGCTAAAATATTGGATAGAATGGAAGATACTGATTCAATTTCCACTGTTCAACCTACTATTATGAAAAAGAAAGCTCCAGAGTTTAGTTATGTTCCTACTGAAGAAGATATTCAGTTTCTGGTGGCTAATAATCCAGAAATCAAGAAAAAGGCAATTGACCTTGTTGCTGATGCATCCTTAACTGAGGAACAAAGAACTGCCCAGTTAAAGGATTTTATTCAAATGAAGAACAATCAAGCACTTGAAGATGTGATTAATTCAGTAAAAAAGAATCAGAAGAAACCAAGACAACCAACCAAGCTACAAATACTTGCATATATGAAGTATTATTGTTGTCATGTTGGTAACCGGAAAAAGCATCAATTTAAAGGAATGCCTGATGATCAAGTTGAAAAGGCTTACTACAGAACTGTAAAACAAGATAAATCTTTTATTCCAATGGGTTCTGAAGAAGAATAAAGAAGAATTCCTAGATTGAAGAGAAAGGCAAAAGTAAGTGATTCTCAAACTATTAAGAAGACTAAGGTTGATGAAGATCATACAAAGTCTACTGAGAAGGAGATTCCTACTGAGAAGTTCACTAAAGAACAAATGACTGAAATGATTGTGATTGAAGACAGAGATTTTTATCCAGAACCACTGCAAATTCGACATCCTATTATTGATTGGGAAGTTTACACTGCTAGCAATCTTGCTCCAACATGGAAGATCACAAGGCTGGGAGGTGAAACTTCATCATTCATGACATTTGAAGATCTTATTAAAGATTTTGACAGAGATGACCTTAATACACTATGGAAATTAGTTCAAGAAAGGTTTAATGCTAAAGATCTCAAAGATGCAAAGGAGATGCAGTTATGGGTAAATCTTAGAAGGCTTTTTGAACCAAATGCTGATGATGACTACTGGAAAACCTTGTTCACATGTTTTGGTACTAAATGGTTTTACTATGATTCATGCGAAGTTCATCATGTCTCTACAGCTAATGGAGAAGACTTTTTCATGCTTGCTGAGAAAGAATATCCACTTAGAGCTGGAGCTCTTACAGTAATGTTAAGCTTACGCATAAGAGTCAATGAAGACAATGAGAAGGTTAGAGCATTGTTACAAAGGCTTCAAGATCAGTGTTCAAGAGCTATACAAAAGTTAAGAGAAAAGAAGTGAAGTGTTTGATTGAATTCTCCAAATCCTTGAAGTTAATGCATATTGAAGAAACTTATTGATTTGCAGAGAAATCATAAGTTTAGGGGAGGATTGTTGGGAATAATCCGTTACCACAGATAGTTGTGGTTTACACTGCTTGGTTTAACACTAGCAGTGGAAACGTATTCCTACTGAAAGTTCTTCATTACCAATGCTATCAGTTTATGATAAGGATAAACGCGTCTTGATAAGTATATAATAGATCTTGTGCATATTCTATTATGTTAGCTTTATACTTATCTTGTAAAGGACTCCTTGTTTTATAAAAGGAGATCCTAGGTCATTGTCTTAGGTACGTATAACATTACAATATTACCTACGAAAGCTTCAAGGTGTAACCCTAGTGATAAGTTAAGATCACTCGTATTATTCATTAATAATATTGGATCTTGAGTTTTGTGTTAACTTGTGTTTATTCTCATACATCATATAATTTGTCTTCTAAGTATTACTTAAGTAAATTCCGCTTGCTTGATAATATTATACAAAATATCATTGACACAAGGAGAGTGTCCAAGATCCATCATATCTTGAGTATGCAAAAACAGGAGAAAGCTTACGTATCGTCTACATGCCAGGATTTCGAGGTAAATATCCTCCCCAACTCCCGTGTTAGACCCGCTCCTAAGCCATGAAAACAACTAAGGTTGAGCGTATTGAAACGTTTTCAAGCGAAGAAAATACTTTCATAATCTCATGTCATAAATTTGCATCATTTCAAGCTTTAAAAAAGCTCAACCAACTTGACTGAAATGTGATTCTTACAAAGAATAAGTGATCTCGAGGTTGTATCAACAATTACCTTTATTTGTCTTGGAAGTATATAAGTTAATTGAAGGTGAACACAACAAGAAATTTTCATTACTATGATACTATATGTCTATAAGTTCAGTAGTTAAAAGGTTCAAGCAAATTGTAATAGCCAGTCATTAAGTTCTTGGACAGAAGTCTAAAAGTTTTTAAATCTAAGGCATAAAAAAACAAGGTTAAGATGGTTAAAGTCAGCATAAATAGCGATTATCTTGGATTCTTGGGCATATATCATTGGGTTTGATATTTGAAGTCCTATTTTTTAGAACCGAATTAAGTTTCTCTATTCGGGTCCAATCACGTCGGCTTTATTCGGGCTAAAGCTTCAAAGAGCATACATGAACCTCAACTTATTATAATCTCAGGTCGATCAGGTTCGGGTTTATTTGGATCGGGTGTAATCATGTTAGGTCTAAAGTGGTTCGGGTCAATCATAATATGATTGGGTATATGAAAACATTTTGGCTAATATCATTAAGTTTAAAAGGAAAATGTACTTAGATGTTCTTCACATAAACGACATATTGGGTTAATCCCAATCCTACCCGTTTACCCTATATGACCCGGTCAAACCCAATGGGTCAAATACATCAACATGACAGTTACAAATGTAACTGCTATATAGCAGTTACAACATAACTGCCTAAAGGCAGTTATCTCCAACCGACACACCCTTTCAACATACCCTTTCTCTTGTATATATAGATAGCAATTCTGTAACATAACATATGATGACATTATTGATTTAATACAAAGCATATTTACAGAACCTTTGGTTCAATATCAGTTTGGTATATTTTGATTATTGACTTAGTAAGATCATTGATCCATAATCGTTGATGCCAACAATTGGTGTCAGAGCGGTTTGGTCACACTAACCAAAAATCATCATTTACCAGTTTTTCGTTTTAGTTTCAGAATCAATAAGAACCATAAACAGTCTCGATATAAATTTTTTTCTACAAAACAATCTTAACACAAATCAAAGATATCATTTTTGTGTTCTATACTTTTGTCGCATCAAGGGAACAATCACACAAGTGATTACTCATACCCGGCAACAAAAATCATTCGCATTTTTTTCATCGAAACTGAATTATTAATCCTAATAGGATTAGAAACGAATTAAATCGTTTACATATTGATTCAAACAAAACTAAACGAAGTCATCAATTAGGGCAGAATTAAAGATTCAAATTAGAACAAACACACCTGTTCCGAATCAAGAATCAAGCCCAGATAATTAATTAAGCCACCAATCGACTTAATTAAACTCTCCAATTATTCATATCACTCACGAACTGAAAACCCCCAATTCATCGAAACCCTAAAAAGTTCGATTGAAGGGAAGAAGTGCTCGCGAAGAACACCACATACCGGAGAAGATAGGAAGGCCATTCAAGCCTTATCACAGGCGTTTGATCACAAACATTAGGAGAGAAGGACGGATCATTCCTAGAAAAGGAAGAGAGACGTATAAAGTCTCCAAAGGAGAGGTTTTTTTCTTTATCTCAAAATAAGAGATATAAGAAATAAATATTAGGAGCGTACCAGTTTTATCTCACAAAAAAGAGATAAACAAATATAAAAAAAAGGGGCGCACCATTAAGAGGGCTATACAAAGGATTTTTTTATATATTTAAGGCATCAGGTTAGACCATCAACCCATTCAGGTTCCCAAAATTTACAACACCACTTTTTCATTTTTTTTATATAGTATATATTTCATTTTTTATATATATTATTTTGTTTGATAAGTTACAAATTTAGTACTTCATCAAATTTTTAGATATAATAACCTAGTGATTACACTGCTTATTATATTAGAAATAACTTTTAAGGAGTAATTAACCTTAGCATATTTCATTTAAGAATTTTTTAATCTCCCTAGGATAGTCTTTCAAAACTAGTCGTATAAAAGTTTTATACACCTTTAAGGAAAATAAAACATTAGAGCTCATTAAAAAATAAGAAATTTTAACACACATCGTGTTAAAATTTTCTTGGAGATTTATTGTCAATATATTTAAGATATGACGAAAGAAAGTGGTAATAAGGAACCTAGTACTAATAATAGTACACCGCAATTTCAATGCCCAATCCTAAAGCCCGCGAATTACTCATTATGGGCAATTCGCATGCAAATTATTCTCGAAGCAAATAGCTTATGGGAAACAATAGAGCCGACTGAATCGACTCAACCCAATAAGAAAAAAGAGAAAAACGCTATTGCATTTCTTTACCAAGCCTTAGCCGAAGAACAATTACTTCAAATAACAAAGCAAAACCGCCAAAGACATTTGGAATGCTTTGAAAACTAGACACGTTGGCGAAAAAGGAGTTCAACAAGCAAGACTTCAAACACTCAAATCCGACTTTGAGATGTTATACATGAAGGAAGACGAGACAATCGATACCTTCACTACAAAACTAACAACTCTAGTAAACAAAGCCGCTAGTCTAGGACACACCATAGAAGATGAAACCTTAGTACGGAAACTACTAAATGCTGTACCAGAAAGGTATCTGCAAATACTTGCATCTATAGAACAATATTCCGACCTAAGTGAAATGACTATGGAAGAAGCAATTGGAAGACTTAAAACCTACGAAGAAAGGATTAAGTTCAAAAAGGGAAGACATGTGGACAACCAAGAAAAACTGATGTTCACACGGCATGACACTAGAGGAAAACACTTTAGAGGACGTGGACGTGGGAAGTATAAATTTTCACACGGCAAAAACCACGAAAAATTTAAAGAAGAAAAGAAAGACGGAGAAAACTCTCACAACAACTTCAACAAATCACATATTGACCTTAGCAAAGTAAAATGTTACAAATGCAATAAAATGAGTCATTATGCAACTAAGTTTCATTCAAAACAAAACACTAGTATGCAATCTAATCTTGTCGAGGAGGACTTAGAACCTACCTTACTAATGGCAATATTAGATGACCCAACTGTAACAAAACTTAAAGATCAAACTGCCTGGCTACACGAACAAGATGTAGGATATAAAGAGACAAATGTAGATAGTCTATGGTACTTAGACAATGGAGCCAGCAATCATATGACTGGAATGAGAGAACACTTCAAAGACCTAGATGAGAACGTTAGTGGAAAAGTAAGATTCGGAGATGGGTCTCACATAGAGATCAAAGGAAAAGGTTCAATCTTATTAGAATGTGATGACGAGAAACAAAGAATCATATCTCAAGTCTATTACATTCCCAGCTTAAAAAGCAACTTATTGTGCCTTGGACAATTCACCGAAATCGGTTGTAAAGTAGTAATGAAAGACGATGGATTACGACTTTATGACATGGACAAAAAAATCTTCATGAAAGTCACAAGACAGAGAAACCGTCTATACAAATCAAGTCTGAAGATAGGCACAAAGTTTGCCTACTAGAAAACTTGAAGGACAACACTTGGTTATGGCATGCAAGACTAGGACATCTCAACTTTGAATCACTAAAATCAATGACTCAAAGAGAGTTAGTTCAAGGAATACCTGCCATTAAACATACAACACAAATCTGTGATGTTTGTTTAGTTGGTAAACAAAGTAGAGCACCATTTCCCAAGAAAGCAAAAACTAGATCAACCTCACCTTTAGATTTAGTATACGTAGATTTATGTGGACCAATTACACCACCAACACCATCTGGAAAAAGATACATATTCTTACTAGTCGATGACTGTTCAAGATATATGTGGGCGTATTTCTTAAACACGAAAGATCAAGCATTTGATACTTTCAAGGAATACAAGAATTCGATAGAGAAGGAGCTAAGGACAACATTAAAAATGTTCAGAACTGATCGTGGAGGAGAATTCACATCTAACGAATTCACTCAATACTGCAAAGAAAACGGCATAGCATGACAACTTACCGCACCTTACTCACCACAGCAAAATGGAGTAGTTGAACGAAGAAATAGGAAAATTATGTCTACAACAAGATGCATGATGAAAGCAACCAACATGCCTCAAAAATTTTGGGCTGAAGCTGTGAGACACTCAATATACATTCTAAACAGCGTTCCTACAAAAGCCTTAGAAGACATCACTCCATATGAAGCGATTAAACAAAGAAAGCCAAACTTAGACAACCTAAAAGTTTTCGGCTGCATAGCATATGCAAAGGTACCATCACAACATCTGACAAAGTTAGATGAAAGAAGCAACAAAATGGTATACTTAGGAAATGAACAAGGATCAAAAGCCTACCGACTATTGATCTAACAACACAAAGAATTTGTGTTAGTAGAGATGTGAAGTTTAAAGAGGATGAAGCATGGGACTGGAAGGATTACTTGAATGAATACACCAACGATCAACCTGAATGGTTTGACTTCGAAGTCGAAAACCTAGAAGCCACAAATGATCATCAGGAACAAGAAATCCAACCAAATGAAGAAGACAATGATATCCCTACAGATGATGATGAAAATACAACATCAACAAAAAACTCACCCTCACAAGCATTTCGCACACCATATACAATTTCATTGCGAGTAACACTAACTACCTCAGCACGTTCAACCAATCAAAGTAACTCAAATACAACCAGGAATTTACATCCAGACTTTGATCATACACCTTTACAAGGTTTTAGAATGTTAACTGATATATACGAAAACACCGAGGAAGTATTACCCGAGCAATTATTACTAGCTAAAGATGAACCTAAAATTACAAGGAAGCATCAACCGATCTAAGATGGATTGAAGCAATGAAGGTCGAATTGGATTCCATCAACAGAAACAATACATGGGAACTAACCACTCTACCAAAAGGACATAAAGATATTGGATTAAAGTGGGTATTCAAGACCAAGAAAGATGCTAATGAAAATATAGTCAAGCATAAAGCAAGACTAGTAGCAAAAGGCTACATACAAGAGCACGACATAGATTTCGAAGAAGTCTTTGCACCTTTAGCAAGAATGGAAACAGTCCAATTACTATTAGCCATAGATACTAATAATAAATGGGAATACATCATATTGACGTCAAATCTGCATTTCTGAATGGAGACTTAAAAGAAGAAGTGTACGTTACACAACCCGAAGGATTTATAAAGAACGAAGATACTGAAAAAGTCTACAGACTCACAAAAGCTCTATACGGTTTAAGACAAGCACCATGTGCTTGGAATATAAAATTAGACAACACCTTGAAGTCTTTAGATTTGAAGAAATGCGCTTTGGAACAAGCTGTCTACACGAAAAAATCAAAAGATTCAATACTTCTAGTTGGATTGTAAGATTTTTGGTCATACATTGGACCAATGACCAAAGAATATAGTGGAGGAACCAAAGGTGGATGCACCTGATGATGGTTTTCAACTTGTTGGAAACAAGCGTAGGAAAGCAGCTGGTGTTAACAACAATGATGCCTTGAAACCGGTTGGTGTAATGATGAACAAGCGTAAATCTAAGTTCTTTTATCGCCAAAAAATTACAACGAAGAAGGTGGATGAAATGGCTGACGTTTCTAAGAAAGATAACTCAAATGTAGCATCCACTTCTAAAGCTGGTAGTAAAGATAAGAGACCTGTGGCTATCAAAAACTCGTTTGGGGTTTTGGCTGGAAGTGAATGGAAGGAAGGTACATGGAATGATAAAGATGCTCAGGACATGGCTGATAAGGAGAGTAATGATGAATGTGAACATGTTTATGATGAGATCGGTACCTTCATGAAACCTAATAACGAAAATGGGAACTCAAAGGGGGCAAGCACTCCCGTTACAATGGTTCCTAATGTTTAGTATAGCCGCTTGGAATATAAGGGGTTTGAGCCGAGTCCCTAAACAAAAACAGGTTCGTCAAGTGGTTAATGATAACCACCTGAATATTTGAGCGATCTTGGAGTCACACGTGGATGTATCGTGCTTCAATCATATTTGTACTAAGGTTTTTTCGAGATGGAGATGGACGTCTAATGGGTCTCTTTGTGACAAAGGTTCACGTATAATTCTTGGATGGGATCCAAATCATGTTGATATTATGGTTGTTTCGCAAACAGACCAAGTCTTGCATGCCCAGGTGTTCCTAAAGGCGGATCAGAAAGTTTTCTTTTGATCATTTGTGTATGCAAGTAACGATTACAAGGAAAGGCGGGTCCTTTGGCAAAACTTGGAGGTTCATAAAGTGTTTATTCATGGGAGGTCATGGGTCTTAATGGGTGACTTTAACGCTTCTTTAAAACTTGAAGACTGTCACGCTGGTTCGTCTAAGATAAGTATCTCTATGCGATTTAAAGAATGTGTCTGTAATATTGAAGTTCAAGATGTCAGCTGTTCTGGTCTTAATTATACTTGGAATCAAAAACCAAAAGGTGGTGAAGGTATTTTAAAGAAGATTGATCGTGTCATGTGTAATTTGAATTTTATGGAGTGGGATAAGCAGGGTGATGGCCATAAAATGTATCAAATTGTTTCTAAGTTAAAAAAACTGAAGAGTCCATTTAGGAAGTTGTTAAAGGATCAGGGTAATATCCACCTTCGTGTGGAAAGTATCAGGTTGGAATTGGATGAAGCTCAAAAAGCGTTAGATCGTGATCCAAGTAACCTCATTCTTCGAGAAGAGGAGGCTTTATATCTTAACGTTTATAACCAAGTTGTTTTGGATGAGGATCGCTTTCTTAAACAAAAAGCTAAACTTGAATGGCTTGCTGTGGGTGATTCAAACACTTTTTATTTTCACAAGTTGGTCAAGAGCAGGGTCCATAGAAACAGAATTGAGGTCGTGCATGATATGGTTAATGTTGAGCATGAAGGTGCAGCTGTTCCAAATGCTTTTGTTAAACACTGTGAGCAATTCTTGGGTGTAGCATCTGATACAATGCATCTTAATGTGCCTGAGTTATTCACGAACCAAATGCCTATTGATGTTCGTGATCATATGGTTAGAATGGTTACTAATGATGAAATTAAAAAGGCTATGTTTTCTATTGGTGACAACACAGCCCCGGGCCCTGATGGATACTCATCGGCTTTCTTTAAAAAGAGATGGGATATTGTGGGAAGTGATGTTTGTGATGCGGTTCGGGATTTCTTTATGAATGGGAGGCTGTTGAAGGAAACAAATCACATGATTCTTGCATTAATTCCAAAGGTATCCACACCTCTTCGTATTAATGACTATCGTTCCATTTCGTGTTGTAATGTTATTTACAAGGTCATTAGTAAGGTGATCACTAATCGTATAAAGGAAGGTTTAAGCCTTGTTGTTAGTGATAATCAGTCGGCCTTTGTTCCCAGAAGACGTATATCAGATAACATCTTATTAACTCAAGAGCTTATGCACGATTACCATAGAGATAGGGGCCCACCGAGATGTGCATTTAAGATTGATATTCAAAAGGCGTACGATACGGTTGATTGGAATTTTCTTCGCATCACATTGCAAGGTTTTGGTTTTCATCAAACTATGATATCATGGATCATGGAATGTGTGTCAAATACTTCTTTTTCTATATGTATAAATGGTGATCTCCATGGGTTTTTTAAAGGAAAGCGAGGTCTTCGTCAAGGGGACCCTATGTCCCCGTATTTATTTACTTTGGTCATGGAAGTGTTAACGCTTATGCTTCAACACAAGGTGGAGAAGTCGGCTGTTTTTAAGTACCATAAACAGTGTGAAAGACAAAAAATGTGAAAGACAAAAAATAATAAATCTATGTTTTGCGGATGATCTATTCTTGTTTGCTTATGGTAATGCTAATTCCACCAAGGTTTTGATGACGACGTTGGATGATTTTAAAGAGGCGCCGGGGCTAGTTCCGAGCATTCCTAAGAGTATGGCATATTTTTGTAATGTACCCAATCATGTTAAGATAGATATTCTTAGCACAATGCCTTTCAAGGAAGGAAAACTCCCGGTTAAATACTTGGGTGTCCCGCTTATTTCCTCCCGTCTCCTTTACAGGGATTGTAAAATCCTTGTGGAGAATGTGCAAAATAGAATTGGAGATTGGAAAAACAAATCCTTATCTTTTACAGGAAGACTTCAATTGGTTCAGTTGGTCTTATCCTCCAGACACTTATACTGGGCTTCAGTCTTCTTTTGCCTACTAGTATTATCGAAGACTTGGAACAACTTATGCGTGCTTTCTTATGGTTCCAAGGTGACATGAAGAGGGGTAAGGCAAAGGTCGCATGGGATGTCTTATGCTTGCCAAAACATGAGGGCTGTCTTGGAATTCGAAGGTTACATACATTTAATATATCTTTAATGACAACTCATATTTGGAGCATAATTACAAACAAAGAATCCTTATGGGTTTGATGGATTCATTCATACAAGTTGAAGGGTCGAAGTTTCTGGGATGTGCCGCTCATAGTTTTAAAAAGCACGCCTTGAGACGCGCTTCGCTCAAGGCTCACGACATGCATAAATCCCATAAAAAGCGCAGCTCGTTGGGGCTTTTTGCGCCTTTGCGCCTTGGGGCTTTTTGCGCCTCAGAGATGTAACAGGTTTTGGAGCTGTTTTCTAAATATTAAGATAAGATACATGGGTCTTATAAGTTATATACAAGAGCCTTTTAAGTTATACCTAATAACCCTAATTTGGAAAAGAACTAAAACACACAATAAAGTGGGTAACTATTGATTCCGATAATTTTACAAATATGTAATCTCTCTCACGTCATAAGTTTATATCTTGAACTGATTTTTATTGATTGTTTATTTTATTGATTTGCAAATAACGTCATAAGTTTATTTTATCTTCATGCATCACATCATAGGGTGAGTATTTGTATGATTTGCATTATGCCTTGAATATTAATATGTTGCTTGCTAGATATTTGGGTTAAATTTTGAACTTTGTTAGATGTAAGTCTGTAAGTGTAGGACACAAGCATATTTAGTCTGATATGGATTTTAATCTATATGTAGCTCATCGAGCCAAAGAGTTGATCAATTTGAGAAGTGACAACTGATCCATTTTAATCTTTATAATGGCTATATGTGTCATGTACTAAGTATTTAATGCTATTTTGTGTTATTTAAGCTACATAAATAGTCACATATATTATAAAAAAAACTTAATGTATTTAGTGCGCCTCGTATTCATGAATCCCGCGCCTTGGTATGCGCCTCGCCTCGAGGCTCTTTGGTCCCCTTCACGCCTTAGAGCGCCTTGAGCCTTTCAAACCGCTGCGATCGAATATCAGTTGGGGATGGCGAAAGTTACTCCAAATGCGAGGTACTATTAGACCTTTTGTATGGTATATTCTCGGTAACGGAACAAAGGCGTTTGCCTGGTTTGAAAGATGGAGTACTGAGTGCCCCCTAAGAAGCCTTAAAACTGTGTGACAAATTACAAAAAGTGGCTGATGTTGTTCAAGATGGCGAATGGAGATGGCAATCTGATTGGATCAATATCCAGCCCCCGTCACTTGATCGTAACAGGGATGATAAATTATTCTGGAGGGACAATAATGGTGAGCTGAAACCTTTTTCGGTTAGCCTTGTTTGGGACTCAATTCGTCCAAGAAATGTCGAGGTCCCTTGGGTACATATTGTATGGTTCTCGGAATGTATCCCTCGTCATGCATTTCATATGTGGCTTGTGATGTTAAATAAGCTAAAGACTCAAGATGTGTTGAGGCAATGGGATGTTAGTAGTGTTACTAACTTGAACCTGCTTCAATGCCCTCTTTGTAACACACAACCTGATTCTCACGCGCACTTGTTCTTTGAATGTACCTTTTCTTCGCAGCTTTGGAGTCTGGTAAGACGGCATGCTGGTATGGATAACATTGGTGCTAGATTGGTGAATATTTTAAATTGGTTACATCCGTTATCAGTTAAGAATTCGGCTAGGAGTATTTGCGCTAGGCTAGTGGTAGCGGCTTCTAGCTACTATATATGGCAAGAACGTAACAACTGTATCTTCAAGAAGAAATCTTGTACAGCTGAACAAGTTCGGGACGTCATCATTACAAATGTCCGTTTGAAGCTTATATCTCTACGTTTCAAGAAATCTCCTAAAGTTGCAAGGCTTTTAGAGATTCGGAAGATTCCTAATGTGGCTGATAATGATGAATCAGGATAAGTTCGATTGGTCTATTCGTTTGCTATCAGTAGGGTCTCTTGTGGGAATGCATGCTTCGGGATGCATGCAGTTGGGGTATAGTTTTTGGTGTATTTGTTCTTTTGTTATTAGTATGTATGATTAAAATGGCTACTTGTCAAGCCATGTAGTTTTGGTTACGCATTTGTAGTGCGTTTAGGTTAATATGGTACTCAGCCATATTCCTTTGTACTTAACGATTGAGTTTTCCGGGGTAAAACCTTTTACCAAAAAAATAAAAATAAAATTAGAAATGATTTTATTTCCATTTCTCTACTCTCAATTCCTTGTACCAAACATGCCCTAAGTTTAAAAGGGAAATGAACTAGGAATTCTTCACATAAACGACAAAGACACATCAGAAGACTACTCATGTTTTATATTCACTTTTTAGATAAAGCTTAGGAAAATTTAAAAGAAAATAGCTATTGCGATTGGAATTTGATGAGAAAAACAGGTTACGTACTTAAAATGTATAAGTCTTCTAACTCGCATCCCACAGAAATAAACAAAAACTCACGTAGTAGAAAAGAAAATGCAAAAAACTCCCAAGTCGTATCTAGGGGTGGAAACGAGCCGAGCCGCTCGTAAAAAGCTCGGGATCGGATCGGTAAAAAGCTTGAACGAGTCGAGCCTAAACGAGCTCAAACCCGAGCCCGAGCCTAAATTAAAGCTCGTTTAATAAACGAGCCCGAGCCTGAGCTTTATATAACGAGCTCGACTAAGCTCGCCAGCCTAAACGAGCTCTAGTATATTTTGTGTATGTATACATATATAATTCATATAAACGTACCGTATATGCATGTATTTTAAGAATTCCAAAAAATAATTAAATGCAATGTTTCCTATTCCTATTTCTTACGTAATTTTGTAGAACCAAATTATAATTTATTAAAGTAAGTTTAAGTCACATATTACAATTACGATTTTGATATATGTCCTTTCAGTTCTTCTACCAACTGGCCGCCTCTCCTCTCTTTTCCTCAGCTGACTTCGCTTCTCATATGATTCCACATGTAACTTTGTTTTATTGAAAAATTCTAAATTGTTGTATTGACTTAACGAGCTCAAAACACGAGCCGAGCTCGAGCTTTATATAAGGCATCATAAAGGAGCCGAGCCCGAGCCGAGCTCGAGCTTTATATACCATAACACGAGCCGAGCTCGAGCTCAAATTTTAAGGGTCGAATCGAGCCGAGCTCGAGCTCGAGCTTTCTAAAATATAAACGAGCCGAGCTTGAGCTCTGGCAGGCTCGAGCTCCACTCAGCTCATTTCCACCCCTACTCGTATCCCACAAACGTAAAAACTCATTTTTGTTTTTTCGAAAAGCAGAAAGGTTTGTTTTTTAAAAAATGGGAAAGGTAAAAAACTTGTATTCCATATACTTAAAAATAATTGAATTGAAACCAACGTATTTATGATATAACTAAACTAAACTAATACAGTTTATTTCAAGTTAATTATAATTTGTATCACTGTCGTCTTACATATATACTGTTGTAGAGTTTGTTTATCCATCTATGTGGAACAAAGTAACAAAACAAAAACTGTTTTCATTCTTCAAGCTTTTGTTCACTATCATGCACATCTCAGTGCCCCACACACAAACACCTCATTTCACCCACAAGGCCATAATGTCATTGTTCGATTTCACCCTCCTCATCATCACAACCAACGACTCAACACAAACACCCATTTCTGACATTCATCTCATCGCTTTCACACTCTCCACGACATACACTATTACTATGCTCACTCTGCTTTATGTACTCTCGTTATTTTCCAACTAATCGGTCACATTTCTTAAAAAGTTTCTAACAAAAGCAACCATGGATCATGACATATATACCACTCGTTATTTTCCAACTAATTGGTCACATTTCTTAAAAAGTTTCTAACAAAAGTAACCATGGATCATGACATATATACCAGGTCATATGAAGTACAAGCTAAAGGTTTCAAAAGGCATAAGCTTTCAAACATTTATACATTTCGCTGAATATCGAAAGTGAGTTCAAGGAAATGTAACGCCACAACGACATTCTTTACAATGACAAAATCTGTCTGGGGGAAAGAGAAACAATACTACATATGAGTCCTACATATGGATTGTGGTTCCTCTAGTGACATTTTCAATGTTCATCACTAGATATCGATGTATTCAAATCGTATGTTTATAGTACAAGCTATCACATTCAAACAAAGAAAGAATATGATGTTCTAAACGCTTACAAATACACTAAATGAAGATCCCAAAAATAGCATGAGTTGTTATATAATGTGTACACTCGCTTGTTAAAGCAGGTATTGAGCTGTGAGCATTCCATTGTGTAAACACTCATTAGTTTTTATGCCCTCTTCTAGTAATTTACAAGGAGGAAGTGAGATTAACTTTTAACTCAGGTGTTAAGTACAGACTTAGATAACTAGAGTGTCCATTAGAGTTATGGTGCAATAAATTCTCAATCATCGGTTAAGCAACTATATGCTTGGTGAAGACTGAAGATATTTAACGCATGGTTAATGTAGATAACAACAAATTATAGGTTCACGTATAAAGTTTTTTATCATAGTTTTGGTGGTCTGCTGATCATCTAATTATACAATACGTCAATACTACATCCGTCCTAAACTTTAAGTTAATTTGAACTTTTTAAATCCAACTTTGATTTTAAATATTTTTGTTTGTATTATATAATACTTGATGCAAAATATATAAATAGATTGTGTTTTTAATGTAGTTTTCATTGTATATAATTTTCATCAAATATTATATAATACAAACAAAAATATTTAAAGTAAAAGTTTGATTCAAAAGTCAAAACAGACTTGTATGTTGGGACGGAGAAGCTAGTTAATGTTTCAAAAATGTGATGACCAGTTATTAAAACGTGGTCTACGAGCACATACTAATTCTCGTTTAGCATTTTTCAAATCTCCGCCACTTGGTTCAACCACCGGTACTAATTAAATTAACAGATCACATAAAACTTAGAGGAGTATAAATAAACTTATCAATAAAGTTGACGGTTTGAGCATAAATCAAGAAATCATTTAATACAACATAAATCGCATAGAATTAGATAGAGAAGAATCTTAAAATTAATTTATAAAAGGATAATTTTAAGATTTACGTCTTTTTAATTACTCATTAAGCTATGTCTTCTGTACGAAAATGGTTGTTCAAAGAATATCTCTAAATTAAGTCGCAAGCAAGGAAAGAGCACGTTTATCATACTTGCTTGTAATTTTCATAATCTTGTTAATATACTGCTTTAGAGTTTGTTTATCAATCCATGTGGGAAAAAGTCACAAAACCGAAACTCATTTACATTCTCAATCTGATGTCGCTGATAGTGGTTGTCATTAGGTTTAAGCTCACATACTAAATATCCATATTCTTTTGATTGACTATAGGCATAACTAGAGTTTCCTCTTTAAGGTGATTAAAGTTTTGGACTTTTGGTGTGTTGGTGTGGCAGATTTTGAGTCACGAGTCGCGGTGGAGCAGTTATCCATCGTGGGATAAGATCAGGGTGTGGTGTACTACGAAATTGTTGATATTCTTCTTGAGCCATTATGCATTTTGGAATATACCTTATTGGGGATGTATCTTGCTTGAATTGAGCATGTATCTTGTAGAATTATTGGAATTGTTAAAAACGTTTTTAAGTGATACTCGTAAACAAAAGGTATGCATAGTCTACTTGTTAATTAGTGGCAGGTTACTTGGATATTATGACTTTGTTGATTAAACAATCGAATGTTGATTAAATAAATACCTTATAGTCTGATACTACCCCTCCGTCTCAAATTTATTGTCCTTTTTTGACTTTTTTAGTCTTTCATTTTCAGTTTTGACCTTAAATATTTTTTTTTATGTTATTCAATATTTGATTCAAAATATATGAATGGATTGGGTTTTAAATGTATTTTAATCGGGTATAATTTTCATCAAGTATTATATAACACAATTAAAAATACTTATGGCCAAAGTTGAGAGACAAAGACTTAAAAAGTCAATCATGGACAAGAATTTTGGGACGGAAGAGTATTTGTTAAACCGTAAAACAAAAAAGATTCAATTACAATTTTTTTTAATATAACAAAAATCATTTTGAGTATTTGTGATATCAAAATCACAACTGATGAACCTATTGACCAACAAAATGACATAAATTAGGGCTGAACAATATGCTACGAACAATTAGAATGAGCCCGTGTGCATCGCACGGGTCGGACAGCCTCGTACTTTCAAATACTTACCAATATACGTAATATTGACAAGTTACCGGTTTTTAAAGTTACAGTAATGTTCCTGTCATTTGCGTTAACTTTCATCATTAGTCCTTTGACTTTTTTTAACTTTAAAAAGTTATAGTAATGGTCCTTGTGGTTTGCTTTGACTTTCACCGTTAGTCCTTTGACTTTCATCTTTTTTATATACGTTTTTATAAATCATTTTATACACATTTTATATACGTTTTTATGCACATTTTTATACACGCTTTTACACACGTTTTTTACACACATTTTTATACACGTTTTTACACGCTTTTGTACACGTTTTTTACACACGTTTTTACACATTTTTATACATGTTTTTTACACATTTTTATACACGTTTTTACCACACGCTTTTATATACGTTTTTACACATATTTTTATATACGTTTTTTACATGGTTTATGCACGTTTTTACATGTTTTTATACATGTTTTTTACATACGTTTTTATATACGTTTTTTACAAGATTTTATGCACGGTTTCATATACGTGTTTTACACGTTTTTATACACATTTTTATACACGTTTTAAAAAACGTGTAAAAAAACATATATAAAACTGAGTATAAAAACGTGTAAAAAATGTAAAAGAAACAATCCACCAATTCACATATTAAAGTCATATGCATATTAGTGTTATATTTATGCATTACTGTCCCATCATCTTAATTATATATTGCATTAGAGTTTGTTTATCCATCTATGTGATACAAAATCACAAAACCAAAACTCTTTTTTCTTCCACTTTTGTTTACTACCATGCATGCACACACACATCATTTAACCTACAAGGCCATAATGTCGTTGTACAATTTCACTCGTCATCACCACCAATGACTCAACCCAAACACCCACTATCACACTCTCACTCCACTATATGTACTCTCATTACGTTCCAACAAACTCGATCATTAGTCACATGCATTCCTTTGAAATATTTACAAAAGCAACCATGAATCCTGACAAACACACCGTGTCATATGAAGAACAAGCCAAAGATTAGAATAAGATGATGAAAACAACATATATAAATGATTAGTGGTACTTCCTCTCGTAAGTTAGTTTAAGGAAATGCATGGCCACAATAATCTTTGCAATGACTAAATCTGTTCAAGGCAACACTACATCTAAGTGGTATCGTATATAGAAATTGTGGTTCCTCTTACGAGATTTCAGTGTTGAAGACTAAAAACACCATGTGGCCGAGCCGTGACGCTGCTAGAAAAGCCATGGCGCTTGAACATCATACTCAAAAACTTTCCACATGGGATTTCTATATTGTTGAGAAGTGGGAGGCTAGCTAGTAGAGACTCGATGGTTTGCAAGCAAAGTTTTAGTATGGTGTGCCATCGACCTAGATTTTTTTTGGTTAGTTTTGTGTAGTATATATGCTAATGCAAGCGATCACGTTCAAACAAAAACGACGACATTGATACATACTGAAAGACGCATCCATAAACAAAAAACGACGACATTGATACATACTGAAAGACGCATCCAAATGCATGTTTTCTTAATCAATAAGCTAGATTCGACTCAACAGAAGATTACGGCGTAACTCTCCCAAAGATTACGACGTAACCAACTAGGTCAAATGAGGTTCCGCGCCGCTGCAAGTTACGCCGTAACTATTTTCTCAATTTTGGCATAACCTTGATTTATTGAAGATACGACGTAACTCCTTTCAGAGTTACGCTGTAACCAGCATTTTCAGTGCAAAATACGAAGAATTGTATGTTACGGCGTAACTCTTAACATTAGTTACGCTGTAACTAGATCTGGCCTATAAATACCTCACGATTTTCAGCATTTCAAAGCATCCCATTTCACACACAACACCAAGTGAACGTGAGTAGAAGTCGAAGGCAGATCTAGAGGAGCATACGGAGCTATCTCCAAGGGAGAAATCACTCCCCTACAATAACCATTAGCATTTTATCTTTTCTTTACTTTCAATTCATGTATTTTATAATGTTAAACATTGAATCGATTGTTTTAGTTAATATGAGCAGCTAAGCACCTCTGGTGCTGGGCTAGTTATGATTTCTTAATTGTTTTGTTTGCATTTACATTTCTTCTGTATAATTATTTCTAAGTGTATGCATGCATAGTTTGTTGGTAGCTACTCTTGTTTCGGTAGTTTTGAATGGCGGTAGTGGCTAGTTACTTAGGAGATATGACCAACTGACCCTAAGTAGGTAGATTGAGTGGGAAAGGTAAGATATGATCAACTGACAACCCTTTCCGCTTATGCGATTTAACCAACTGATCACCTACCGTTTGGATGAATTTAAGAAGTCGGGGATGAGTGTTTAAGTTGCTAGCGCCCGGGCCCTCATTGTTATGAATCTAGCATGTGGCGGTACTTAATGACTTGGCTTAGAGGACTAAGAACAACTGGACTCATGACGGGTCACTTGATTTCTCTAGTGGGACCCTTTGCTGATAGGTTAGGACGAACTGACCAAATTCTGTCCTAGTGACTTTGAATCCACCTGAAGTAATTGGAAGTAATTAGACGTAAACACTACTAATTAGGATGAGTAACTAGGTTAGCACCCCTCTCCTCTATTGATCATAACCCTCGCCTTTATTTGCTTTCACTGTCTCTAGTAATTAATTAGTTAAACCTACATTATAATCATATTAAAATCTGTGACACCTAGACTTAGTTTAAATCCGCACACATAGCTCTTGGGACGACCTCGGTTTTACCAAATACTACACTACACACGACCGGGTACACTGCCCGTTAGTGCATTAGCGTAGACCATAGGTATAACGAGAAATTATAAATATTAAAACCTGGTCAGTAAAACCTGCATCACTTAGTCATTTTTAGTCCAAAATAACTCAAAATAGTCACAAGTGTATAGGGGTGTCGAGTAAGCAAACAAATAAGCACTAGCTTATTTTTGAGATGTTTACAAGTATTAACAAGTTCAAGATTACCACACAAGTTTTTAAACACAACCTTAGTCACTTTAGCATACATGCCGAGTAGTGTATTAATTTTAAGGAACATGTTTTAGGTTTCCAAACTTGAACATATTAACAATATGTCATGAAAATCCAATGTACACATTTAAGCTCAAGTGCAAAATTAGTTTCAAAAAAAAAAAAAAAAAAGGAGACCTTATAGTGATCTTGAGGATGGATCGAGCAAGAAAGTGACCAAGAACAATGTTTGTAACCCAAAATTTGCTTCCAAGCTTTACCCAAAATTAGCACCAAAACTTAGCCAAATTTCCAAAAGCACCACTTAAGCATTGGTGACATTTGGTTATAAGCAGAAAACATGAGATCTTGCATGGCCCAAAAAGACATTGGTTATAAGTTCATTTAACCATGCAAAAATATGTAAAGTAGCTTTATCACAAGTATTAAGAGAAACATGTGATATGGATGGGTTGTCAAGGGCGGCAAAACCAAAACTTTAGAAGGGAATATAGTTTTAAATTTTTTGTGATGTATTTCATGTTCCGTTTGAGCTTAAATGTGTGTCGCGGTGTCCCGATTTGACATTTTGACAAAAACGTGTAATATAAAATTTGAGCATTTTTTTATAAAAGTAAAAATTAAAAATTTTAATTCTAATTCGGAAAAATATTTATTTGACTTTAGCCATGATTAACTGAGTGTCGGTACGCGTGCAGCTCGTTAATCGAGGTAATCTCTCGTTGACGTGTTTTGTTCATCGGTAAATATCTGGAATGATTTATTCGCATTATTTGATTATCAACGCTGCTCGTGATTGCATAATTCATATAAGAATTCTTAACTTGTCGTTCTTATAGATCGAAAGGAAAAAGAAAAACAAATTTAGCCGCGAAAAATCAGTAGGGAAATTTACGAGTTGTTATAAAAACTAATTTTAAAAACTTTTGATAGTGACACTGTAGTGATCATCATGGTTCACGATAGCTCCAATTGAACGCACAGGGAGGCAGAGGACCTAGTAAGCGTTGAAGCAATAACCTAGACATCCTTTCGGTGTGACTATGCGCACCTCTTTAAACCCCCTTTTTAGTTTGTTCTAGTGGGTGAGCCGTACATCCCAAGTGTTCTTAGCGTCTAGTTTTTTAATTCATGAAAAATTTGTTTCAATAGTTTAGGTCACTTTATTTAACAAAAACGATTTTCCACGAAACAAATAGCAGGTCACAATTGAGCATGATATTTAGGCGTGTAAATAAAGACCAATATTAATGTTATGGTTACGATATGTATTATTCCATATTGCATACAATTAGGTGTCAAAGCAAGTAACAATAATGCACATTATGGAATCACGAACATATAAGCATAAATATCAATATATAAACACATATTGTTTCGAGTTCTCTTGCGAGTCTTCCACAAACCTAGGATACAATACCTAGATCGCCCCATACATTGCAAAAAGCAATTGAGTTGGTCTTGTCGTCGGAAAAACACATAAAAAGAATGGCAATCTCAATATTTAATAAAAAAATATGTAATTCTAATTATCATTATGATTCTAATTAACAATTAATTAATTCCAATTAATCTTTAATTCTAATTAAGAAGTAATTCTAATTAACTTTTAATTAATTCTAATTAACCATTAATTCTAATTTACAAGTAATTCTAATTAACTTTTAATTTTAATTAACAAGTAATTCTAATTAACTTTTAATTTTAATTAACAAGTAATTCTAATTAACTTTTAATTCTAATTAACAAATTTAATTCCAATTAACAAATTAATTCTAATTAACAATTTAATTTAATTTGTGTGTGATTTGTTATTTTTTATTAATAATTGACAAGTATTGCATATAGTTGTCAAAAAAAAAAAAAACGAATAACTAAATTAGTTTCAGGCAGCCTTTTAAACATGTTTATTAAAAGAAACGTGTAACCCATAATCGCAAAAACGAGATGGCTCGTGATGGCACTATTGGAATTAAGAACTACGTTAGCCAAGTAACGCATACGAGTACGCAGTAGAATTAGGATCTAGTATTTGCAATTAGATTAACACTGTTGGAATCACTCCTAAACTATATTTGAAGTGTTTGTAATCAATATGTAATAGGTTGCTTAATTAGGCTTTTATGTTAGTATTAATGGCAAGGCTTATGTAGAAAGCCCATAGGCCTTAGCCCAAGGCCATAAGGAAGGAAAGGGACTTGTAGTGTTGCCCTAGTCCCTTCCCCTATAAATAATGTTGTAAACCTTCATTTGAAGGTTGGTTGTTCACTTTGCTTAGTATAATACGCCTAAACACTTCATATATTCATTCGTGTATATTGATCTTAGTGTTCATCCGTTCACCTTATCTATCTTTCTAACATATTGATGCTTGTGTTACAAAATGGTGACCTAACAGTGGTATCAATCGCCATCTAGTTGGGTGAAACATATTTGTTTTTGATAGTTCATGTTCTACGCGTAAGTTTCGGTTATCAAAACCTTTAATACGCTTAAAAACTCATTTTTTACACTTAAAAACTCAAGATTCTTGTACTTTAAGGTTTATTTTGTGTTAAAGCTTAACTTTATAGCATCAAGTTTGAAACTTTACGTGTGTAGAATTGTTTTTGAGCTTGGTTTTATACATACACTTCTGTCTACGCGTAAGGGTGAAAGTGGATTTGAATCATCAAGTTTCAAACTTTCCGGTTATTTTGGTGATATTGAAGCTCTTTCATCATAAAAATCAGGTTTCTAAACACTTTTAAGCTTAAAAATCAGTTTTGGGAAAGTTTGGTACTTTCTACGCATAAGGAAACCCTAGTTTTACTTGTAAGCTTCAAAGTCTACACCTAAGCATCTTTTACGCGTAAGCTTTTCATCCGGTGATCTTCAGTGCTGTTGGTTTACTCAATGTTTTCTTGCTTTGATAAGCTTGAAAACACTTCGAATTTAGATATCTCTTACACTGGTATAAGTGTAAAGGATTTTTGGGCAAAACCCTAGTTTTACGCCTAAATCTAACTCTTACATGTAGCATACTTTTGCCTAAGCCTCTCCTACGCATAAGCTTGTCTTACGCTTAAAGAAGTATTACGCATAAGCATTCTACTCATAAGTCTTTGATTTACGCCTAAGCTAAGATTTTCTCAATTTTACGCGTAAGCTTTCACTACGTGTAACTTATCTTTTACGCTTAAGTTTGGGTTTTTTACGCTTAAGGAGCTTTCTACGCTCACGCTGGTTTCTACGCTTAAGGTTATTTCATCAACAAAGTTTCATTCGACTACAAAGATCCATCGTCAACACAAGTTTCAACATGTCTCAACCACCATACTCTAGCTACTTTCTTCATGAGTATCCTCAACAACAACAACTTCAACAACAACAACAATACTATCAACAACTTCATCAACATCAACTTCAACAACCATCTCAAATGTACTTTCCTCAAAGAGCAAACCCTCTTCCACCACAAATGCCTCAACCTAACCCTCGTCAACAAGTACAACATTGTAACTATTTCTAATATCAGTATCCAGCTAAGTATGCTATGAATGCCACAACACAAAAGGAACCCTCTTGGTTTGCAAAGATGTGTGAAGCTTTAAGTAGCCAACAATCTATTCATGAAGCTGGATCCCTTGATAGACCTCCAATGCTCACTCCCGAAAACTACGATCAATGGGTAATAAGGTTCTTTCGGTTTTGTGATCTCAAGAAACTACATGGTAAGTTTTTTAAAAAGGTCATTCTTGAAGGACCGTTTCAGATGCCTACTGTCACTGTACCCGGAGATCCGAATGCTAATCCACCAAGAGATGATATTACCAAAGTTGTTACCATTGATCAACTCACTACTGATCAACTTCTTCACTTAGAAGCTGATGAATTGCTATGCAATATATCCTTTTGGGTTTAGCCAATCCAATACTTCGTAGTGTTGATGCTCAAAAGACTACTAAAGCAATGTGGGAGCCTATTCATCTTCTTATGGAAGGCACTGAACTTAATTGAGAAGATATGGAATCCAAATCTACCTAGCATATGAACACTTCATGATTGAACCAGGGGAGACATTACAGTCATATCATCATCGGTTCTCAGATATCATCATTGACTTGGAGAAAAATAACATCATTATGCCAAGGATTGCAATCAACACAAAGTTCCTGAGTTGTCTTGGTCCTGATTGGGAGAAGTATGTTACATTCATCCGTCAAGCGAAGAATCTTCATCAAGCTACTTACGGATTGTTGTACGACTATTTGAAACCTTATCAAAACGAAGTTGAAAAAGAACGATTCATCCGTGACATCCCTACTACACCTTCACACCCGAATAATCAAACTCTTGCTTTGTGGGCTCAAGCATGTTATCCTCAATTTCCAACTTTGTCCACTGTTTTCACAAACCCTCCAAAACTAACTGCTCAAATCACACCATATGATCCATCACAACAACAAGCACAAGAAACTCAACTGGTTCCCTACAACAACAATACTGATTCAGCACTTTATAGTGAAACTCCAGAAGAGGATGCTGCGGCCTTCGATGCATTGAATGAAGGATTTGTCATGATAGCTAAAGCCTTCGGTCGATTTGCTAACATATCCAACAATCACATTCATACCTCATCTAATACACGCAATCAAGTTGTTGCAAACAATGGAAGAGTTGAAGTTCAGAATCGTGGAACTGGTCGTCAAATGGGTAGTGGTCAAGGGTTTAATGGAAGGAATAACATGGTTGCTCCACAACAAAAGGCTCAAATTGTCGAACAGGGAAATGCTCATAATGGGATTAATGGTCTTCGATGCTATAACTGTAATGAGAAGGGTCATCTAGCTAATGCATGCCCAAAGCCGAGGACAAAAGGCCGCACTTATCACAAAGAGGCTTTAATCTTAGCTCTCAAGGATAAAGCTGGTGGAACTCTTACCAACAAGGAACATAGCTTCATGGCAAATGCAGATTCTGATGATGACATGGAGGACTTGCAGGCTAATGCAGCAGTGATGTTAATGGCTAACATGCAAGAACTCCACATGAGTGACACAGGCCCAGTGTATGACACTGACGGCTTGTCTCAGGTACCGGATCAAACTATATTCATTACTGATCTGACATCTCCGCCAACATTTGCATCTGCCAAGGCTCAGAGTATTCAACATAAACCTTTTACATCTCATTTCGATGATTATCAAATGGATCCCGTAGTTATATTTGACGATCAAGATGACCTTATGGTTAATATTGATAATCAAGTTAACTCCGTGGTTATATTTGAGGATCTAAATAATGATCATGTTGAGACTCACATTGAACAAGCTGAACCTTTGTCTAATCCAGATCTTGAGCTCATGACCAACTTAATTCAGACTCACAAATCCCAATTGGAAAAGTGCCAAGACATCAATAAGAAATTACAAGATAAAATTGCACTGTTGACTAAGGATAATGAATGCTATAAGCTCCAACTCAACATTTTTCAAACTAAAGAGAAACGTGAAAAAGGTTTTGAAGTCGCATTTGCTAAATCATACCAAAATGAAAAATCTTTGGAAAAACAGATATGTGATATAGTTGCATCCAAGAATGCTTTGTTGTCTCAAATTGAACAACTGAAATATGATCATAAACAACAACTAAACACTCTCACTTCGGAAACTCAAAAAGCCAAGTCTGAGTTGTTAACTTGTCAAAAACAGTTTTGTGAATACAAAAAGCATTCAAGGAAACAAATAGATGACTATCTTGAAGAAATTATCGACTTACAACACAAAATCAAAGAGTTTCGAAATGTTGTTTACAAACATGGTGAGTCAATCACAACAATTCAAAAGTTCACTTTCAAGCCAAATCCAAATGGATATGGGCCGAATCTTGCTGATTACAAACCAAAGTTTTCTAATAGAGCATTCAAACAAAATCCTCAAGTTTACAGTGCAGAACATAGAATTGATGACTCCATTATGAGTGTTGTTGAATATAATCGTATGGAGGAATTAGATGCAGAAGACAAGAGTCGGTCAAAAATGGAAAGTGTTGTTTATCACAAACCATTTAACTATTCAAAAGCCATAACTTTCGTCACACAACAGGATAAATCTAACACACCTTGGGTTATCACACCAATTTCTGAGTCTTCTAATGTTAGTCCCCAACACAATAATGCACAAATTAATGGTCCTTTACCTTCACTCAGTGAAGTTAGAACAATACCCGAAAGTTTTCAAATTCTTAAATATTTTGAAACATTCAAATCGGACATCAGACTTTTGGAACATGAAATCGAAATCAATTCTGAAATAAAAGTTGAACATTTTCAATCGCCTTATGCGCGACATCAAAGAGATATTTTTCTGAAAAGACTTTTACCTCATGTCCGAAATTTGAAAATGTGTGCACTATATTGGGAAAGGGATTTTCACAAGGAGCTTGGACTTATGAAAACAGTTTTCGAGAAAACAGAACGTAAAAAGAAAATGTTAGGAAAAGATGTTGATCGACTCTTGGAAGATGTGATATGTGTTGATACCATAAATGTTGTGTTATTGCATTCTGTTGCATATGCATTTGATTATATTGTTGTTGATTCTGTTGATAATGTTGTGAATAACGATAATGTGTCTCAAATCGAGTCTTTGAAAGCTGAAAATGAGCGTTTGCTAAATGAACTTTCCAATGCAAAACGTCGTCTTCAATGGTGTCAAAAAGATTGTCAAAATCGTGAAATTGCTTTGCAAAACAAAATCAACCAGTTGCATGAAAAATCTTTCAGTCCAAAAATTGAACAACTGGGTGATGACAATATGTCTTTAAAATGTCAAATCTCTAAATATGAACTAGAAATCGTCAAAGTCAAAAAGGAATATGGTGTCATATTTGATTTGCTCAAAAAGACTTGTGCTGAGGCATCACAAGAACTTGATAATCATCTTGCATACACTAAAGAAGTAGTTTCCGTCAATGCTAGCATTCGCTCTGAAAATCAGGATTTGTTACACACTATAATTGAGTTGAAAGCAAAACTAGGAAAATATGCACAAGATAAGTCTAGTAACACAAAGGTTCTTGCACCTAGAATGCTTAAAAATGACACTAGGACACCTTATGACAAAACACAAGATACTAATGTGCTTCCTTCCACTGATACAGGAATAGTTGATTTTTTCCCACCATTAGCCCTTCACAGCTTAAGAGCAAATCCAGAAAGAATAGGAAGTTGCAACGTAAGAGAAGAATAATAAAGACCTCTGAAATAGAAGAATACCTTAGGACTTTGAATAAAACTCATGTTACTCCCACTTTAGATATTGTGTCTGGCAAATGTAATGGAAAAAGTGATGAAACGAATGTTGAACCTTTAAGTACTTTAAATGTTATGTTTGAAGCTTCCTGTGTTGTTTGTCGTAAAAGCATGTTCTCTGGTTGTCATGATAAATGTGTTGCTAATGTTATCTTATCTCGTAAGCGGAATAATAGAAAACGGAATACCTCTAGGCCTACTAATGCTTTTAAGTTTGTGCTAGGTATACCACCCTCTAGTGTTCCTGCTACGAACATTGATGTACCCATAGACACCCCTTCACCTCCTAGGAATAACTTATCACCTAGTGCATTCACTAAGACCAAAGCTAAAACTAGTTGGAGATGACAGAAATGGTTACATAATATACTTGGCTTTTAATGGATACCTAAAATCATAAACATGTGTGTTTCAAATATTACTCCATCGGAACCCTCTAACTGTTTGGGTTCCACATCTACTTCTATTCCATCTGTGTCATCTTGTGTAAATGCAGGTGATATAGATAATCCTCTGGGTTGTTGATAGTGGATGCTCCCGGCACATGACAGGAAATCTCAAACTGTTATCAAACTTTATTTCAAAGTTCATCGGCACTGTCAGGTTCGGGAATGATCACTTCGCAGCTATCATGGGCTACGGAGATTACATCAATGGGAAGATCGAAATATGCAAGGTTTATTATGTGGAAGGTCTCGGTCACAATCTCTTTTCAGTCAATCAATTTTTTGACGGTGATTTAGAAGTTGCTTTTAGGGAGAAAACTTCCTTCATTCGTGATCTACAAGGAAACAATCTTATGTCTGGCACCCGCACATCAAGTCTTTACACTATCTCCATGCAAGACATGACTGCTTCATCTCCCATTTGTCTACTTTCTAAGGCAACATCTACAAAATCTTGGCTATGGCACCGTCGTCTTTCACATTTAAACTTTCAAACCATAACCAACCTTGCACGCTACAAACTAGTTGAAGGTCTCCCAAGATTTCGGTATTCTAAAGATCATATATGCTCACCTTGTGAACAAGGGAAAAGCACTCGTACTCACTTTCCTTCAAAGGTGGAACACAACTCTCAGCATGTGCTTCATCTTCTTAACATGGATTTGTGTGGCCCGATGCGTGTGCAGACGATTAATGGCAAACGCTACTGTAGGACCTTAATTTTATCAACCTTATCACAAACCCAACACAAATACCACGTTAACACAAACATCACAAACACAAACGTTATGCTTAGAAAGAATATGAAGAAAGGAAAGATGGTGACTTGAATGATATGAAATCCGTGTATGTGAGAGGATAAAGATAAACACAATATGTTGTATTACTTCAAAGGAAAACACACACACACACACTCTTTCAAGCACACCCCTCAAATGAGCATTTGAGGGGTATTTATAGTACAAGACACAAGTGGCCCTAAAGGCTTTCTTATGGGCTTCGTTGGACTTGGATTGGGCTTGGGATACTTAAGCTTATAAACGGCTAACATACCCTAAAGATTAACCAATTAGCTTAGCCCAATCCACGAGCCCGTTGACTATTCTATCACGATATCTAACACACGTTACAAAGTTCCTAATCGTGAATGACCATCACTTCTAATATAAACTATTAAGGCTAACAATCTCCCCCTAAGGGGTGGTCATTCAAATGATGCTCCACTTGATTAGGTCTTTACTTTTCTCGAGCTTGAACTTTGCGTTATAGAATAGTCTTGATTCTTTGTTCCTTCATGCTTTGTGATCAGATAATGTGGTTGTGCGCGTTGTCAACCGTTGGTTAGGTATCTCCAAGTCTTTCTCCACCATGCTCACACTTCTATTTGTCTTTGAGTTTCCAATGATGAAGTTCTCGAGTCTTTACACTTTGTAGATTCTTTGACATTGACGAAGAATCATCTTTAACTTTGAGTTGCCTTTGATTTTGATGAGAACTTTCATGTGTTGTTGGTATGAGCATGTGGCGAGTCTGCAAATCCATCCGCTCGGATTCCATAAGAAGAAAACATAAAACAGGTTAGTAATAAGGATTCGGCACTTATAAGTTTGAATTTCGAGGGTGTTAGCAGCATAGTGTGAAAACACATCTCTAATTCTCACAAAGGCCGTTCCTGAACTGGAGTCCCACAAGTGAGATAACGCGATATACCGAAGTACATCTGTTCAGATGAGTGTTGAGGTACACCGAAGCATCACCCCACACTGTAGACCATTTGAGACATACTAAAGTAATCCACGGGGATTACAGAAGTGACCTGCTGTCAGGGCTGCTTGATGTTGACCTGGCAGGAGTTTCCATTCAATCACTGAAGATCACAGATGTGAAACTTCTCATAAATGTTCTGGCAGATTGCTAAGATCTGCGTAGGACTCTAGAATATATCACTTGTGTCCTTAATGATGAACAACAAATGTCATGTGTTCCTATGAGATCTTTTGATGAATCTCGGGGCTCTAGACTCAATAAGTGCATTTTGGTTTTTCCTGAGCGGAGACTAGGGAGAGGGTCTCCTTCTTCAATACCAACGATCTCTAAGAGAATGAAACAAATCCTTTTAAGAGGAATTGAGTGGCTAGAAGGTTTAGTGCAGTGCGTCACGGGGTCCATGACGTCTTTGTCTTCAATACCAGTGTCAACTAGTGACAACCAGTAGCAGATGAATTGAACCCGGTTTCTGCCCTAAGGTTGAATATGGAGGGCTATTTCTTTTCACCCTTTTTCATTACATTTCTTTTTAATTCTTCAACCCCTTCTTTCTCCTTTCTCACATTACTCCTTTTTCAATCATTCCTAAGGACTTCTAGTTCAAAACTATTTGTGATGTCCTTGGGTAGATCCCTCCGGCTCTAGCGGATCATAGGACGAATTTCCTATCCTTAGTCACCTTATAACTCCATGACTGTCCCATGTTGCCATAAAACCATTTTCTTGAAAATCTCATAGAGTGTTTATGATAGAAAACATGTTTGAGACACTCCGCGAGTTTTATATTTTCAAAACACTCCCCTTCACATGTGCATATGAGTTTTAACAGAAATCTGCACATAGAGGGTAGAGTTTGCACTTTTGAATTGATCGGCTCATGATAGACAATTCCCCATGAGACGATTCGCGTTACGTTGCCTAGTAAAAGAGTTCCATTGTCAGGTTTTAGGTGACAACTAGCTCTAATAACTAACTTGAAGTTGTAAACACTCCGTGAAAAGGAGGTTAGACCCATGAAGGTGCATATCTATCACAAGTTTCTCGAGATGGTACATTCTTGACTTAGAGTCTCGTCAATTCATTGGTTCCGTCTGAGTCGAGCTCATTTTGAGATTCAAACAACGATAATTAAACTTTTTGATCACATTTTAATCACGTCTCCTCCCCCTCAAAAATAGCATATTCGTGATATTTTTGATATCAACGGATTAAACAACATTTTAGAATCTTTTGGGGAGACAAACGGATTTGATTTAAGCATGAATTTGGAACATTTTAGTTTTATACTCCCCCTTTAATAAAGCATAATCAATTAAAGGGTTTTAGAGGGAGTTATCTTGAGCACAAAATTTTTGAAAGATTTTGAAAATCTTTTTGAACAATCTTGAAAAGGTGCTCAAGATGATGATGATTTCTCACCAGTTTTAAATGTAGTGCAATCAAGTTACACTTGATTTTTTTTTATAAAAGCACGAGTTTTGATTTGAACAATAATCAAAAGTCATCATTTTGTCCGGGTTTAAATGTCTTGAAGTATCGAAAGCCATTTTATGAAGAAATTTTGAGAAACGACATGTTTTAGAATACAAATAAAGAACTCTCGCTCAAGCATCTGTACATACCCGTATCATTGTTGAATGACATTTCTAGAAATGTAGAGAATATCGATTATACGAGAGACATGTCGTGAGAAGAATATTTTTGGATTTTTTGATTTTATATTGTTTTTGTATTTTTTGAAAGTTTTATATTTTTATATTTTGCTTTTGTTTGTTTTTCAAATTTTGTATTTTGTTTTTCAAAAATATTTACGCGTGAAGCTTTGGAAAATCATTTCCAAGAAGAATCGAGAAGACGTTCTAACTCCTCAGGGGTTAGGCTTCGCATTCCAATTCGCCGAACTAAATAGTCAAACCTTTCTTTTGGAAGGGCTTTAGTTAATAGATCGGCGAGTTGGTAACTCCTTCACGAAGAATAATTCAACAGTACCATTTTCGACATACTCTTTGATGAAGTGGTAGCGGACTCTGATATGTTTAGTCTTTGAGTGATGAACAGGATTGCATGATATGGCTATGGCACTTTTCGAGTCACAATACATAGGTATTTTATCGAAAGTAAAGCCATAATCGTTGAGTTGTGTTCTCATCCATAGAACTTGAGCACAACATGCAGATAGAGACACATACTCAGCTTCAGCGGTTGAAAGTGCAGTGCAATCTTGTTTCTTTGAAGACCGGCTTACTAACTTTTCACCCAAAATTGTGCTCCTCGGATGTACTTTTTGTAACTTGATCACCTGCGTGGTCGCATCGAAAAGGCAATTAGATCAAAACTGGATTCCTTCGGATACCAAAGTCCCATGTGAATGGATGTCTTCAGGTACCGAAAGATCCGTTTAACCTCTTTGAGGTGCGGTTCGGTAGGCTTTGCACAAACCGTGCTAATAAGCAATCAGAAAAATGAATATCTGGTCGACTAGCAGTGAGGTACATGAGAGAACCAATCATGCTCGGATATTTCTTCGGATCAATAGGTTTCCCAAACAAATCGGCTCTAATTTTTGGTGAAGTTACCATTGGTGTTCCGACCGAGTCACAATTATCCATACCATGATTTTTCAAAATCTCAGTTGTGTATTTAGTTTGATTTATAAAAATTCCATGAGGGGACTGATGTATTTGTAAACCAAGAAAAAATTTTAGTTCCCCCATCATGGACATTTCAAATTTACTTTTCATGAGATTTTCAAAATGTTTTGAAAGATTCGGATTAGTGGACCCAAAGATGATGTCGTCCACATAAATCTAAACAATCAAAATGTCATTTTTACATTTGTGTGTAAATAACGTAGGATAAACTGTTCCTTTGGTGAAATAGTTTTGGATAAGGAAAGAGGACAGTTCGTCATACCACGCTCTCGGAGCTTGTTTCAATCCATAGATTGCCTTTTTGAGTTTGTAGACGTAGTCGGGATGTTCCATGTCTATGAAGCCTTCTGGCTGACTCACGTACACTTCTTCTTTCAGAGTTCCATTCATGAACGCGGTCTTAATGTCCATCTGATAAACCGTGATGTTTTTGTGAGCGGCATAGGCTAAGAATATCCTTACTGCTTCAAGTCTAGCTACCGGCGCGAATGACTCTTCAAAGTCTATCCCTTCCTCTTGTCTGTATCCTTTGGCCACAAGACGAGCTTTGTTGCGAATGACAGTCATTTCTTCATCCCTTTTGTTCTTCCATAACCATTTGAGACCGATGATGCGAACGGCAATTGGTCTTGGAACCATATCCCAAGAGTCATGTAGACGGTATTGGAGAAGTTCTTCCTGCATCGCTTCTATCCATGCCGGTTCTGCCATTGCCTCACGAATGTTCTTTGGCTCTATATTGCTAATTGAGCAAAGGTAAATGCATAAGTCCTTGTCGGTGGCAAGTTGACATCTCGTCTGAATTGGCCTTGAAGGTTCACCAATAACTTGTTCAATTGGGTGGTCTTTGTCCACTTCAGAGTAGAAGGATACCGTTGGTTAAACGTATGCGAGTTAGATGGTTCTCGTAAGCATGACGATGATTCAGCTGATTCCGTAGCAAACGGATTTTCAAATAAGTCGTCATCTAACGTTGCATCGTTGTGATTTTGGTTTTGCTCATCAACTGCTGGTAGAACGGGTGCAATAACTAGAGTAGATGTAGATGATGTTGATGGAGTTGGTGCATTGGTTTCGACCGTTGTAGATGCATCTTCTGTTGGTGGTGGAGGATGATGTTGAGCGGGTGCAACGGAATGATGGTTTGATACATTTGTCGAAGTTCCACCATAGTATTCATCGAACATTAACTCAAAGAAATTCTCCCATTCTTGTTCTTTAGGATAGTCAAACGAAGTTGATTGAGCTCTTTGAGGTATGAGTCCTGAACTGATGTGTCCAGAAGTTTGCTAGTTTAGTGCGGGTTCTAGAGCGAGTCTCTCAGAAGCCATTTGTGACAGTTCGTCAAACTTCACATTCATCGTCTCCATGATCCTCCTAGTTCTTCTGTTATACACCTGAATGCCCTCGAGTTATCTGAATATCCAATGAAGATTCCAATATCACCTTTTGCTTTCAGTTTTCCAAGATCTTCTCTCGCTTCGTAGGATAGCACAAAAGCACCAAATACGTGAAAGTAAGAGATATCCGGTTTTCGGTTGTTCACAAGCTCATATGGGGTTTTATTGAATCTTGGATGGATGAGATCGGTTCGAGTGAAACAAGCAGTGACAACAGCATCAGCCCATAGAAATAACGGTGCACTAGAATAGATTAGCATTGTGCGAGCAGCTTCCACAAGAGTTCTATTTCTTCTTTCAACTACCCCATTCTCGTGGACTTCTAACAACTGATGTCTAATGTGTGATTCCAACATCTTCAAAATAAGATCTTAACTCCTGATTAGTGAATTTAGTGCCGTTGTCTGTTCTTACAACCCTTACTGGAGTTTGAAGAAGTACTTGAATTTGTTTTAGAAGGTGATGATGATGCATGGTGCTTCGTCTTTTGATCTCAGAAACTTAACCCATGTATATCTCGAATAATCATCGACGATAACAAGAATATACTTTTTCCCATTAATGCTTTCAACTCTCATTGGGCCACATAAGTCCATGTGCAACATATGCAACTTTGCTTCCGAACTAGGTACGGATTTAGGTTTATATGATGCTCTTTTGCTTTTTCCTTGTTCGCATGATGGACATAAGTGATCCTTGGTGTATTTGAACTTTGGAAGTCCGTTGACGATGTTGTCTTTGGCAATTTTGTTGATGGTGTCGAAATTGAGATGGGATAACCGTCTGTGCCACAACCAGGACTGTGTTCCAGATGCTCGTGTCATAAGACATATTGGTGATGAAGAGGCCATTTGATTGATGTCGATAGCATACAAGTTTGTATCACGATTCCCAGTTAAGAGATCAGTGCCATCCAAGTTTCTAACGAAGCAAGCATTTTTCCTAAAAGCAACCTCTAAATCTGCATCACAGTAATCGAGCTGCCCGACCGAAAACAAATTGTGTCCCAACCCTTCGACATAGTAAACCCGAGTGATCAAATAATTTCCAAAAGGTAGATCTCCATAACCCATGATAGCTGCTACATGATCATTTCCAAACGTATCGTTCCCATGAATTTCCAGACGAAATTGATCGAGCTTCAGATTCTACCGTCATGTGCTTGGAGCAACCCAAGTCGACGATCCAAAGACAAATTTCGATAACCGCCAGATGCAGAAAAAGAATATTGTGTAAACCGTTTTGATTTTGGTTCCTTTGGGTTAGAGGTAAAATCCTGATCACACTCAGAGAGGTTTTCTATAGGGAATTACGGTTTATCACTCATTGTACCATTCTAGAGTGTGAAAGTTCTACCTGTGGGTTTCCAAATATCATCCCTATAGTATACACTATAGTTCCTGTCAGTAGTGTAAAGCCTAAGTTTTGCAACTAGTCTTCCTACTTGATTAGCGTAAGATCTTTTTGGAACGTTCTTCTTAACAGGCTTATCATACACCTTCTTAGAAACACAATCATCTTGAACATTAATTAAAGATTTCTTGCAAGTTAAACAAAGAGATTCAACACATTCATTAGACTTAGCAAGTTTCATAGGTTCAGTACATTCAGATGAAATATCTTTCTTATTCAAAAGCGGTAAATTCCTGGGGTGTTCTTCTACTTTCTTCTCTTTATTCAAGCTACTACTCCTAGAGGCATGTGAGACTCTATTGTTCCTTGTATTGCTCTTAGGCTTTAGTCTGCTGCTCCTAGAGGTGCTTTCTAGTCCTGTAGAAGGTAAGGCACACGCATTAGGATTCACATTTTTAGCAAGGGAGGTGGTTTCAGCTGTCCTAGTCTCTTTAGAGTGCTTTTCTAGACTTATGTCGTTTGTTCCATATGGTTTAGATGTGGAGGCAGACGCATTAGTGGTACACATCTTAAAAAGGCCAGGAGCTAAAACTTTTGCTTTCTGGATAACTGCTTTTCCTCTATCAACATTTTGTTTAGGTATGGCAGGTGGAGTGACTGGTTTTGATGAAACATTTTTCTCATTGACTTTTGGAGGAGGCATAGAAATAGACATTTTTGGTTTGGAAACTGGTTTGGGAACATTTGCTTTCTCCTCGGTCAATGGTTTTGTAATTACAGTTTCCACTACCTTTCCTTTTTGACGTTCTAGCTGAGCCCTCAAAAGGTCATTTTTCGCTTTCATGTCATTGTAGGCACGCTCATACGACAGTTTGTCATACTTGCATTCCTCAGTTTTTCGATCAAGTTGTTTAAAATATGATACATTTTCTTTTTCAAGTTTTTCAAGAGCCTTTTCATATTTTGAAACAATTTCGGAGGTCTCAGACTAGAGTCTTTCATGATCTTCAACAGAATATGTTTGCAAAATGATGGACATAATATCAGTAGTCAGAACATCTACGAAGAGAGAATCATTCAAATTTTCCAAAACTTTGATGTGTTCAAAACATTCATTAGCTTGCTTTACCAGGGATTTATGGTCCTTGACAAAGTCACTTGTTTCTTTCAAAAATGCTTGTTCAGAATGAATTACCCTTGAGTTGATGTTAGTCAGCTGAGGGGCAATTTGAGTTTCAAAAAAAATTTCTGATCAATATCAAAACTATTAAACCAGATGTTTGTTGTAATATTGGTTTTAGTTTTAACGGTCTCTTGAAGATCTGCAATTCTCATTTTCATATTTTCCAGAATACTTCTGGCATCACTTGTGTTAAAAGGATTGTTTGAAGACATTTGTTCAATGGTCAAAAGAGATTTGGAGACAACAACTGGTTTTGAAACTGATTTTGAAACAGGTGTTGACACTTTGTTTGAAACACTTGGTTTGGTGGAAAACGTTGATTGAGAAACAAACGAAATACCATTAATTTTGTTCCATGTGTTATAATCAATTGGTTTGATTTTCGGATGTTTTTGTTTCATTTTTGATCTACTCTCCTCAGATAGTTCCAACGTTTCAAGAGAATCATGCACAATTATGGGTTCATGCAAAGGTTTTCCATTGTTCAACACATTCCGTTCTTTCTGAGCTTTCTTGAGGAAACAAGGAGGTGAGTTACCAAGAGCCATTTTATGTGAAGTATGAAAAATCGGATTTACTTGGTTAGAAAGCATCTTGTTTGTTTTAGCGGAATGACCCGTTGTAAGAAGCAAATTGTCCAATGTTTTGATTTTTTCCGTTTTATCAAGAATTTCATCAAGAAGAGAATCTTCTCGTTTTGAAAAATCAGCAATCAACTGTTTTTTCCCTTTTTCAAGATCAGAAAAGCTTGCTTTTGTTTAGAAAGTTGGTCTTTTAGATCAGAAATTTCCTTGTTTAAATATTTTATTTTCAAGTTCAAATTCACATCAAGTGTGTCATACTTGAGTTGCAATTGTTTTTCTCTTAAAACAGAATCTCGATAACCAATTTCTAATTCAGACATTTTGTTTGTATGAAATTCAAAAGCTTTGGCATGCTCCTTGTAACTCTCAAGCTCAGTGGTCAATTTAACATTCGCGGCCTTAACTTCGCGATTGACCTTACTCACTTTTTCAATTTCAATGCCACATTGATTGATTAATGATTCAATATAAGCTCGTGTTTCCTCATCAGTCTCAGTATTTTGTGCCACACAACCTCCACTAGGATCCACATCTGGAGTTTCAGAGTTAGTATTGCTACAACTCGGATTGTCCAGGTATGTATCATAAGTAGGTGCTCGCGTCACAGAATACTGTTCGTCATGAGTAAACACATCAAATATGACATTGTTATAGCATGGATCAATGATTGGTACCTCAGATACCGCGTTGGCGTCATAGACAGGAGGTGCTTCCCAGAGTCGAGTCGTACTTAGTCTCTTGAAGATTTGCCATGAAGATGCAGTTCGCATTGATTTCCTCGAGGTCTTCCAAATCATCCATAATAGCCATAAAGTCATGTTCCTCAACACTCAACTGAAATCCAGCGCATTCCTTTTGTACCAACAGGATAGTTTTCTGAAGATACTCAAGATCGTTCTTGTGCGGCTTAGTAGGACAATTCCTTGCCATGTGACCCATTCCTTGACAGTTATAACACTTAATCTGATTACCTTGATTCACATTTCCATGATTCCCAACGACTGGGGCTGCAACATTCCGATTCTGACACTTCTCTATTCCCAACATTTTGTCCCATCTGATTTCCAACATTCTGACCCAACTGATTACCCTGATACGGAACCGGCTGATTACCCATGCGAAATCCCGTAGCATATCCCTGCTGATTCCCAATAACTCCAACCATTTGACCTTGATTACCCATATTCACACCCGGCTGTGCAATTTTCCTGTTGCGAGTGTTTGACGAAATCCTTTGGTTGTTGTTAGTTGGTGTGGAATAGCGACTTTTTAGTGCGTTACCCAATAAAGAGTATATCTGTTGTAAGGTCGCTTCTGGGTCAGTTTTAGGATCAGTGATTCCTAGTTCCTGGTATTGTTGATCTGGATAGAATTGTTGTTGTGGTTGTGGAATGTATTGCTGCAAGTTGTTGTTGTTGGAAGATGATGAAGCTTGTTGTTGTGTATTCAAAGGTTGAGTCTTTGCAATAAGTGCCAATGGATCATGATTCTTTGCCAATCTTTCTTTCCGAACTTCATTGACTTCAGCTTGGTTTTGTTTCAGAAAATCATTGAGTTGATCAAAGTTCACCTGATGAAGGTCTTTTGTTTGGTTGACAATAGTTACATATCGTCCCCATTCTTCCGGAAGATTGTTCAGGAACTTGATGTTTTGAACGATAGTTCTGGGTGTCAACTTGTTTCTGATAAGCTCATTCATCAAAGTGCAAAACCTTCCATAGTAGGATTCAATGGATTCTCCCGGAGTTGAAGTAAACTTTTCCCATTCAGTTAGCAGCTTGTTCTCCATGTCTTGTTGACCAATTTCTGTTCCATGAGAAAGCCGTCTAACACGTTCCCACATATCGAAAGCAGTTTCACAACTGTCTACCGCAGCAAAGATGTTTATTGGTAAACCCAGTTGGATAATATGAATTGCCATGTCATATGCTTCGACTTGTTTCTGGTCCTCTGCAGTGTATTCAGATTCGTATTGAAGATGAGAAGATGGGGGAGGGAGGTGTTGCATCTACATTTCCAGGTACATGAACTTGTCGAGGCTTGAAGGGTCTATCCTGAATGGATTTAATCATGAGTTTTCCATTAGGTTTGGTCTTGATGGAACGAAGCATACGACTTGTCCATTGAAGATAACCACGTTTTGCCAACATAGGAGGACGGTTTTCGGCACCGGCTGCATGAATGTCTTGTTGAGTTGCCATTGATGAAGGTATGATATGATAAAGTTGATGTAGGATCGATTCAACGATAAAGGAGTTGTGTTGGAGAAGATATTGCCGTTTGAGGTTTTCTGAAAGTCGTACTCGTAACCTTGGTTCTAAAAAATTTTCGCCCAAAATTTGAAATTCAATATAAAATCAATTCTAAGGACGTATGAAAAATTTGAGTTATGACAATTTTGACGCCAAATTTGACCCGAAAATTTTGAATTTAGGCCCAAAAATTTGAATTTTTGACCAAAATTTTCACAGTTAAACTAAGATTTGAATTTCGCGTAAAAATTGAACGTTTAGTCTCCTCAAAAATTTAAAATTTTACTCAAGTTTTCCCGCCATAAATTTTTTTTTTTTTTTTTAAACCTTTATGCGTAGAAAGAGCTTAGGCGTAGAAACAGAAGTTACGAGTAGACGAGGCTTAGGCGTAGAGATTGTGCTTATGCGTAGGATCTTAGGCGTAGGATCTTATGCGTAATCAGCTTAGGCGTAGACAAAAAGTTACTCGTAAACCTTACGCGTAATTGTGAAGTTATGCGTAGAGTTACTCGTAAGCTTTTAGCTTATGCGTAAACTATGGTTAAGAACCAAAAATCCTTTACACTGTCACAGCGTAAGGGATATACACAAGTCGAAGTGTTCCACACACTTATCCAAGTGAGGGAAGCACTGAGTGACCGTTATAGCTCGAATATTCTTCACCAAAATGTTATGCGTAGAAAACTAGGGTTTTGACTTTTTGACTTCTACGCGTAAGAAATTTCCAACGATTCAAATGATTTCTTTTGCACAGATAGCCTTAAAAACACTCGAATAACCCAAAAATGTTGACCTTTTTCACCCAAAGTGCTTAGATAAGTTACGAGTAGAAATGACTAATGAACCAAATACGAGTTCAAAAATGAAGAAAAACACGTAAAGCTTCGAACTTTTTTCAAAAACCTGAAACTTTAGCACCAAATAAACCTTAAACCACAAGAATTTTGAATTTTTAAGTGCAAAAATTAAAGCTTTAAGCGTTTCAAATATGTAAAACTAGAGCTTTTACGCGTAACCCTTCAAAACAAACACAAACACTCCTAAACCATTGTTAGGCGATTGATACCAATTGTAGGACCTTACTTTTATCAACCTTATCACAAACCCACTTAACAAACACAAGTATCACCACGTTTACCACACAACGAGTAGAAAACGTTCAACCCAAAACACAAACATAAAGCTTACACAAAGAAGGAAAGATTAAGATAGATGGTGACTTGATGTTTAACAAAACCGTGTATGTGGAGATAAGATAAACACAATAAAGTTGTATATTCCTTGAGAGAGAAAATACACACACACACACACTTTCAAGCACACCCCTCAAATGACCATTTAAGGGGTATTTATAGTACAAGACACAAGTTGCCCTAAAGGCTTTCCTATGGGCTTCTTTGGACTTGGATTGGGCTTGGGATACTTAAGCTTATAAACGGCTAACATACCTTAAAGATTAACCAATTGGCTTAGCCCAATCAATGAGCCCGTTGACTATTCTATCACGATATCTAACACACGTTACAAAGTTCCTAATCGTGAATGACCATCACTTCTAATATAAACTATTAAGGCTAACAGCTACATTTTGGTAATTGTCGATGATTACTCAAGATGGACTTGGGTTTATTTTCTTCGAAGTAAAGATCAAGTTCCACAGATGATCATCACCTTTCTCACGAAAATTCAAGTTCAGCTCCGAAACACAGTCAAACAAATCAGAACAGACAATGGAACTGAATTTATGAATCAAACTCTTCGTGAATACTATGAGAAAGTAGGAATTGAGCATCAAACATCAATTGCATGGACACCAGAACAAAATGGAGTTGTTGAAAGACGAAACCGTACGTTAGTGGAAGCTGTAAGAACGATGCTGATTAATGCTAAACTTCCAGATTACTTGTGGGCAGAAGCCTTGTCAACTGCATGCTATACTTAAAACCGTTCTATGATAACCAAACACCATAACAAAACACCTTATGAGCTTATCCATAACCCCAAAACCGATCTCAAACACTTTCATGTGTTTGGTGCTCTCTGTTATCCAAATAATGATCGTGATGACTTTGGAAAGCTCAAGGCCAAAGCTGACATTGGAGTCTTTGTTGGATACTGTGAAAACTCAAAAGGATACCGGATTTGGAAACGTCGTACAAGGGAGATTATGGAAACGATTCATGCTCATTTTGATGAACTTACGGAAATGGCTTCTGAGCAAAACAACTTGGAATCCGGTCATAACCGTCTAAACTTCTCCCAAACCCCATCATCAGCTGAACCAAGCCTACAACTTACTCAACATCAAATGGAACAGCTATTTGCTCCTCTGTTTAGTGATGATATTGATCAACGTGCTCCAGATGTATCAACTGTTTCCGCTGCTCAACCTGATCATAATCCAATACCTGATACACCTGAAACCACAATTTCTATTGCTGAAGCACCTCCAATTGACTCTACTACAACAGCCGAACAAATCGCATTGAACCACGCTGAACCAGCTGATGATCTTCTGAATCATGAAGTACCTACACCCGCAGATTATGATCCAAATGCGTTCTTTAACCCCGTTTACTAATGAAACTGCCACTGCTGATGTAGCAGAATCATCTACAAGCCATTTGAATCCTCCTAATATGCACAATGTATATCAACACCAACCCTCCAAACATCGCTGGACTTAAGACCATCCTCTTGTGAACATTATTGAAAACCTAAATCAACCTGTCGTAACTAGACAATGCCTTCAGACTGACGGTAAACATTGAATTTATGCACTCACCGTTTGTCAATCTGAACACAAAAACATTAAAGAAGTAATGACTTATGACAACTGGATTGAATCCATGCAAGAAGAACTGCATCAGTTTAAACGTCTTGAAGTATGGGAATTAGTTGAAAAACCAACAGGGGTCTACGTCATTGGTCTTAAATGGATTTGGAAAAACAAGTTAGATGCTGATGATACAGTTATTCGCAATAAATCACGATTGGTGGCTAAGGGTTATCGTCAAGAAGAGGGAATTGATTTCGAGGAATCATTTGCCCCAATTGCTAGACTTAAGGTTGTACGGATTTTTCTAGCATTTGCGGCTCACATGAACATCATGGTATATCAAATGGATGTCAAAAACGCTTTTCTGAATGGTAAACTAAAGGAAACGGTATATGTTAGTCAGCCAGAAGGATTTGTTGATCCAGAGTTCCCTAATCACGTCTACAAACTGAACAAGGCTCTCTACGGTCTCAAACAAGCCCCTCGGGCGTGGTATGATAAGTTATCATCCTTTCTCATTGACAATAATTTCATTAAAGGATCGGTCGACCCCACACTTTTCATACGATATCACGGGACACACATTTTAATCACTCAAATTTATGTGGATGACATCATTTTTGGGTCTACCAAGAAAAAGTACTCAAATGCTTTTTCAAGACTAATGAAAAAACATTTTGAAATGTCAATGATGGGTGAAATCACGTTCTTCTTAGGACTGCAAGTTCATCAATCACCCCGTGGTATAATCCTAAGTCAGTCCAAATATGCTATTGAAATTTTAAACAAACATGGAATGCAAAGTTGTGATACATATGCAACACCGATGGCACACACCAACAAACTGGATGCTGATTAACATGGGAAATTGGTTGACCCTACCAAATACCGAAGTATCATTGGGTCTCTCATGTATCTAACAACTAGTAGACCAGACATTGTATTTTCATTATATCTTTGCTCCTGTTATCAGTCAAGACCAATAGAGAAACACCTCTCTGAGGCTAAAAGAATCCTTCGATACGTCAAGGGAACCATTAATTTGATGATCTGTTGTCCGAAGGATTCTGGTTTTGAACTAATAGCATTTTCATGCGCTGATCACGCAGGTTGCTTAGATTATCAAAAAAGTACTTCAGGTGCTCTACAATTTCTTGGTGATAATCTGGTGTCATGAAAATCGAAGAAGCAGGACTGTACATCGCTGTCCTCAACCGAAGCATAATATGTAGCCATGTCGGCGTGTTGTGCTCAAGTCATTTGGATGCGCACACAACTCAAAGACTATGGTTACGTATTCGACAGAATCCCGATGTACTGCGATAATCGAAGTGCTATTGCTATCTCGTGCAACTCTGTCCAACATTCAAAGTCCAAGCACATCGATCTTCGATATCATTTCATAAAGGAGCACGTAGAAAAGGGTACTGTTGAATTATATTTTGTGGGTACTGAACACTAATTGGCGGATCTTCTCACCAAAGCCTTAGCTCCTACTAGGTTTACTGATTTGATCCACCGGATTGGTATGCGGTGTTTGACTCTAGAGGAACTGGACAAACTTTTGACACATTCTTAAAACCAGTCAAACACCAAAACCTCTTTTGTAAATATTTATCAAAAACAAAATACAAAAATATAAATTCCATAAAATTCAAAAATATTCTTCTATCTAAATTTCTTTCAATATCGCAAGTACAAATCTTCCGTCAACACTTTGCTTGTTCAAACATTTCAACATTTTATCGATCAAGTGTTGAGGGGGAGAAAGCAAATATTTTTTATTTCATAAAACCTTGTACTTGCATGTTACCCTGAACTTGTTGTATCTTTGATAATGGTGGATATGTTTCTTGTTTCTGAACACTCCTCGGACTCTAATTTATAAAATTTCTCTATTTTTAAAGTCGAGGGGAAGTGTCGTCAAGTTTCTTTTTTTTTAGGTAAAGGGTATTCCACCCGGTAAAATATATTACTCCAAAAAACATTTAAGCACAATGGAATGTGGCTGAAATACCACATTAACAGCATGCAACCGCTTAACACAACCACTAAATCATTTATGATAGACCATAAATGAGAACTAGTTACAACCAGCAAGACCACCAAACCAAAACCAGCATAAAATAAGAAACATCATAAATTTTATGCAAACAATATAAGACAACCTAATTAAGACAAAAATCTTGAATTCCAGCGGCCTTTAATTGAGCAGGAGATAGGTCAAAATCATTATCATCATAATTGTTGCCGCCACCCGTATCCGCTTTCCATTGCTCATAAATACTTTGCTCCATACCTCCACTTCCAGAATACAACGTCCCAATGTGATTGTCAAAAACTTCATCATCATCGCTGTCAGAAACTACTACATTACCCACCTTGGAGAATGGGTTACCCACCTTAGTTGAAGAATTAACTTTTTTAATAGGTAACCCATCATCATCCACAAGAGAAGCTTTCCCCTTAATAATTAACTTTTCAAGCTTATCAATTTTCTCAACAACAGGGGTAGTACTAGTGCTATCATAATTACCCAAAGAAGAGGTACAAGGAGAGGAAGAAGAACTAGGCTTAGAAGCTGTAGGATATTGGATTTCACATACACATCATATCATAACTCAAAGTGGGCGTATAAAGGTGAGTTCTAAAGAGAGAAAGTTAGAGGTTTAGGGAACTTAGTGAGAGAAAGTGAAAGATATTATTATGAGCTCCAACTCTCTACCTTGGGAGGTAGAGAGTATTTATAGTCTTACATAAAATGCCACACAACGGGCTGTGGATCAGGCATACAGTGGGTAAAGACCCGTCCGTCCTCCACCGTGTTACATAACTAAATACTACTTAGCTAGAAATAACTACGACTACGAGCTTTCTAACGATAACATATACATGAGGTGACCGACTCTTTAATACCTGTAATTTCTAATTCCTAACAATCTCCCCCTAAGGGAGGTCACCTCAAACATATACTAAAATTACATTGAATACAAACAGATATTACATTAACAATTGTTCTTGTATTCTTGATGTAGTGCTTTGCTCCGAAGCTCGTAGTCATTGATTCCACTCATTGCATGTTTGGTTAATCCAAGTGGAGGTCTTTTACTGATCCACGTGATAATAACATTATGCCATCTTTTGAGATCATCAGCAAAAAAAAATAAATCTCTGAGACATCCAGTGTGGTGTTGGTATTATGTGATGTTGTGACTTTCGGACCGACATGCTCACATTCTGGATCATGATATCTTCTCATCAGAGTAGCGGAAGCTTTCGTTGATTCATGATATTGGCAACAGCGTAGCAGAAGCATGGAGTGAAAATATCAGAGTCATTGATGCACTAATCATGATTTCTTTCGATATGAATGTGTTGTGTGAGCATGCGGCTATGGACTGACTGCTCCATTCTGATCAGCTGCAAACATAGGGGTGTACCTGCATAAGACAGTTAGCAATAAAGCGCACGAAAGTGTCTTTGATCACTTTCGTCGAATTGAGGTACACGGCCCACGGTTCCCCGTTGATCAGTACATAGTACTGCGTGATCAGTAGGATTCCTAAGAATCTCCTTGATGGGTTTCTCAGCTTTCTAGCCGTTCTCAAACAAGAACGTCTCAAAGAAGACAACACGGAGTGAGTGAACCAGCGAAATGAGATTCACTGATTGATGAAAAGAGATTTGAAAAACAATCGTGTATTGCTCAATAGAAATTGTTTTTGCAATACAACGAAGGTTTTATTGAAAATCAATTATCAATCATAAACACCTTTTATTTTGAAAAATAGGCACACAGTCGATGTGCTAAAGAAAAGAGTTTTTAAGCACAACAACCGGTTTTTCAAAGGTATCCGTCAATCCATAACCTGAACCAGGATTGATTCAAAAGATTGAATCTCTCCATTGTTTCTGTCCAGTTGTCACATGGTTGATCTATTGGATAGATCTCACATGCCACCTACCAGGAGCTTGTTTGATGTTGGCTCCAGAAGGCTTTCCATCTTCATTGTGAATATTTTATTATATCACTCGGATGTTCTGGCAATACCACAAGGATAATGCGTAGGACTCAAGATATAATCTCTTTCCACATTGTGTGAAACAGAGAGACTTCATTGAATGTGTCTTAATGAGATTTATAGATGATCTCGTGGCACTAGACTCAATTTGTGCATATTTGGATCCTGTATCGGAGACTAGGGAGAGGGTCTCCTTCTTCAATATCAACAATCTCTAAGAGAAAGTCGATAGATAATGTCGGTTCCCCGTGAGAATGAAACAAGTCCTTTTAAGAGGAACTTGAGTGGTTTGGAAAGTTGAAGTGCAGTGCGTCACTGGGTCCATGACGTCTTGTCTTCAATACCGATGTTACCATCAGTAGCATATGAATTGAACCCGGTTTCTACCCTAAGGTTGAATAAATGGAGGGCTATTTGTTTTCACCCTTTTCTCATTCAATTCTTTTTAATTCTTCAACCCCTTCAGTGCTTACCGAGACTTCATAGCTAGAACCTTGTTGGGTTTATTCCAGTACTAGCTCAGACTCAGTCCGCACTCTTCCCATATCTCATTTTTCTCCTTTTATCATCATACCTAAGAACTCTACACTAACTAGTGGATAGTCCCTGGGTAGATCCCTCCGGTTCTGGCGGATCATGGGAACAAATACCTAACCTTATCATCCTTATATCACCGTACATAAAGTAAAGTTGGTCGGTCTATTTGGTATTGTTCATCTGCCATTGGAACCAACTGAAAACCATTTGAAAATCAATCCAGATACTTGTGATATATTATCAAAGCATTTTGTACCTGAATTGTTTTTGATATTTTTAGAATAAGAGCTCCCTCTCAACATGTGCATCAAATGTTTGAAATCGTTTTGCACACGGAGGCAAGAGAAAGAATTAACTTCTTTGAATTACATTTTCTAAAAGATATCAACATCACTTCCCTAATCAAATCAAGAAGATAAAGCATTTTGGGGAAGGATGAGGTTTTCAATGTTATGCTCCCCCTCAATATGTGCCTCGAGGTTTGAAAAGAGTTTTGCACATACTAGAGGGAACCTGCACATTGAGATAAATGATCACGCTTCAAATCATTGTGGTTTAAGATAGATGCTCCCCCTCAACATGTGCATGGAAAATTTGAAATCGCTTGGCACATGTGGGAAGGAGAGCTTGTACAACCTTATAAAACCATTTACCGAATTATCAGTTTAAATCCAATTTAATTCACACATTCTCCCCGATCACAATTATCAAATCATTTGAGATTTGTGATCTCTTATAGATTTAAATTGATTTTGAAAGCTTTTGAGGAGAATTGTGACTTGATTATGAAAGCGCTTTTAACCGATAAGGATCGATTATGAGATTATAAATTCCATTGGTTAAACATGCATGATTATCTTTTGAAAACAATTGAATGCCAAATAACTTTTTAATTTAATTGAAATCATTCTCCCCCTCAATCAATGACATAGGTTGTTGATTGAGAGATAGATATTTTGACAAATAAGTCCAGATGATTATCAAAAAATAGAGACTGAGTTATTTTTCAAAGCAGTTAGTTTTCAGCAGATAAATGTTTATAGAATCAGAGCATGGAATTTGAAAACATGGTAAACCATGGCTCTGTTTTTTCTTTGAATAGTGGGTTACTGCCTGAAATGACAATAAACCATTGTTTCTCTTTCTCCCAAAAATATTTTTTGATTTTTTTTTTTAAATTCGAACAACATCTAAAGTCCCGTGTAATTCTTTGAATGACAGCACAAAGACCGTAGATATAATCGAACTGAGAAAAACATGACAAATTGACAATATTTTTTGAAGATTTTTCGAATTTTTCAGATTTTTTTTTGAAAGTTTTATAATTTTGTATTTTGTTTTTCAAAAATATATTACAAGAGATAGATGAAGGAAGACCTTTACTCCTCGTCTTCTTCCTGAAGACGTTTGAGTGTTTCTGGTTGAAAGCTTTTCAAGCCTAGTCGAGAAAGTATGAACTCATAACGTTCTCTTGGAAGAGCTTTGGTGAAGATGTCTGCCAACTGATATTCAGACCTCACAAAATAGAGTTCTACCACACCCTTTTCCACTTGTTCCCTGATGAAATGATGTCGAATGTCGATATGCTTTGCTCTTGAGTGTTGGACGTTGTTGCATGAGAGAGCAATAGCACTTTTATTATCACAGTACAGAGGGATTTTGTTGAATTCAAAGCCATAGTCAGATAATTGAGATCTCATCCATAAGATTTGAGCACAACAAGATGACATGGCTATGTATTCAGCCTCTGTAGAGGAAATAGAAGTACTCATTTGCTTCTTTGAAGACCAGCTCACAAGCTTATCACCCAAAAATCTGAGCACCTCCAAACGTATTCGACGAGTATCTTGACATCCCGCATGATCAGCATCTGCATAGGCTGTTAGTGACATACCGGTGTCCTTCGGGTACCAAAGTCCCATATTGATGGTTCCTTGGAGATACCGAAGACCCGTTTAACCGCTTCAAGGTGCTTTTTAGTAGGCTTAGCCAGGTATCTAGCACACATGCAAACAGCGAACAAGATGTCTGGTCTACTAGCAGTGAGGTACATCGGGGATCCAATCATACTACGATATTTCGTTTGGTCAATCATGATCCCTGAGTGGTCCTCATCTAGTTTGGTTCGATCAATCATGGGAGTGTCAACAGGTCACTTGAATCAAATCCAAATTTCTTTAAGATCTCAGTAGCATATTTAGATTGATTTATGAAAATGCCTCCGGGACTTTGTGAAATTTGTAATCCCAAGAAAAATGACATTTGTCCCATCATTGACATTTGAAATTTTGAACTCATTTCATTTGAAAAACGATCACATTCCATTGGGTCGGTCGAGGCAAAAATAATATCATCAACATAAATTTGAACATGAATTAAGTGTTTGCCTGACTTTCTGGTGAATAAAGTAGGATCAACTGCTCCTTTGCTGTGAATCCAGGTAGATAGAAGAAACTTTGACAGCGTATCATACCATGCCCTAGGAGCTTGCTTCAAACCATATAGGGCCTTTTTCAAGCGATAAACATGAGTAGGATGCTCTGAATTCACAAAACCCTCAGGCTGGCCGACGTAAACCACTTCTTTAAGATCTCCATTAAGAAATGCGGTTTCACATCCATCCGATAAACCACCATGTTCTTGCTAGCAGCATTAGCCAAGAAGATTCTGATTGCCTCGATACGAGCAACTGGAGCAAAAGATTCTTCAAAGTCTATACCCTCCTCTTGACGATATCCTTTAGCTACTAACCTAGCCTTATTTTTCAACACATCACCATGCTCATCAAGCTTTACTTTGAAGATCCATTTTAGAGCAATGATCATAGCACAATCTGGAGCTGGTACTAATTCCCATACATCTAATCGATCAAACTCATGAATTTCATCTTGCATGGCATTGAACCAGCTGTCTTCATTCATAGCGTTTTAACATCTTTGGGTTCGATCTTTGAGAGTACAGAGTTAAAGAAGCACCATAAGGCATCGTAGCAAGTTGTTTACGAGTGGATATCGGACGAGAAGGATTTCCAATGATGTTGTCTAATGGATGATCGTGAGTCCATTTTCTGAGGTGTTCATGTGGTAGTTGTTGAGGAACTGAAGTAGCAGAGTCGATGTCTCCTGAAGAAGATGGTTCTGATGAAGATTCAGGAGCAAATATGTTTTCAAATGGAGCATCTTCAGGAGTAGCAAAGGGATTAACTTCATCATTGATGCCATAAACATTTCCATGATGTACATTTGAAGAATGATGATTTGTTGATGAGACTGAAGGATCAGCAGCAGCGCTTTGACTTAAGGATATTGAGACTGGGGATTGACTTCATTCACAGGAATATGAGCAACCTCTGTTGTAGGGATCGACACCTCATTAGTACTTGGATCATAAAGTTCATCGAACATAGGATCAAACAATTTCTTTAAATCATCTTCAGATGGAGGTACATATGGAGTTTCTTGAGAAGAGTTTGGAACAAGGGATGAGCCAATGGGGCTGTTTTGAAGTGCGGGTCCTGAACTGGATTGTCCAGGAGCCATTTGACCGGACAGCTCATCAAACGTAACGTGAATTGTTTCCATGATATTTCGGGTTCTTTTGTTGTAGATTCGGTATCCCTTTTTGTTTGGTGCATACCCTACAAATACTCCAATGTCTGCTTTAGCTCTAAGTTTGCCTAAGTCTTGTCCCTCATTAGTTGGATAACACAATGCACCAAACACACGAAGGAAAGAGAGATTAGGTTTTCTGTTGTGGACAAGTTCATATGGAGTTTTTCCATGAACAGTGTGAATCGGGGATCGATTTTGTGTGTAGCATGCAGTGGCAATAGCTTCAGCCCAGAGAAACATTGGAACCTTTGAGTAAATCAAAGATTGTTCTAGCGGCTTCCACAAGAGTTCGATTTCGTCTTTCAACTACACCGTTCTGTGGAGGAGTTCGTGGAACACTTCTTTGATGGCTGATTCCAATGCTTTCATAAAATTCACTGAGTTGTTTGTTGACAAACTCAGCCCATTGTCTGTTCGGATAATTTTGACTGTTTTGTTAAGTCGAACCTGCAGCTGTTTGATGAGTTTGATGATGATATCGGGAGTTTCATCCTTTGTCCTTAAGAACTTGACCCAGGTGAATCTAGAGTAATCATCAACCACAACTAACACATATTTCTTCCCAAAGATATTCTCACCTCATTGGTCCACATAAATCCATATGAATCATATGAAGAGCTTCTCGTGATGAGTTAGTAGGTTTGGGTTTATGGGCATACTTCTTGCTTTTTCCCAATTGACATGCTGAACAAAGATGATCCTTTTCATACTTTAGTCAAGGTAAACCTACGACTAAGTCCTTTCTGGAAAGATCATTGATGGTGCCGAAGTTCAAGTGATTGAGACGACGATGCCATAACCATGACTTTGTTTTGAAGCCTTTGACAACAAGCAGATTGGAGAAGACTTCATCATATCATCGATAGAGATGGTGTAAAGATTTGAACCACGAGTTCCTCTTAAAAGTTCCTTACCATCAAGTTCTCTAACAAAACAAGTATGTTTTCTCAAGGCTACTTCTAGATCGAATCACGAATTGACCTACAGAGAACAGATTATGACCAAGACCTTCCACATAGTATACTCTAGAGATAACACTATCACCAACAACATAATCACCATAACCCATAATTGCACCGAAATGATCATTACCGAATCTATCTGTCCCGATGAATTTGCTCACGAAGTTCATGAGCCGTGACCGGTCTCCAATCATATGCTTGGAACAGCTTGAGTCCAGGTACCACATAACGATTTGAACGATCCGCAGTTGAACACAGCACAAGAATGGATAATCGATAATTGGGATCCCCATGCAAGAATGGGTTCCACTTGGTTAGTAAAATGAATGGAACACCCACATCAGTAATAGAAACATCCATATCAGAAGTAGAAGCAATGGAATCATTGGGAATAGATGCAATGCTGGTGTCCGTATTTGACCTATTCAAAGTATGTTCACTTCTTAAGGGAATAGTTCTACCAAGTAGGCATCCATTTTATAGAGGGCATAATCTTAGCAGTTTGAGAGCAAAACTGATTATTCTTATGGCCAAAAGGTATCCAATAATAACCTATCTTTATAAATGTTCTTCCTGTGGGTTTCCACTGTTTTCTAACAATCTTTCGTTTTTGCCTTTCTGCCTTCTTTGCACGATTATTAGCGTAAACAATTTTAACGGCATTTGACAAAGATTAGACAAAGCATTCACACCACATTCATGATTAGCAACAGAATTCAAGCATACATCATTACAAGGTTTGCAAATAGTATCAGAATTTGAATTAATTACAATACGCCTAAGGCTAATACTAGAATCAACACGATTCGCTTTATTCAACTCAAGCTTAAAGTTCCTAGATTGGTCTTCTACTCTCTTCCAATGCACATTTTAGCTTGCAAGGTCCTATCATTCCTTGTATTGTCTTGAGACTTTGACCGCCGCTTTAATGTCACTGATTACTCCTGTAGAGGGAATGGGAACATTAGTTGGTTGATCTAATTTTTGCATTCCTGAACTTGATGTGCAAGGATCTGACCTACTAGAAGGCACATTACTGTTTACTTTCTTAAGACTGTGATTTGAGCTATTTGCAGGCACACTAAAGTTCACTTTCTTAGCACTAACATATCTGGAATCTGAACTACTTGAAGGCACATTAGTGTTTACTTTCTTAAGACTGGGCATAGAACGGATTTCCTGCTTGGCACAAGGCATAGAACAAGGCTTCACAGCTTTGCCTTTTTCACCTAAGGATTTTGGACATGTTGCAATTACACATTCAAGCAGCTCTTGAGATCGTTTGGCCTGGAGGCAAGCAAACCTAATTTCACTATCAAGAGGTTTGTTAATGAAATCCTCTTCGACAATCTCACGGAGACATTCTAGACTATCCTTAAGGTGAGCACAATAGTCATGAAAAGCATGTTCATTATTCCTAAGATGAGGAGGAATATATTTAACTGTCACAGTGTATTTGCAATCTAAGGGTGACTTTGAGACAACATTCTTATTGAAAACAAGTGGTAGTTTCCCATTTCCCTGACTTCTCAGATTCTCAATTTCCTTTTGTAAAGACGTTACTTTTTCGTTGTTTTGGTCACGGGTGACTTTTGTTGAATCATATAACTCTTTAAAATGTCTTTTAACTTTTTCATTTTCTTCTAGAAAACTCTCGTTTCCTTTTGTAAGGCATTAACTAAGTTTTGAAGATGAAAAGTTTGAGAATTCTGAGAATCTAAAGGAGGAGGCATTTGGGAGCCTGTCATATGGTTCTTTTGACCCTTTAATTGAGAGATTTGGGCTTTCAACTTTCTGATCGTGTTGTAATGAGCTTGAATCTGTTCATCACGTTTGTTAATTTGAAAAACTGCATCAAACTGGAGCATCCGAGGATGTCTTGATATTTGAAGTTTTGACATTTTCTTTAAGATGTTGATATTTTAATTGTAAATTAAAATGCTCAACTTCTAGTTTAGAAAAATGTTTAACCAAATTGTCATGATCATCCAGCTCAATTTTCTCGATAGTTTGGAATTAGCTTTTTCAAGCTCAATGACTCGATCATGGGAGACTTTCAGGGCAACAGATAATTCATGAAATTGGGAAGCATTAATAGAACAATTTGTAGCAGTGAAAAACACATCTTGAGCAACACATTCAGATATCATATTCTCATTCAATGTATGGAAGTTCTTCCTCTCAATCTCATTATATTTTAGTGCACGCTCATAGTCACTAACTTCAACTATCATTGCATCAAATTCCTTTTCCATTCCCTTAATATCAGTTTCTATCCCCTTTTTAAGACTCTCAAAGTGATCTTTTAGAAGTTTAAAGAAAGGCATGACCTCAGATAAATAACATTCTTTCATTTGCTCAAAACCCCTTTCCCCTTCAGTTATACCAGTGGGTGTGATCCTTTTCTTGCAAGTTTTCTCAAAATCAAAAAATAGTTGAAATATAACATATTGGCTAATTAATGTCTTGCTTTTAGTGGCAATTGTTCTAGGAACAAGATGCATTGGTGTATTGGGAGGATACACAGTTGCTTTAGGCATTTTCCTAAGGGAAGGGTTTGTTTCAACAATATTTTCTGCTTTCTGCTTATCTAAGTCCATTTTCCATAACACTTGTTCGGGAGTCAACAATGTTTGAGGCTTAAACATGTTCAAGGAGATCCAATTCTCCTTTTTGTAGTCATGGGGAGTGATAATTACTTTCTTCTCTTGCATTTAGGATCATTTAGTTTCTTATTCATCTTTTCCCTAGTGATTTCATCTAATTTCTTATCTTCCTCTGTGCACTCAAAGCAACTAGGTTTTTGTCTAGGTTTAAGAATCTCATTGCCATCATAGATCACTTTTTGAGTTGCTTTTGCTATCTTCCCGTACTCAGGGTTGGGTTTATCTATAATGGGAATACTATGCTTATCGCTTAGAACTCTATGCTTAGTGATCATGTGAGCAGTCTGAATGGTGTTCCCTTGTATGTACAACTTGTTTTCAAATTTTTTTTTCAAAGTTTTCAGATTAGAAAAGTCTTTCAAGAGTTTTGATTCCTTTGCATTAAATTCTTGCTTAAGCATTTTCACATTTTCTTGAAGTTCTTGTTTTTGTTTAGCAGTTTTAGAAAGCTTTTCTTGCAAGGAATTTAACTCTTGTTTTAATACTTCTTCTCTAAAATTACTTTTTCTAATGATTGTACGCACTTGGTCATCCATTTCCTGCTCACGAGTGGTCAACTCAAATTTTGCACGTTGTTCATAAATAGCAACACGTTCTTTATAGGCATTTAGTTCAGAACTTACAGAATCATCAGGGGCACATGCAGTGTATTCATCAAAAACATAGTCATTGTTGACTGCAGAAGATGCATCACTTGGTACAACTTCACTTTCACTTTGTTTCACATATTGATCATATGGGACAACATTGATATTACCCATATTTTCAATATTTGATTCAATAGTTTCAGTTGATGGTACTTTGTCATGCATCTTTTGCACATCAGCATCATCGTATAGCTTTAGTACCTCTGAGATGAGTTTGTCTTTGGATGGGCCAGCTTGTGGTGAAGAAGAGACCTTGGGAGAAACCATTGGAGAAATGCTAGCCATAAAAATTATGTGTGCAGTAGGTCCATCATCCACATTAGAGTCGTATGCATCACAATCAGCGACTTGAAGGGCATTATGATGATTGTGACCTATCTCCTGAGTAGGCTGCTCATCCACATCTGCATCAAAGGTCTTGGCATTGCCCTCAACAAGAAACAACAATTCCTCCTCATCCAAAGCAACACCATTATCCTGAGCTTGTACAAGCAGCATCTTATCTCTGAAGTAATCAGCATTCTGTGGACGTTTTGGAGATGTGCGGTTCCTTGCAATGTGTCCCTCACCTCCACAGTTATAACATTTGATCGGCTTAGATTGACCTGGATTACCATTCCTTCCTCGATTCTGATTACCAACATAACTTCTACCATCTCCACCTCTTCCCTGATCATATTGTCTTTCCTGAACTGGTTGCACCACGATCCTCCCATCTTTAACAGTAGCTTGATTGTGTAGGTTAGATGCTGTTATGAGGTTGTTGTTGGTTTGTGGGAGAGAATTCATGTTTTGACTAATCAGGAATGAGTTTGTGATTACCATTTCCCATGGGTATGACTTGTGAGGCTTTGGTTGAGATTCCGATGTTTGAGTAGAAGGCAGTTGAGTCATTAGATGAGCTTGTCTCTCCATGGTTGGTTTTGAACTGATTAAGAATCATTTTTTCAAACATAGCATGTCTCTCATTCTGAAGGAGGAAGGCATAGAGTTGCTCATAGTTTGTATTCTTCAATCCTTTAGTGAGCTTCACAGAGGTGACAAACTTGTGCCATTCGGGTTCATGTTGTTCACAAATTTTGAGTTCAGCTGAATGTTAGGCATAGTCATTCGATGTTCCTCATATCATTTACCAACTTATGAAATCTCACATAGTACTCATAGACACTCTCATCTGGTTTCATCTTGAAGTGTTCAAATTCCTCATAGAGTTGTGATTCTCTGTCTTCCATAGTTAATTCAGAACCTGAGAGAAGCATCTTGACATTATCCCATACTGCCTTTGCTTCGGTGTTGTGATTGATCAGCTTGTAGATGTCTTTAGGAAGACCTTGAAGAACAATGTTAGAAGCCCTGATATCAGCATCGAATCTCTTTTTCTCCTTATCATCAAGCTCATCATACATCTTTGGTCTGTCCATTCCGTAAATCAGAGTTCCATCTTCAGCAGTATCAAGTACATCTCTAGTTGTCTCAAATCGATACATGAGGTGTTACATAACTAAATACTACTTAGCTAGAAATAACTACGACTACGAGCTTTCTAACGATAACATATACATGAGGTGACCGACTCTTTAATACCTGGAATTTCTAATTCCTAACAGAAGCCATAGCCTGCCCCTCCTCCTTACCATTTGGAGGAAGACCAACAACACCCTCATCACCCAACGAATTCAAAACATCAAAAGGATTGGAAGATTTAGTGTTCGTACCTGATTTATCATTTGAAAAAGAAGTCTCTTTATGAACCTTAGGATCTGAACCTTGCTTAGTAACTGTCGTCGATATAGGTCTCCAAAACTTAGGTTTTGGCTTGGTAAGCCTAACACCACCAATGATCCGATTTTGAGACGAATCAGCCACATTCTTCCCTTTATTCTTTCAATTTCTTACCTCAATAAAACCCTCTTCATGATTTTCCACTGGATTAGCCACCTTGGCTGCCACACTAATGTCCTGTAGAACAGTCTCCTTGACTCTTTTAGGACATTCAAAAAGGGCATGTCCAAAATATTTACAATCAATACAATGAGGAGGCTTCCATTCATATTCGACATTAATAATTTCCGTATTATAACCATTACCTTCTTCATTCGGAATTGCCATTTGAACCTGGCTTTTCAATTCAGAATCCCCACTGAATTCCACTAAAGCACGAGAAAAACTAATGCGGCCCCATGAATCGACACACATAGAGCTAGTAAAAGCATCCAACATAATAGGTTTCCCTACCTGCGTAGCAATCAAGCTCAAACCATCCTCTGAATAAGCAACCAAAGGAACGTGATGTAATTTAATCCAAACCGGTACCTTGTTTACCTCGTTCCTATTAAGGGATAAAGTAGGAGTCCATTTGTTCGAATAATAGGCGAAGTTACGAATTAACCAAGGACCGCGCTCCAAGACACGATCCACACCCTCTTTGGTAGCGAATTTAAAAAGATAAACACCATCACCATTTTTCATAAGTTTTTGTAGTCCACATTTCCCCCATGTGTTAGTGACGTAATTTTTAACATTAGGGAACGCAATGGTCTTACCAAGAAAATACCCCACCAAAGTGTTATCATACCGGGTTAGAACCTTCTTCATCGCAGCAATCGGAAGCAATGTATCATGATTCTCCACACATTCCTCATTAACCAAAGTACGAAAATGAATTTTCTGCAATGTACGGGTAGCATTAAGTACGTTAGAAAAGGTAATACCCTATGTTTTAGAATCACCCTTGTCATTACCACCATTAACACCAGCAGCCCCGTCATCCAATGAAACTGCTGATTCAAAACCAACTTCAAGATTATGATCAGCTGCTTCCCCAATACTATCAGACGTACCTGCTGGTTCATTGACATTATTTTTCTTATGATTACTTGCCTCTCTCTCGAACCCAAAAACCCTCTCTCCATGACCCGTGACCTTCACATTAACCCACAACAAACACGACTCAAACCCGAACAACACGAGAAAAACAGATACCAACTAAGTTTTTATCAGTTCCCACGTGTTGTAGCCTAGCCCGATCCAAAACTGAGACTCAGTTAACTGAGTCAACTGAGAGTCAACCCGAGACTCAGTTACACGACTACAAGTAAACTGAGTCACATCACATGGCTCGTCCCTACCATTACTTCTTCGCGATCTCCAAAGATGGTGGTGATGAGGTGTTGAATAAGAGGCGTGTGAGGTGGTATGAACAGGTGGAGGAGGTGGGATGGGCGCGTGTTGTAGGAGATTGGGAAGAGGAGGAGGAGGGGATTGTTTTGGTGTAGCAGGTGAGATGCGGAGGCAGGTGGTGAGGCGGTGGTGGGTGGATTAAACCGGCGTCTGCAAGGTACAGTGATGGAGAAGAAGGTACAGTGATAGCGGAGAGAGAATATTAAAAAAAACAACGTGTCGTCAAGTTTCTTTCCAAATTCATACTTATTACTTAACCAAATTGGAAGTTATGGGCTATGGATGAAAATGATTAAGGTGGAGGGGCCAAAGTTGTCAAATGCTTATACTTATTTTTACAAAATACTTCCACCTAATTTCTTTACTACATTTATTTCAAACAATTAATACCACAACCACCATCATCCACGCTCACAAATCATTCTTCAAACTCGTGTTATAAACTACAGATTTGTAAGTGTTTATAGCTTCATTAAGCAATTCTAAACATAGGTTTTAAATCATTTACAAATCTAACGGTTAGATTTTAAACAAGGGTTGATTTTGTGTTCTACGCATAAGCATATGAACATGAAATCACCATGGGGTGTTTCTGATGAAAAAGCTTTTGTCAAAGTGTTTAAAAACAAGTTTTATGAACATTTTCATCAAAAATATCAACCCAGAAATCGTTTTTGATCTTAATCGTGAATTAGGGTTTATGCGTGGTTTTGGGTATTTCCTATTGTGAGATTTTCTAGATAATTAGTTGATTGAGTGATGATTGTTACATGTTTAATTAACCAAAACCTACCTTGAATCATACCCAAAAACTCTAATTTTGCTAGATTGAGATTTAGGGTTTAAGTACACGTTAAATTGGGCATTTTTGATTCTTGAGATATTTGATGTTAAAAATTGTTCCAGATAACTCATATGGTCTCTATGATATCCCAGAAAAAGTTTAGGTGAATTCCCATGGTTGAAACGTTTAGGCGTAGGATTTGAAACCTTAGGGTTTAACCTTACGCATATAATAACTTTACACGTAACCAATCTTACTTGTGATAACATGTGATTTCTAAAGAGGTTGAATAAATATGTTAACTGAAACGATATGAATGATTTATTTCAGGCTTTACACGTGCAAAATCAGAATCAAGGGTAAAATTGGATTCTACGCTTAAGGATTACCTTACGCGTAGATGTTTAGACGTGAGAGAAATCTTACGCGAACTCTTACACGTAAGGGTCTACATGGGACTATGCGTATCCTGTGAAGGATATGCGTAAACTTGAGTCTTACGCATAAGGTTCACTCTTACGAGTAAAACTTACGCATAAGCTCTCAACATACGCTTACGCATAAGTCTTATGCCAAGAGAATCTTCCTACGCGTAAGATTTCTTACGCGTAAGAGGAACTCCTACGCCTAAGCTTAGGTCTACGCGTATGGTTACACACTGTTTACGCATAAGCTTGCATTCTTACGCTTAAGCCTAATATTTAACCTTACCTATGAATTGTTACAAACTTGTAAATAAGTTACTCATAACGTCACAATACCAAAATGTCACTAATAAGCTATAATGGTTAAAATGTTGTGTGTATAAGTGAAAATTTGGAATTTGAAATTCAAAATTAATATACTCACGAAACTTATCACGACTACTTTGGACTGTTGGACAACAAGTGACATTGGACTCGTAACATTCATTAACATAACATATTCAATAATTGGACAATAAAATCAACGTTTGACTAACGTAATGTCTTTCAATATGTTGATTCTTTTGGCTCAATATCTTTCAGATCACGATATGGACATCACAATGGAAAACGTTAACGCACCAAACGAGCTCACAATAGAAGACATTTTCCCTACTGGTTATAAAATGAAGATTGGAAAGAACAACCTCAGGGTGGACTTTGATAACTTCACCTGCTCTGAATCCTCTTGCCGAATTGCAGTGGATATTCTTAAGACTCATCCTTACAACAACATGCTCACCAACTCAGCAACGGTACCAGAAATCTATATCCATCAGTTCTGGCACACAATGAAGAAATTTGATGGTCAAGATGCTTTCATGGTGACTCTCAACAATAAACAAGTCACCGTCACAGTTTCTGACTTGCGAGAAATTCTTCTGCTCCCTGCTATCCAGCCTGTAGAATATGTTCCTACTCCATCTGAAGAAGCTACTCTCCAATTCATGGTCGATATTGGCTATGATGAAGCTGCGGAAATCATTACCAAACACTCTTCAGTAGATTTAAAGAACATCCCTCAACCATGGAGAACTTTGTACATCATGATCGCAAAGTTTGTTTTCGGTAGAGACAGCGGTTATGAGCATCCGAAGCTAATGGAACTACAAATCTTCTGGGGCATGGTCAACAAAATGCACATTGACTACACAAATTTGATATGGGAAGACATGATGTCTTACCTCAAGAAGCCTGGCACAAAGGTCCCTTACATCAGATACACAAAGTTGTTGATCCAGAGGATACTCGGGAATAATCTAGAGTTTCCCTTGAGGCTTGATGACCCCAACCATCATTCTGCATTGTTTGAGCATACGTTAAATGTTGTCAGATTCAAAGACTCATCAACAAGGAAACAAGGTGTAGTACTGACTGACTTCCTTCTCACTGACGAAATTAAGAGTCTTCAATCGTATTCACGAAATCAGGAAGCAGTGGAATTAGGCAAAGTCGGTTTCATGGATGAAAAGACTTCAGCCATCCCAGTTAAGAAGACTAGGAGATCAGGTAGTGCAGGAAGTGCAACAAGCACTAGAAGTGCCCTAAAGTATCCAAAGAGGAATCCTCCTCATAAAAGAAAACTTCCTTCTAAAGGTGCCATTCCTACTCCTAAACCGGCACCTAAATTAGAGGATCAAGACTCCGAGGATACTGAGACTGATGAAGAGGTTCTCTATTTAGAGTCTGTTATGGATGATACAACAACAGCTGAAAAACCACAAAGTCCCAAAACAGATAAGGGCAAGACTCCAGTTACTGAAGAAGAAGAAGAAAGTTCGGATGATGAACCAAAGGATGAGGAAAGAGAGTATCACAAGACTCTTAAAGAGCTAAGGTTGAAGCATGCTGCTTCAGAATTTAATAGTGAACAAAAAAGAGGCCCTAGAGGTTCCAGTGGTAGTACACTTACCATACCTATTCGTGATGCGGTTAATCAACCCGCTAAGCAAACTGGTGCCACCGCAAAGGAATCCACCGAACATCAACAACAAACCTATGATGTCCAGTTTACCTTTGAGGAAGAAGAGGAAAAGAAGAAGGATGAAAAGATAAATGATGAAGACATTGAGCAAGGTGATAGAGAAAGAGCTGAAGAGGAAGCTCGAGCTAAAGAAGAGGCTAGGGTAAAGGCTGAAGAAGATGCTAAAGATCAAGAAGAGGCTGCTAATTATCTCTAAGATAATCCTGATCACAACCCTGAAAGGTCTTCTGAGCCACCAAAAGATCCAGAGCCATCTCATCACTCATCTTCATCAGATTCATCTTCCCATTCATCTCCACCACCATCCAAAGAAACCACCAGATCAACCTCCAAATCAGTCAAGAAACCAACCGATACTTGGGCATCACGTGCTAAGACAAAGATTGTCAAAGCTGTCAGGCAAGCAAGGAAAAGAAACGTAGTCAACAAGAAACTGAATCAGCTGGCCGACAGAGTTAATCTACTTGGTGATGTGATAAATGAGCTTTCGGAGGACAGAGAACAGATACAGCAATTCCTAAATCGAGATGTACAGGGTGAAATGGACAAGACAATTAATGAATACACTCATAAATACCTTCTCCAAATTGTCCCTGGAGTTACAAAAGAGATGTTCGTCAGACAACTCTATCCGTATCTCATGTCACTGGTCAAACAAACAATGGCAACTACCCCTGTTGCTATGGAAATCAAACCAGTCCCGCCTTCGGTTGTCTCCACTGCTGAATTGATCTCGAAGCTGATAATTCAAATGTCTCAACGATCCAGAACTTTCACTTCTGACGAAGCTAAACTATTTGAGGCACTACTGGAATTTCAACTTAAGACATCATGCAAAGAGTCAGCTGAAAGAGCTAAGTGACTAAGAGACGACGATGATGTGAACAAGGATTCTGAGCCTAAAATTCCAAAGAAAACTGGCGAATCCTCTTCTATGCCTCCACCACCCCAAAAGACGACCACCACCAGAAGATCTACACAACATTCACCTGCTAGCGGCAAACCTCAGGACTCTGAGTCTCCACCACCAACTGAGAAAACTGGTGATCATTTTGAATACACTGGTGGTGAAAACGAGGAGATTCCTGAGCCCCAACAACAACCCCCTTCTTCTACATCAACTAAGAAACCATCATCATCGTCTTAGCCTCAGAAGAAAAAGTCAACATCTGTTGTATCTTGGCTGGATGAAGATGACACTGAAGAATACGACTGGTTTTCAAAGCTTGTTGATGCAACCCCTCAATTACCCGAAGGCCAAGAACTGGTAGATGGTCGAACCATGGAGCATGTCAAGATCATTCAAGAAAAGTTTAAAGTGAAGAAGATGACAAAAGCAGAGTTAAGACGAATCAAGAACGAAGCCTTTCAACAGCTTAAGGATAGCTCTGATAGTGCCATTGAAGTCGAATATCATCTCGACAACATAGCACGAGCCATGTCCAATAATATTGATTGGCTCAACCCTGAATCCAACATCGACTTCACCAGACCTGACAAGGCTCCTTACTACACGGACAGGACCAAGCCACTACCCACCATTGGTCGACCTGATCAAAAACGAATTCCCTACCAGTATTTCTTCAGCAATGACCTGGAATTTCTTCAGCACGATAGCGATGTTAGCAAGAAATACGCTACCTCACTCACCTTCCCCATAGCGGCAACAATCTTCTCCAACAATGTAGCCATCGAGGAAAAAGCCACACGAATGTTCGTTGATAATGTGGTTAATTATGACCTCGATGCACTGTATGGAATTCATCACTGGCCTGAACGAAGAAGAATCTACTACAGAAGCTGCCATGTACTCAAATCTAAAAAGGAGGTGTACAGTGACCAACGGATCATTGCCATAATGCATGTTAGCCTGTCAACTAAGTGGGACTACTCATTCCTGAAGAAAATCGTAGTCAAACGCCAAGACGAACAGGTATATGACTTTTCTGAAGCGGATTTTCCGAGATTGTCACTCTATGACATTGAAGATATGCATCTTGCCAAGGTACAGGGATGAATGCCACATTTCTCCACGAACATCCAGCTCCAGTACATCAAGTCATTGCTAATATTCATCAGAAGCATCGTCATCCAGGAACGTGTTGAAGACCTTCAGCTTGTCGTGGAATCATACCAAAAATGCGTTAATCTCACCAAACCACAGCTAGACTTTCTCGATATCAACCAACTTGCTCAGTACACCATACTTAAGAAACCAAAGTTCGGGGTAGTTTACCGCAGTGAACTTCACCGTAATTGCTTCATGGCATGCAAAGAGCTTCACAAATTTTGTGATCACACTTTAAAGAAGGTTCGGGACGGGTTAGGATATCGGTTAAAGGAGGTTCATGAAGGCATAGGGTCGCAGAAGAGGTGGAATTTGAGGGAAAAGAGGGATGTGAAGAAGATCCTTAGAAGGATTGATGAAAGGTTGTTTCGTTACGAGCAGATAATGACCTTGGAGAGCTTCGTGGGTGGACGACCAAGTGTCTCTCTAATAGGCTATCAATGTCCAGAAAGAACTCCCGGCGTTATTGACGGACTGCCTGGTACTCCTTAATTTGTTTCTTGATTAATACTTGGATATTATGATCTGTATATTATCTATGGCTTGTGCACACATAACAGTGTACAACCCGCACTTGTAATGAAAGGACCCTGTGGTACGCATCAGTGCCACAATCCTATAAAAGGAGCGAAAGCTTCTTACTTTTGAGTAAAACTTATCAAAACTTTCATTTTTCAAAGTTTTGCTCAAAAGAACAAGTACTTCCCCTTATGTTTTCAAAACCTCAAAAGTTAATATCACTTCTTAAGAGGGAGTATTGGCTAAACAAATCCATGTTCACAAATTGTTCTTCGTAGAAATCTTCCCCAAAAACTCGAAATGGTCATATTCGATAACAAAATTTCATCAAAAATAACATTTATATGCCATTTTTTAGGGGGAGAAAAATTGTGTGATACAAAATGTTGTGAATTTCAAATGAATCATCGTGTGATTAAACTTAACCACTGAATTAACGAGTTCATAAATGTTAGTAACTCGAAAAGACTTGTCCGGGACGGGGAATAATTTTAAGCTAGCTAGCTAGTGATGTAAACGTGTCTCGCAAAGGACTTGTCTTAGTAGAATGTACCATCCGAGAAACTCTTGGTAGTCATGAACCTTGATGGGTCAAACCTCCTCACCAAGGAGTGTTTACAACTTCAAGCTGACCTAGTCAGTGATGTAACCGTGTCTCGTAGGGAATTGTCTACCTTGAGTCGATCAATTCAAAAGTGCGAGCTCTTCCCTCACCTTGCAGATTTCTATCAATAACTTAAGCACGTGTAGAGGGGGAGTATTTCTGAAAATGCAAAACTCTCGAAGTGTTATAAACATGTGTTAAGTCATTGATAACATCAAATAGTCCTGAATATTAAGTGTCAATTTCCCCCGATAATGCTCGTTATTTATATCATTTATATGGATTTACGCTTGTTTTCCATTGTTTTCCACTTTCAGGTAAATTACGAGCATTGGAGCAAAAGAGACGCGGAAATGGAAACATTACTAAAGATTTATCACAGTATGCTTATTTGGAAGAAGTTACGGCATAACTCGTCTCTCACATTACGCCGTAACTATTGCGTGACCCAGAAGTCCAACTTATCAAGAGGTTACGGCGTAACCCTTCCCAAAAATTACGACGTAACCCCATTAGGTCAAAAGAGGTTCCACGCCGCTGATACTTACGCCGTAACTACTGCATCACTTACGACGTAACCGAGTTTATTGAAGACTATGGCGTAACCACTTATTAGGTTACGCCGTAACTAGCAGATCTAGTGCATTTACTAGGAAATAGAAGCTTACGGCGTAACTCCTCTATTGGTTACGCCGTAACCCAGACCTGGCCTATAAATACCCCACGAATTCCAGCATTTCAAAGCATCCTATTCCACACACAACACTCTTAGAACGTGGGAAAAAGCTCAAGACAGGTCTAGGAAAGCATACGGAGCTGTTTCCAAGGGAGAAGTCACACCATTACGATAAGCTTTAGCGTTTATTATTTATTTTACTTTCAATTCATGTATTTCGAACATTTGAACATTGAATTGATGTGCATGATTAATATGAGCTGCTAAGCACCCTTTGGTGCTAGCCTAGTTATGATTCCTTAATTGTTTTGTTTGCGTTTACCTTTACTTCCGTACAATTATTTCTAAGGGTATGCATGCATAGTTCTTTGGTAGTCACCCTTGGTTCAGTAGTTTTGAATGGAAATACAGGCCAATTGCCTAGGAGATATGACCAACTGACCCTAGGTGAGCGAACTGAGACGGGAAGGGTAAGATATGACCAACTGAAGACCCTTTCTACTTGTGCGATTTGACCAACTGATCACCTATCGTTTGGATGAAGTTAAGAATTAGGAGGTGTAGTGTCTAAGTTCCGAACGGTCGGGCACTCACTATTTAGAATCTAGCATGTAGCGGTACTTAATGACTCGGCTTAGGGGACCAGGAACAACAGGACTTATGACGGTGCACCTGATTTCTCCTGTGGTGGCATCTTTGCTGATAGGTTAGGGAGAATTGACCAAATGCTGTCCTCTCGAATTTGACCCCACCTGAAGTAATTGGATGTAGGTAGACGTAGACATAACTAGCTAGGAGGATTGACTAAGTTAGCACCACTATTCCTCTACTGATTTCTTTTTACCATTTATTTGCTGTTATTTTATATTCTGCATTAGTAGTTTAATTAATTAAATACCTATCGAAACCATTATAATTATGTGACAATTAGACTTAGTAATAATCTGACACACATAGCTCTTGGGACGACCTCGGCTTTACCATTTACTACACTACACACGACCGGGTACACTGCCAGTTAGTGAATTAGGGTAGACCAAAGGTATAGCGAGACACTATAAATATTAAAACCTGGTCAATAAAACCTTCATCAAGATTTTGGCGCCACTGCCTGGGAGTTATATTAGGATTGATATTGAGTATTTCATTTCATTTTTAAACTTTTCTCACGATCATATTTTAAGTTTTCAGGTACTATGGAATTTATTAACATCGATGACCTCACTCTTGAGGAATACTTGGCGTTGACTAGAGCAGATCAAGGGCCGGGTCTCGTAAGACCGGCAATCGGAGCGGATGTTCGTTTCGAGATTAAAGATCAATTTATGAGGGAGCTTCGCCCTAACCCTTTTTCAAGAAACAGGGACGAAGACGCATATGAGCACGTTGAAAATGTCCTATACATCGCTCAGGGTCTTCCCAATGACCCTCACTGGAGCAGCTAGAAGATGGATCGAAAGATTGCCCGCCGGGGCAGTTAACACTTGGGCACTACTGAAGAAACACTTTATCCAAAGATATTGCCCACCATCGAAAATTTCTCATCAACATTTGGAGATCCATAACTTCAAACAAGAACACGGCGAAACTTTGTATCAAGCTTGGGTCAGATACAACGATATTCTTTATAAGTGTCCTACCAATGATCTAAATAACCAGCAGAAGGTCAATATTTTCTACAAAGGAATAAATGTTTCTACAAGACAGATGATGGACTATCAAGGACCTATCCCGAACATGACCCCTACTACTGCTATTGAAGCCATTCAAAAAATGGCGGACCATTCTCAAAAATGGCACGACGGTGGAAGTAAAAGAAACATTGGCGGAAGTTTTGACGGAATTGCAGCAATAGCTAGTAACCTTGAAAATCTCGGTAGAGATATGCTGAAAATCATAGAAACTGTTCATGCCATCCAAGTCGGCCGCGAAAACTGTGGTGAGGGACATTTACCTAAAAACTGTCCTAGAGTTGACATGGAAGATACTATCGAGGAAGCTTAATATGGAGAGAATAGGCCTTTCTACGGGGATAATCGTAATGGATTTCGTGGAAGACTACCACCGTATTATGAGCGTAATTAAAAAAGAGCTAACCTGGAAGGAATTATTAACAAGTACCTTGTGGACACTACCAAGAGGCAAAAGGAGCAAGAAGAATGGCTTAATAATTTCCAAGATAATACAAACAAAAGCCTCTCGTCCCATGAAACATCACTTAAGAACTTGGAAACTCTAATCGGAAAACTTGGCGATGAGGTTCAAAGAAGGAACGAGGAGCAAAAGAGCAATTCTACTATATGTAAGGCGGTGTTCTCTGACAACAACAAGTGCTCTGATAAGTCGGATACCGATGGGGAATGTGAGTTACACCGTAATCACACTCCAGAATTACGGCGTAACCAAAATTCAAGCAAAGACACAGGCGCCAACGACAACAACCCTAAAAGAAAGAGTCATTGGTGTAAGAGTATCGCTATTGATGATGGGGAATGCTACAGCTTGTGGGCCTCATGTGATCCTCGGAAATCCTGCGATGGTGGTGTTGATAAGGAAAGGATAAAAGATGACAGATACAAATGGACTACACTAAACGACGAAGAAAGGTTAGCCAAGTTCTCAATCAACGAAGTGGAAGGGCTACCCATTAAGCATTACTGCAAACCCTTACTCATCATGGAAGATGAGATTACTAACGCTTGGCCAACGTGCAATCCTTTTCGTAATTATTGCAACGGAGGAGGTAATGTGAAGAACGAAGTTTGGATATGCCCGCACGAATCTGGAAGACACGAAGTTGATTTTGGAAATCTATCACTCAGTGATTGGTATTCAATAAGATTCGGGGATGCTATAATTAATTCAACTATGTTCAGAAATCTGAAACTCAAATATGAGAAACACATTCTTCAGGGGGAAACCATTAAGCCCCTCGATGATATTCTTTCTGAAGATGACTATGATGATGAATTTCGGAATCATTGGTGCGAACAAATTAAAACCAGCAACGGAAAAGGTTGGGCCTCCTGCAACCCTTTTGAATATGAATGTGATGGAGGAAGCAGCATCGAGAGAGCTGGGGAAGACGAATTCCTTTGGACTTCGACTAATGATTCTGAAAGAACAGAACTGCCTTGGCCAGATGATCTCGGATTCAAAGAGTGGATCAGAATCAAATACGGAAAAATTGACGCGTTGACTAAAAAGAAAATCTGGGAAGGGTGTACGAGTAAAAATCAACCTAACAACGAAGCTCCTAATGAAAAACCGTAAAAATGACACCAAAGGCTCGTCTAAAGTAAACAAAGAAAAATGCAAACAAATTCTCGACCAACTTGAAGATACCGATTCCGACAATGATTTCGATTATCTCGAGTTGCAAGGCGAAGAAGGTTTCATTGACCCAGATGATGAAATACACGAGAAACGAAGATGCAAGCTTCTTGGCATCCCATTTAAGAGGCCACCTCCTATTATAGCCGAAAATTTTGAGTTTACGCGATACCATTTGGGGCCTGAAGAAAAATTTTGCAAGATACGAAAAATTGAAACCAAAGAATATCTGCGCACTGTAAAAAATGTCGGATGGGTTAGGCGCAACTTAATGAAAGATGTGGATGAAGTCGGGAAAGTCCAAAGGCCCCCATAGGAGCCCCACGGCTCTGAGTCTAACTTAAAGACTCGTTAATAAAGAAAAGTGCTCTTTCAGGAGACAACCCGAATTATCCCTTTCTTTTGTTTTTATTTCCTTTCTGTTGGGTTTTGTGTTTTCTAACCATCTTTGCAGGAAATGAGGAACTAATTGCTGCTGCAGTTGCTGATCTGCACAGAGTTACGGCGTAACTCATCCTGGTGATTACGCCATAACCAACATTTTTAGCAGGCGAATTCTTGATGCATTACCAATTACGGCGTAATTCCATCTCTGTGGTTACCCCGTAACTACTCGCTTCACAGCTCATACCAGGTTTTGCCAGTTATGGCGTAACTCCCTAATAAGAGTTACGACGTAACTCTCCTCTGCTTTAATTCTTTCATTTTAAAACACAGTAACCTTGTATTAGTTTTTAAATGAACTTTGTTGGTGTGTTCCCTGTAAACCCTCACGAGACTTCACTCGTCCACTTAGGACACCAAGTGGTTTAAAAGGCTTGTTGCATTCGCTAAATGCAACCGTGATTCCTACGAAAGTGAGTTAGGTTTGTTTTTCCTTTTATTTTTCTTTTTAGATTTATGCTTGTCGGTATTGTGATTTCAGGGATGGAAGTTTATTCATGACGCTTAAACGAAGGCACGGTTCTTTCTCGTGGGCCTTCTTCTTTTTGGAGAAAATTTCAGGGAAGTTCTCGCTCTAATTCTACCTTTCTCTTCACCTTTATTTTAATGCCTAGTAAAAATGGGACTCTGTACAATTCAAGTGGGGGGACGGGAGTAGAATAATATCTTGAACTTTATTTCGCCCTCATTTTTCTAGTTTATTTTAAAAAAATTTGCCATTTTGAAAATTTTGACATGTTTTTCTGAACCTAACTAGATTAGACCTTAGCCGAGCACATACAACCCTTGACATTACATGGTGAGATTAGCCTTATCCGTTTCCAATATTGTACCCCAAATCCACCAAATTATGTGTGTGTCGGTAGCTTGTAAACTTTAGAACTTGGCCTTTGCATCATTTCGAGACCATAGACGAGGTATGTTGAGTTAGCTCGATGTATTTTGACTTTTCAGTTTTAGAAGGCAATATTATAGGATTATCACCCAAAAAGCCTACCATTGTGAGTCTATCGATTAGTCACCTCGACTTTTCGACCCCCATGTGAAACCCTTTTGTTGCACTCACCTTTAGTGCAATATACCCCTAGATACACCCTTCTGAGCCATTCCTTTCATTTTGTCAACCCAATATATTGTTTTGTTACACCCTTACACCTTAGCCTACCCTGTAGTCTTTATTTGTAATTGGGAAGTCATCATTTGCCTAAGTTCAAGGTTCGAGTGGAAAGATTTGGAAATCACGCTTTCATCGACAACAATTATAAAGATCATTGAAGACCCCCCGAATTCCCATTGTTCATCTCAAGTGGGGGGATATTTTGTTATATTGTTATGTTCAAAAAAAAAAAAAAAAAGAAAAAAAAATCGATTGAGTTATGATATTGTAAAGTGCGATGTTATAAGCACTATAGTACGAGCTTTATTGATTAGTATCGAGGAGGCCACCTCGGTCACAGTAGAAGATTGGAGTTGGAGGTATACCAACTGAAGAAGAAAAGGTAGTGTGCCCATCATGGCGTCCTCTAATGACGCATATACCTTGCATTTCATGATCCGGTCTCTAGACTTCTAAGCTTGAACTTTGGGCGGACGGTAAGTGGTGATGACTTAGTTATAGATTTAGACTACCTGCTTGTTTTTCATTTTACACCAATTCTATATCCCATGTCTTATCCGACCCTTTAGTCATGAAGCATGTCTAAGTGATGCAGCGAGCAATCTTTGGTGTCTTGGCCATGGATTTGGTCATGTATCATTGATTTTGTCCACTTCGCCGTGACATGTTAGTAATGACGAGTCACCCCTTAACCTTTGTCGTGTCGACCCATATTGCCTTCGAGAATTGTTTAGCCCTTAACTCTAGTGGTGGAGATTTGTGTAACCGCCAAGCTTATGATAGAATACATGCTATGACTGTGCGATTGAGTGATCACCCCGAAATTGACACTTAGAATAGTTGAGAGATTTGAGTGTTTGTTCCCCTTTCGTGAGGTGTTCGGCTTTGTTTTATTCTAGCATAAGGGATTTGTAAATTCAAATTTTTCAGGTTTTGGGAGATATCTTTTTAGGAATCTATCTAATAAGGTCTGCTTGAGGGCAAGTAGAGTTCAAGTGGGGGGATATTTGATAACATCAAATAGTCCTAAATATTAAGTGTCAATTTCCCCCGATAATGCTCGTTATTTATATAATTTATATGGATTTAAGCTTGTTTTCCATTGTTTTCCACTCTCAGGTAAATTACAAGCATTGGAACCAAAGAGACACGGAAATGGAAATATTACTAAAGATTTATCACAGTATTCTTATTTAGAAGAAGTTACGGCGTAACTCGTCTCTCACATTACGCCGTAACTATTGCGTGACCCAGAAGTCCAACTTATCAAGAGGTTACGGCGTAACCCTTCCCAAAGGTTACGAAGTAATCCCATTAGGTCAAAATGAGGTTCCACGCCGCTGATACTTACGCCGTAACTACTGCATCACTTACGACGTAACCGAGTTTATTGAAGACTACGGCTTAACCACTTATTAGGTTACGCCGTAACTAGCAGATCTAGTGCATTTGCGAGGAAATAGAAGGTTACGGCGTAACTCCTCTATTGGTTACGCCGTAACCCAGACCTGGCCTATAAATACCCCACGAATTCCATCATTTCAAAGCATCCCATTCCACACACAACACTCTGAGAACGTGGGAAAAAGCTCAAGACAGGTCTAGGGAAGCATACGGAGCTGTTTCCAAGGGAGAAGTCACACCATTACGATAAGCTTTAGCGTTTATTATTTATTTTACTTTCAATTCATGTATTTCGTACCTTTGAATATTGAATTGATGTGCATGATTAATATGAGCGGCTAGGCACCCTTTGGTGCTAGCCTAGTTATGATTTCTTTATTGTTTTGTTTGCGTTTACCTTTACTTCCGTACAATTATTTCTAAGTGTATGCACGCATAGTTCTTTGGTAGTCACCCTTGGTTCGGTAGTTTTGAATGGCGATAGAGGCCAATTGCCTAGGAGATATGACCAACTGACCCTAGGTGAGCGGACTGAGATGAGAAGGGTAAGATATGACCAACTGACGACCCTTTCTACTTGTGTGATTTGACCAACTGATCACCTATCGTTTAGATGAACTTAAGAATTGGGGGGTGTAGTGTCTAAGTTCCTAATGGCCGGGCACTCACTATTTAGAATCTAGCATGTAGCGGTGCTTAATGACTCGGCTTTGGGGACCAGGAACAACAGGACTTACGACGGTGCGCCTGATTTCTCCTGTGGTGGCATCTTTGCTGATAGGTTAGGGCGAATTGACCAAATGTTGTTCTCTCGAATTTGACCCCACCTGAAGTAATTGGAAGTAGGTAGACGTAGACATAACTAGCTAGGAGGATTGACTAGGTTAGCACCACTATTCCTCTATTGATTTCCCTTTACCATTTACTTGCTTTTATTTTATATTCTGCATTAGTAGTTTAATTAATTAAATACCTATGGAAAACATTATAATTCTGTGACAATTAGACTTAGTAATAATCCGACACACATAGCTCTTGGGACGACCTCGGCTTTACCATTTACTACACTACACACGATCGGGTACGCTGCCCATTAGTGCATTAGGGTAGACCTTAGGGATAGCGAGACACTATAAATATTAAAACCTGGTTAGTAAAACCTGCATCAGTCATAAACACTTTGAGAGATTTTCGAGAAAATGGTTTTATGGCAACGTAGGATAGTCATGGAGTTATAAGGTGACTAAGGTTAGGAAGAACTGTCCTATGATCCGCCAGAGCCAGAGGGATCTACCCAAGGACACCACCAATAGTTAGAATTTAGAAGTCCTTAGGTATGATTATAAAAAGGAGAAAAAGAGAATCAGAGAAAGAAGGAGTTGAAGAATTAAAAAGAAAAGTAAAGAAAGGGGTGAAAAGAAATAGCCCTCCAAATTATTCAACTTAGGGCAGACACCAGGTTCAATACATTTGCTACTGGTTGTCACTAGATGACACCGGTATTGAAGATTAAAAGTCGTCATGGACCCAGTGATGCATGCACTAAACCTTCTTAGCCACTCAAGTTTCTCTCAAGAGAAGCTTGTTTCATTCTCACAGGGAACCCTACGTAAACTATCGGCATTCTCTTAGAGATTGCTGGTATTGAAGAAGGAGACCCTCTCCCTAGTCTCCGCTCAGGAAAACCAAAGCGCACTATTGAGTCTAGAGCCATGAGATTCATCAAAAGATCTCTTAGGAACACTTGACATTTCATCACTTGTCATTCAACAATAAGGACGAAAGTGATACAATTATAGAGTCCTACACAGATCTTAGCAATCTGTCGAGAACATTTATGAGCGGTTCACACATGTGATCCTCAATGATTAAATGGAAACTCCTGCTAGGGTCAACATCAAACAGCCCTGACAGCAAGTCACTTCGGTAACTCCTTGTGGGTTACGCTTAGTGTGTCTCAAACGGTCTACAGTCGTGGGGTGATGCTTCGGTGTACCTTAGCGACTCACCTGAACCATAGATGTACTTCGGTATATCGTGTTAGCCATTTTGAGGGCATCCGGTTTCAGGAACAGCCTTTGCTAGAATTAGAGATGTGCTTTCACATTACGCTGTTAACACTCTCGAAGTTCGAACTTGTAAGTGCTGGAAATCCCGCTAAGGAGATTCCTTTCATGAATCAAGTCCTGAATATGTGGGTCATTACTTGAACTTGTTCGATGTAATGCCAACTGTCCCTTACGGGATTCGGACGGCAGATTCGCCCGACCAAGGTGAATGGAATCAAGACATTCATCAGTAAAACAATCACAGTAATCAATTCTTTAAGAAAATATTACAATGATCGATTGGTGTTCGTGACTGTACCTGAGATGCTGATGGATGCTCGCGGGAGGAAGAGATCGTGCAGATTCTCCACATGCTCATACCAACAACATCATATAAGAAGTTCTCTCACAATCAAAGGCAACACAAAGTCAAAATTATTCTTCATCAAACAAAGAATCTACAAAGTTTAAAGACTTAAGAGAACTACATCAAATCTGAAATTCAACGTCAAAGAGTGTGTGAGCATGTTGGAGAAGGACGTGGAGACACCCGAGCAACAAAGCAGACCTGATGCAGACAACAACAACATAACACCACCATATCCACACCAGAACAAAGAACACAGTTAAATGAAGACGTCAAAGCTGAAAACTTCAAAGAAAAAAAGATCCTCACACTGGGGAGATTGTTGGAATCAAGGCAATTCTTCTCACAAGAAAGAAGAATGTCAGAAGACGTCAAAGCAACTATTACATCTGGACCAACAACGTTTCAAATTTACTTATGTCATTTATTACCAACACTTAGGGGGAGATTATTGGAATCACTCCTAAATTATATTTCAAGTGTTTGTAAGCATTATGTAATAGGTTGCTTAATTAGGCTTTTATGTTAGTATTAATGGCAATGCTTATGTAGAAAACCCATAGGCCTTGGCTCAAGCCCCATAAGGAAGGAAAGGGACTTCTAGTGTTGCCCTAGTCCTTTCCCCTATAAATAATGTTGTAAACCTTCATTTGAAGGTTGGTTGTTCACTGATAATGCTACACGCGTCGTTCGGGGTCAAAGGAACTTCCTTTTCTTCGAGCAAGTTTTATAACACCCTAGGCAGTGAACCTAATCGTTGTAGTGTAGTATTATGGTAAGCCACGGGTATTGATATCGTTCTCTAGGGGAATAGGAATGCTAGTGAGAAGTTACTACGCTAAGGTTGGGGTTGAGGAAGATTATTTTTTTATCTTTTTATGTTTTTTAGAAAATGGAAAGGTACGAATCTCGGGGTTTGGATTTGGGGGTTGGTATTTCTACCGATTACTCTACTTATCTAATTATCTAAACTAAGGTGTATGTAGTCTACGTCTAATTATTTTGTGCTCGTATGATAGTTTAAAAATGTGTTTACTTAGGTTTTATTACTCCTTAATTATCTCCTATTGATGGTTGAATTGTCACGTCCTTATTCTTAATCGCGTTGTGTGTCTAAAGTTGTAGGGTATGCGTTTATCCCTAACTCTTTGAACTTACCAAAGGGTCTCGTCTACAAAATCTCTAGGATTTATACACTCTAACTCTAAGGCACTCTTTGGATGGTTTAGCCTACAACTACTCTAGGTGTCATAGTCTAAGGTTCACAAAGATTAATCAAGCATTAACTACACAACGAATGACCTATCGCATTACTAGATCATTAACAATTAAGATAAGAGACAACCAATCAATATTCAATAATTAAGTTTCATATTCCCTAAGCAAACACACAAGTAAATTAGCCGGACATGGAGAACATGCAAGCATACACACAAATAATCAAAGACATAATTGAATTAATGAAGTAAAACACTTATCTTGATGTAAGATAGGGTTTGGAACCCTAAAATACTGTACAAGACAGCCTTGGTTCGGTTTAGGTTTTTACTCCAAAAGACTACACACAAATACTGAAAAATTAGGATTCTATATATAAGATTACAAGTGCGACGGCGTCACCTTATGATTTGATACGCCGTCGGGTCGCCGTCATTAGGGTTTCGTCTTGGCCATGTTAGTCTCGCGACGGCGTCACCTTGTGCTTGTGACGCCGTCCCCTTCAGCTTATGACGCCGTCAGGATTAAATCTAGGCCGTCTGAGTTGCGACGGCCTACTCTTTTAAAGCTTGACACCGTCACTTGAAAATAAGAAATTTGGCTACTGTCCCATCACAAAATGCTCCGACGGCGTCGCAGTTTAAGCAGTGATGCCGTCACCTTGTACTTCAGCAGCTTAAGTGTCTCGATTCTTGACTTTGGCCATTTTCTTCGTATATCCGCGCCTTTTCGTCCAAATAAGTGCCATTACAGCAATTTTCCTTCAAGAGACCTAAAAAGTGAAAAGGAACGATATTAAGTAATAACGGATACAAAAGTGATCAAATAAAGGCTTAAATCACCCCTCAAAAAGGTACATTTTAAAACCTTATCAAATATCCCTACACTTGGTATTTGCTTCTCCTCAAGCAAATGTGCTTTTAGCCAATTAATTTATAAGTTAGGGGTCATGAAGCATTGGTTTAAAACAGTCCACAACACCTATAAGCCCCGCAAAAGTTATTAACAAGCACGGAAATTACATACTAGCACCTCACATGGGGTGTTTGGATACTCACATCTCTCTCGGGTGTATATGAAATATAGCAAGTCGGAAATGGAAGATAAACACTCATTAACCGGTCCTAGTACATAGATTACCATAGGCTTGAGAATAGATCAAACCTCCATCGCTTTGGCGTAAGCACCAAGGAAAGACTATCAAAGAGGTCTTTAAAGGGTTGTAATGTTAGGCTTACGGTAGGGAAACAAAGGGTAACATCAAAATGATAGGGATTTATAGGCACATCCCTACACTTGAGTTTTTTATTACACTAACACTAATTTGACCAAAATTGAAAATATCAAAACACTTGGGGTATGTTATTACGCAAATAAGGGAATCTAACGTTCCCTTCTAGTCATTTCATAAACTATAACTTTTTCCCATGAGTCCCAATTGTCCCAAAACTGTGTACAAAGGATATCACTCGACATAGCAACTCATGCAAGCAACTAGATAATTGAACTAAGGGTTTGGGGTGATAACAATAATGCACTAAAAGTGAGTGCATACAAGGTAGGCTAAGGCGATTTGGGTGGATATTTGGGGGTGGGGTGTAAACAATGCTCTTCATTGATATTCCGGAAAACCAAAAAATCAAGAGAACCGCGAAAAGGATAGGCTCTGAGGGGTTAACTAGGGGTATCGTGTACTAAAGATGAGTACAACGTAAAGGTGTGGGGGAATTACTTAACCGATGTGGAAGAAGTAATTATATTACGGGTATTAAACAAGGGTTATCCTAATGCCTCTTATCATTTAGTTATTCCTAACTACACAAGTGTAGTCTTACTAGCGATCTCGGGATGCATCACAAAACAAGTTCTAGAATCTAATATACTACCGGTTCACACTCTAAGCATTAAAGAGGAATGCTTTAATTCCTACTAATCTTAGGGCGATCCTCACATTTTGGGTGGAATTTAAGTGGTAAAGGGTTTTTGTGCTAGTCATGCAACTTCCTATCCGTGAGACGCTTTTGTTAAGACTAATGGCCCACTCCTACATGTCATGAAAAATTAAAAATTTGGTGCCAAAATTACCCTAACTGACATTTTCTCATGGTTTATTACACAATTACAATTGGACAAAGCAAATAGTCAAGGATAAGCATAGTTTCAAAGTTCCCGTTTTATTTTCCCTCCCTACACTTAAACTGAACATTGTCCCCAATGTTCCCCGAAAGTATCAAAGTTATGATAATGGAAGATAATTAAAAACGAAAGAAACCAGTACTCCTTTGATTAGCTCGGTAGGATCCGTGTAAAGTGGTGGTTAAATCCTTTCCAAGAAAAATGTATGCGTGATAAGCTCCTTCCAATCTTTTGTTTCTTCTTCTTGATAAATAAAACCTGCATATTCGAAGAAAACAAACGAAACCTTCGCGTAAAATCGGCGGTAATAATATATATAAGACTCGATTAAACTAGGATATAATGCTTGTGGAATGGATGTTTACAGATTTTCTAGAAAATTAAGACCTGAAAAATTCCAAAAAATTATAAGTAGCACAGAAAACGAGAAAAAAGTAATCTGTTGTTTTTACTCTTTTCCTGACACCGTCGGTGCGATCCTGACGCCGTCAGTTATCCTGACAAAACGGTCTGCGATTTTCTGGAAAAATTTTGGAAAATTTACATCTTTAGAATCTGGAAAAATTTCTGCAAAACATCCATTATGACTCGATACAAGCATTTGACTCGAACAAACACACATATATATCTTTTAATTAATTGCTATTCTCATGTTTACGTTTCTTTTGAAAACGTGTGTAATCCTCCCTACACTTATCCTTTATGTAAAATACCTTTATATGCAATTAAGACGAGGTTAAAAACAAAATAAAGCATTTTTACAAATTTAAACATGAGAATAAGCAATCAATAAAAGATATATGACACTAACAAGCAAACAATTAAGCATGGGTTGCCTCCCACGAAGCATTTTTCTTTATTTAAGAGTCTTGTAGCTAGACTCGTAGTCGTGCCCCTACGTACTGATATAAGTAAGCTTATCCTTAACAATGTCATAAGGATCAAACTTATCATTTAGGTTCCTAGTAGTACGTTCGGTTCGATATGCCTTTTCAAACTTCTCTCCATCGGGATCATAGATTGTTATCCTAATGTGCCACTCCCCATTACCATCACTAGGTGGTCTATTCCAATCCCACTTATGTTTAGGCTTTTCAATTTTCCACCTATTCATGACAAGGTTGACGGGCAAACTTCCTAGGAACTCGGTCATCTTCCTAAATACTAAGGCGTCCTCGAACGGGTTCACTTCCATGTCCTTAGCCATCTCCTTTTCATGGAAAGTTGCTTTACTAGCAAAGGCTTCATCTAAGTAGAAAGGTCGTTGGGGACCTATGAGGTTCTTATCTATCCAAGGTCCATATCTAGAGGGCGCTCTATCCAACCTAATCTCATGTGGGATTTCCTCTTCTTTGTAGTATGTATGCTTTTTGACATCGTAGATTGACCTAGCACTCCCCTCTCCTACCACAATCTTGGACATCTTACAATCGATGATAGCACTAGCGGTAGCTAAGAATCCTCTTCCTACTAGTAATGGGCACGTCGGGTCCTTATTCATGTCTAGCACATGAAAGTCGGCCAAAAGAGTCAACTCTCCTACGTGTACTTCCATGTCTTTAATTATCCCCACCGGATATGCAACACTACCGTCCGCTAGACCTAAGATGGTTTCTGTTGGTTCTATCTTACCTAAGTTAAGGCTTCTATGGAGGGACAACGGAACAAGATTGATGCATGATCCTAAGTCGGCTAGAGTATCAAGAGGTTTGGAAGTTCCAAGCCTACATGGAAGAGTAAATAGCCCGGGATCGTCTAACTTTTTAGGTTGATTATTTCACACAAAAGCGGACCCATGTTTTCTAAGTTTAAGTTCTAACTCATATTTTTCTTTTAAAGCATTATAATAAGGTGCATGAGCTAAGACTTCAAGAACCGGTTTTTTTTATGGAGTTCCTTGTACTCCTCCTCTAGACTAGGTTTGGGTTCTCGGTTGACGGGTTTCTCAAGAGTAGGTTCTACCAATGGTGCAGGGCCTTCGTACCTCATTTTGGATGGCTTGGAACCCTTTCTGATAGCATTTACCGAGTGAACCGTTGGGTGTGAGGGACATGGATGTGCACTCTCCCATGGTGAACAAGAACATGAAGTTGACGAAATCGAATTCACTTTTGGGTTCTTTATAGTATCACTTGGGAGTGCTCCAATTTCCCGGTCATTAAAGGCTTTTAAGAGGGCATCAAGCTTGTTTGTCATCTCGCCTTGTCTTCGCTTAAAATCGGCTTCAAGCTTAGTCAATCGAGTCTCTTGAGATGACATGAATCTAGATGAAATTGCCTCAAGATTAGTGGGGTTCCCGGTGTTTAGAGAATTGAACCTATTAGGTGGACTAGATGAGCTTTGGGGTGTGCTTGAGTTTTGGTTCCACTTAAGGTTAGGGTGATTTCTCCATGAGGGGTTGTAAGAGTTTCCTAAGTTGTTTTGTTTGGGCTTGAAAGTGTACCACTTCTCTCCCGCTCCGTTGGTACGCATGGAGGCGTAGTCCGCAAAAGCTTGTTCGGGGAGTCTTGTGCAATCACGAGTGTCATGGGGACCACTACATAACTCACAAGGAAGAGTGATTTTATTCACTTGATGTGAAGACTTAGGATTTTCGTAGGAGCTCATTAGAAATTTAACTTGATATTCAAGCTTGAGCATCCTACGGTCGGAAGATTGTGAGTCAATGGGAGGCAAGGAGATTGCCTTAACGGTTTTGGGCAACTCACGAGGGCCATTCCAACTTTCGTTTTCATAGAGAGCAAGGTCCTCTATTATACCCCATGATTCTTCCGCGGTGAGATCACTAAGTTTTCCACCGGCCACTTGGTCAATGGATCGCTTTGTGGGGAAGTTGACATGATCATAAAAGATTTGGACTTGAAGCCAAAGATCAATGCCGTGATGAAGGACTTTATGAAGTAAGTCCTTGAATCGAGTCCATGCATCCTAAAGAGATTCACCTTGATGTTGTTGGAACATCAAGATGTCATTCGTAAGTTTAGTGGTTCTCCCCGGTGGGAAGAATTGAGCAAGGAAGCGAGAGGCGAGATCATCCCAACTTGAGATGGAGCCGGCGGGAAGTCACTCAAGCCAATTACTAGCTTGGTCCCGTAGAGAGAATTGGAAGAGACGCAGGCGCGTGGTCTCCCGAGTAGTAGCATCAAGGTCGATGGAATCGACAATTTTAAGGAAATCCATTAGATGCTAATTTGGATCTTCGGAGCGAAGTCCATGGAATGCACATCCATTTTGCACCAACCGGATGGTGTCGGATCGCAGGGCCGTAGTTTGGGCTTGGTCAGGAAGCTCAATGGTGTTCCTATACCCTAGGTGGCTTGGTCTCGAGTATTCACCAACAGTAAGGGCTCTTGGCGGGTCATTTGGTGGTGGGTTGATGAATGGTGGGTGGTTATCAACTTCCATGAAGAAAAGTGATGGGATTACGAACAAAGGTCACGAAGAAGGGGGATAGACTACGAGAAGGCTAAAAATAAGAAAAAATTTACTTGATAGGAATCAAGCAAAGAAACCTAGACGAGGTGGACTACTAACTAGCTATTCTATTCCCCGGCTGCGGCGCCAAAAACTTGATAATGCTACACGCGTCGTTCGGGGTCAAAGGAACTTCCTTTTCTTCGAGCAAGTTTTATAACACCCTAGGTAGTGAACCTAATCATTGTAGTGTAGTATTAGGGTAAGCCACGTGTATTGATATCATTCTCTAGGGGAATAGGAATGCTAGTGAGAAGTTACTACGCTAAGGTTGGGGTTGAGGAAGATTATTTTTTTATCTTTTTATGTTTTTTAGAAAATGGAAACGTACGAATCTCGGGGTTTGTATTTGGGGGTTGGTATTTCTACCGATTACTCTACTTATCTAATTATCTAAACTAAGGGGTATGTATTCTATGTCTAATTATTGTGTGCTCGTATGATAGTTTAGAAATGTGTTTACTTAGGTTTTATTACTCCTTAATTATCTCCTATTGATGGTTGAATTGTCACGTCCTTATTCTTAATCGCGTTGTGTGTCTAAAGTTGTAGGGTATGCGTTTATCCCTAACTCTTTGAACTTACCAAAGGGTCTCGTCTACGAAATCTCTAGGATTTATACACTCTAACTCTAAGGCACTCTTTGGATGGTTTGGCTTACAACTACTCTAGGTGTCATAGTCTAAGGTTCACAAAGATTAATCAAGCATTAACTACACAGCGAATGACCTATCGCATTACTAGATCATTAACAATTAAGATAAGAGACAACCAATCAATATTCAATAATTAAGTTTCATATTCCCTAAGCAAACACACAAGTAAATTAGCCGGACATGGAGAACATGCAAGCATACACACAAATAATCAAAGACATAATTGAATTAATGAAGTAAAACACTTATCTTGATGTAAGATAGGGTTTGGAACCCTAAAATACTGTACAAGACAGCCTTGGTTCGGTTTAGGTTTTTACTCCAAAAGACTACACACAAATACTGACAAACTCGGATTCTATATATAAGATTACAAGTGCGACGGCGTCACCTTATGATTTGTGACGCCGTCGGGTCGCCGTCATTAGGGTTTCGTCTTGGCCATGTTAGTCTCGCGACGGCGTCACCTTGTGCTTGTGACGCCGTCCCCTTCAGCTTATGACGCCGTCTGGATTAAATCTAGGCCGTCTGAGTTGCGACGGCCTACTCTTTTAAAGCTTGACACCGTCATTTGAAAATAAGAAATTTGGCTACTGCCCCGTCACAAAATGCTCCGACGGCGTCGCAGTTTAAGCAGTGACGCCGTCACCTTGTACTTCAGCAGCTTGAGAGTCTCGATTCTTGTCTTTGGCCATTTTCTTCGTATATCCGCGCCTTTTCGTCCAAATAAGTGCCATTACAGCAATTTTCCTTCAAGAGACCTAAAAAGTGAAAAGGAACGATATTAAGTAATAACGGATACAAAAGTGATCAAATAAGGGCTTAAATGACCCCTCAAAAAGGTACATTTTAAAACCTTATCAAATATCCCTACACTTGGTATTTGCTTGTCCTCAAGCAAATATGCTTTTAGCCAATTAATTTATAAGTTAGGGGTCATGAAGCATTGGTTTAAAACAGTCCACAACACATATAAGCCCCGCAAAAGTTATTAACAAGCACGGAAATTACATACTAGCACCTCACATGGGGTGTTTGGATACTCACATCTCTCTCGGGTGTATATGAAATATAGCAAGTCGGAAATGGAAGATAAACACTCATTAACCGGTCCTAGTACATAGATTACCATAGGCTTGAGAATAGATCAAACCTCCATCGCTTTGGCATAAGCACCAAGGAAAGACAATCAAAGAGGTCTTTAAAGGGTTGTAATGTTAGGCTTACGGTAGGGAAACAAAGGGTTTGGTGGGATAGGCTATTTAGTGGTGGCAAGTCAAAAATGTCTATGTTACAAGCTTACGAAGAATGGCGTTGCTAAGCCAAGACTCGACACTCTAAACTCTAGAAAACTGAACCAAACAAACAAAAATTTAAAGGATAGATGTAGGACGGTATTTTTTTTTTTTTTTTGAACACTCTATTTTTCTTTTCTCTTTTCTATTTTTTTTAATTTTTTTTTCATACACTTTTACTCTACCATCCTCTACGGTAACATCAAAATGATAGGGATTTATAGGCACATCCCTACACTTGAGTTTTTTATTACTCTAACACTAATTTGACCCGAATTGAAAAGATCAAAACACTTGGGGTATGTTATTACGCAAATAAGGGAATCTAACGTTCCCTTCTAGTCATTTCATAAACTTTAACTTTTTCCCATGAGTCCCAATCGTCCCAAAACTGTGTACAAAGGATATGACTCGACTTAGCAACTCATGCAAGCAACTAGATAATTGAACTAAGGGTTTGGGGTGATAACAATAATGCACTAAAAGTGAGTACATACAAGGGAGGCTAAGGCGATTTGGGTGTATATTTAGGGGTGGGGTGTAAACAATGATCTTCATTGATATTCCGGAAAACCGAAAAATCAAGAGAACCGCGAAAAGGATAGGCTCTGAGGGGTTAACTAGGGGTATCGTGTACTAAAGATGAGTACAACGCAAAGGTGTGGAATTACTCAACCGATGTGGAAGAAGTAATTATATTACGGGTATTAAACAAAGGTTATCCTAATGCCTCTTATTATTTAGTTATTCTTAACTACACAAGTGTAGTCTTACTAGCGGTCTCGGGATGCATCACAAAACAAGTTATACAATATAATATACTACCGGTTCACACTATAAGAATTAAAGATGAATGCTTTAATTCCTACTAATCTTAGGGCGATCCTCACATTTTGGGTGGAATTTAAGTGGTAAATGGTTTTTATGCTAGTCATGCAACTTCCTATCCGTGAGACACTTTTGTTAAGACTAATGGCCCACTCCTACATGTCATGAAAAATTAAAAATTTGGTGCCAAAATTACCCTAACCGACATTTTCTCATGGTTTATTACACAATTACAATTGGACAAAACTAATAGTCAAGGATAAGCATAGTTTCAAAGTTCCCGTTTTATTTTCCCTCCCTACACTTAAACTGAACATTGTCCCCAATGTTCCCCGAAAGTATCAAAGTTATGATAATGGAAGGTAATTAAAAACGAAAGAAACTAGTACACCCCTGATTAGCTCGTTAGGATTCGTGTAAAGTGGTGGTTAAATCCTTTCCAAGAAAAATGTATGCGTGATAAGCTCCTTTCAATCTTTTGTTTCTTCTTCTTGATAAATAAAACCTGCATATTTGAAGAAAAAAAACGGAACCTTCGCGTAAAATCGGCGGTAATAATATATATATGACTCGAATAAACTAGGATATAATGCTTGTGGAATGGATGTTTACTGATTTTCTAGAAAATTAAGACCTGAAAAATTCTAAAAATTTATAAGTAGCACAGAAAACGAGAAAAAAATAATCTGTTGTTTTTACTCCTTCCTGACACCGTCAGGTTGTGATCCTGACGCCGTCAGGTTATCCTGACAAAAACTGGTCTGCGATTTTCTGGCAAAAATTCTAGAAAATTTACATCTTTAGAATCTGGAAAAATTTCTGCAAAACATCCATTATGACTCGATACAAGCATTTGACTCGAACAAACACACATATATATCTTTTAATTAATTGCTATTCTCATGTTTACGTTTCTTTTGAAAACGTGTGTAATCCTCCCTACACTTATCCTTTATGTAAAATACCTTTATATGCATTTTTACAAATTTAAACATGAGAATAAGCAATCAATAAAAGATATATGACACTAACAAGCAAACAATTAAGCATGGGTTGCCTCCCACGAAGCCTTTTTCTTTATTTAAGAGTCTTGTAGCTAGACTCGTAGTCGTGCCCCTACGTACCGATATAAGTAATCTTATCCTTAACAATGTCATAAGGATCAAACTTATCATTTAGGTTCCTAGTAGTACGTTCGGTTCGATATGCCTTTTCTAACTTCTCTCCATCGGGATCATAGATTGTTATCCTAATGTGCCAATCCCCATTACCATGACTAGGTGGTCTATTCCAATCCCACTTATGTTTAGGCTTTTCAATTTTCCACCTATTCATGACAAGGTTGACGGGAAAACTTCCTAGGAACTCGGTCATCTTCCTAAATACTAAGGCGTCCTTGAACGGGTTCACTTCCATGTCCCTAGCCATCTCTTTTTCATGGAAAGTTGCTTTAGTAGCAAAGGCTTCATCTAAGTAGAAAGGTCGTTGGGGACCTATGAGGTTCTTATCTATCCAAGGTCTATATCTAGAGGGCGCTCTATCCAACCTAATCTCATGTGGGATTTCCTCTTCTCTGTAGTATGTATGCTTTTTGACATCATAGACTGACCTAGCACTCCCCTCTCCTACCACTATCTTGGACATCTTACAATCGATGATAGCACTAGCGGTAGCTAAGAATCCTATTCCTACTAGTATTGGGCACGTCGGGTCCTTAATCATGTCTAGCACATGAAAGTCGGCCAAAAGAGTCAACCCTCCTACGTGTACTACCATGTCTTTAATTATCCCCACCGGATATGCAACACTACCGTCCGCTAGACCTAAGATGGTTTCCGTTGGTTCTATCTTACCTAAGTTAAGGCTTCTATGGAGGGACAACGGAACAAGATTGATGCATGATCCTAAGTTGGCTAGAGCATCGAGAGGTTTGGAAGTTCCAAGCCTACATGGAAGAGTAAATAGCCCGGGATCGTCTAACTTTTTAGGTAGATTATTTCACACAAAAGCGGACCCATATTTTCCAAGTTTAAGTTCTAACTCATATTTTTCTTTTAAAGCATTATAATAAGGTGCATGAGCTAAGACTTCAAGAACCGGTTTTTCTTGATGTAGTTCCTTGTACTCCTCCTCTAGACTAGGTTTGGGTTCTTGGTTGACGGGTTTCTCAAGAGTAGGTTCTACCAATGGTGCAGGGCCTTGGTACCTCATTTTGGATGGCTTGGAACCCTTTTTGATAGCATTTACCGAGTGAACCGTTGGGTGTGAGGGACATGGATGTGCACTCTCCCATGGTGAACAAGAACATGAAGTTGACGAAATCGAATTCACTTTTGGGTTCTTTATAGTATCACTTGGGAATGCTCCAATTTCCCGGTCATTAAAGGCTTTTAAGAGGGCATCAAGCTTGTTTGTCATCTCGCCTTGTCTTCGCTTAAAATCGGCTTCAAGCTTAGTCAATCGAGTCTCTTGAGATGACATGAATCTAGATGCAATTGCCTCAAGATTAGTGGGGTTCCCGGTGTTTAGAGAATTGAACCTATTAGGTGGACTAGATGAGCTTTGGGGTGTGCTTGAGTTTTGGTTCCACTTAAGGTTAGGGTGATTTCTCCATGAGGGGTTGTAAGAGTTTCCTAAGTTGTTTTGTTCGGGCTTGAAAGTGTACCACATCTCTCCCGCTCCGTTGGTACGCATGGAGGCGTAGTCCACAAAAGCTTGTTCGGGGAGTCTTGTGCAATCACGAGTGTCATGGGGACCACTACATAACTCACAAGGAAGAGTGATTTTATTCACTTGATGTGAAGACATAGGATTTTTGTAGGAGCTCATTAGGAATTTAACTTGATCTTCAAGCTCGAGCATCCTACGGTCGGAAGATTGTGAGTCAATGGGAGGCAAGGAGATTGCCTTAACGGTTTTGGGCAACTCACGGGGCCATTCCAACTTTCGTTTTCATAGAGAGCAAGGTCCTCTATTATACCCCATGATTCTTCCGCGGTGAGATCACTAAGTTTTCCACCGGCCGCTTGGGCAATGGATCGCTTTGTGGGGAAGTTGACATGATCATAAAAGATTTGGACTTGAAGCCAAAGATCAATGCCGTGATGAAGGACTTTATGAAGTAAGTCCTTGAATCGAATCGATGCTTCGTAAAGAGATTCACCTTGATGTTGTTGGAACATCAAGATGTCATTCGTAAGTTTAGTGGTTCTCCCCGGTGGGAAGAATTGAGCAAGGAAGCGATAGGTGAGATCATCCCAAATTGAGATGGAGCCGGTGGGAAGTCGCTCAAGCCAATTACTAGCTTGGTCCCGTAGAGAGAATTGGAAGAGACGCAGGTGCGTGGTCTCTCGAGTAGTAGCATCAAGGTCGATGGAATCGACAATTTTAAGGAAATCCCTTAGATGCTGATTTGGATCTTTGGAGCAAAATCCATGGAATGCATATCCGTTTTGCACCAACCGGATGGTGTCGGATCGCAGGGCCGTAGTTTGGGCTTGGTCGGGAAGCTCAATGGTGTTCCTATAGCCTAGGTGGCTTGGTCTCGAGTATTCACCAAGAGTACGGGCTCTTGGCGGGTCATTTGGTGGTGGGTTGATGAATGGTGGGTGGTTATCACCTTCCATTATGAAAAGTGATGGGATTACGAACAAAGGTCACGAAGAAGGGGAATAGACTACGAGAAGGCTAAAAATAATAAAAATTTTACTTGATAGGAATTAAGCAAAGAAACCTAGACGAGGTGGACTACTAACTAGCTATTCTATTCCCCGACAGCGGCGCCAAAAACTTGATAACGCTACACGCGTCGTTCGGGGTCAAAGGAACTTCCTTTTCTTCGAGCAAGTTTTATAACACCCTAGGCAGTGAACCTAATCGTTGTAGTGTAGTATTAGGGTAAGCCACGGGTATTGATATCATTCTCTAGGGGAATAGGAATGCTAGTGAGAAGTTACTACGCTAAGGTTGGGGTTGAGGAAGATTATTTTTTTATCTTTTTATGTTTTTTAGAAAATGGAAAGGTACGAATCTCGGGGTTTGGATTTGGGGGTTGGTATTTCTACCGATTACTCTACTTATCTAATTATCTAAACTAAGGTGTATGTAGTATATGTCTAATTATTGGGTGCTCGTATGATAGTTTAAAAATGTGTTTACTTAGGTTTTATTACTCCTTAATTATCTCCTATTGATGGTTGAATTGTCACGTCCTTATTCTTAATCGCGTTGTGTCTAAAGTTGTAGGGTATGCGTTTATCCCTAACTCTTTGAACTTACCAAATGGTCTCGTCTACAAAATCTCTATGATTTATACACTCTAACTCTAAGGCACTCTTTGGATGGTTTATCCTACAACTACTCTAGGTGTCATAGTCTAAGGTTCACAAAGATTAATCAAGCATTAACTATACAACGAATGACCTATCGCATTACTAGATCATTAACAATTAAGATAAGAGACAACCAATCAATATTAAATAATTAAGTTTCATATTCCCTAAGCAAACACATAAGTAAATTAGCCGGACATGGAGAACATGCAAGCATACACACAAATAATCAAAGACATAATTGAATTAATGAAGTAAAACACTTATCTTGATGTAAGATAGGGTTTGGAACCCTAAAATACTGTACAAGACAGCCTTGGTTCGGTTTAGGTTTTTACTCCAAAAGACTATACACAAATACTGAAAAATTCGGATTCTATATATAAGATTACAAGTGCGACGGCGTCACCTTATGATTTGTGATGCCGTCGGGTCTCCATCATTAGGGTTTCGTCTTGGCCACGTTAGTCTCGCGACGACGTCACCTTGTGCTTGTGACGCCGTCCCCTTCAGCTTATGACGCCGTCTGGATTAAATCTAGGCCGTCTGAGTTGCGACGGCCTACTCTTTTAAAGCTTGACACCGTCACTTGAAAATAAGAAATTTGGCTATTGTCCCGTCACAAAATGCTCCAACGGCGTCGCAGTTTAAGCAGTGACACCGTCACCTTGTACTTCACCAGCTTGAGTTTCTCGATTCTTGACTTTGGCCATTTTCTTCGTATATCCGTGCCTTTTCGTCCAAATAAGTGCCATTACAGCAATTTGCCTTCAAGAGACCTAAAAAGTGAAAAGGAACGATATTAAGTAATAACGGATACAAAAGTGTCAAATAAGGGCTTAAATGACCCCTCAAAAAGGTACATTTTAAAACCTTATCATTCACTTTGCTTAATATAATACGCCTAAATACTTCACATATTCATTTGTGTATATTGATCTTAGTGTTCATCCGCTCACCTTATCTATCTTTCTAACATATTGATGCTTGTGTTACAAAATGGTGACCTAACAAACACGTATTAATAAACAATATTGAATAAAAGGTAAATACGAAAACTAACCTTTTGATGGCAACTGAACGCAAGTGAAAGAACAAAAGAAACCAAAGAAACCCAAAGTATCTAAAGTAGATACCTCTACGAGTATCACACACAACACGTAAAACGAGCACGTTCGATAATGAGCTAGTCGAGAACGTCAAACCCAATCAACACTTGAAACACTTGAATAACTCCAACAAGAAAAACCCCAAGAACATGTCTCCTCCTCTGTCCGAGATCAATACACCCAAGAAGCTTACTTGCTTCTTTATCCGATATCGGACAAAAAGTCCGATATCCTATTGCTTTGCTGTCCAAGAAAGACCCACGACCAAGAAACAATAAAACCTTTTCTGCTACAATTCGAAGTCCAGGAACTAGCAGTAAAAAATACCAATAAACCTCTAAACACTTGAATTAAGTACTATGCAAGTTTAGAACATTAACAAACCAAACAAACCCTAATTGACTTTGAAGCTAGTCGAATGGGATTAGTAGCAGGAAGCTAGAATTGGTTTGGGATATCAGTAGGTCGTGTATTATTTCAAAATGGAAGATGGTGTGTTTGTTTTTATAGCTAAACAAACGGACCCTTTACTTGGGTCAAGACCTAGTCGACAAGTCGCAAGCCCAAGCTATCCTCCCTTGCCCGATCAGTTAGAACATCAAGGCCCAAGGCTAGTCCAACCAAACTGACCCAAGTCCATCAATAAATCTGTCCATGGGTCGTTAAAAAATTCGGGTCAAGCACATGCATGCAACGAGTAATATATTCAAGAACTAATACGTTCGTTACGTACTCTAGTGTTTATCGTGTGTGCCCCCATAGGCTCACACACATTTAGCATTTACGCATGTTTTAAACTCCAACAATCCAACAAAAAGAGCATACATGAACCCCACCTTATTAAGATTTCGGATTGACCGAGTTTGGGTTTATTTGGATAGGGTCTAAACGGGTTCGGGTCAACCCGAATATGAGTGGTATACTGAAACATTTTTTCTCATATCATAAGTTTAAAAGGAAAATGAACTTGGATTTTCGTCACATAAACGACAAAGACACATCCGAAGACTACGCATGCAATCTCACCAAAACAACATAGAAATGCATTAAGGGTGTGATGAATCAAAAACTACATATAAATCATCCAATACAAGTTAAAAATCTTCTTGTTTTATTATTTCATAATCTTATTTATATACCGCTTTAGAGTTAGTTCACAAAACCAAAACTCTTTTCCTTCCTCAAACTTTTATATACTCACAGCCTAATATATCTACACACGCTCATAATTGAAATTATAAATTGCACAAGTGCTTGTTCGATCATCCATGTGGGATAATATCACAAAACCTGAACTTATATCATTCTTTAACCTTTTGTTTCAAATTAATCAGACACCTCATCTCACCACAATGTGATTTGCTCCGCTTTAGTTTCGTCATCATCCTCCACCGAGTCAACTCAACCCAAACACACACTTCTCATGTTCATCTCAAACTCTCAACCCTTCCACACTCCCTTATCCACTACACACCTTACACTCATTATATTGTTATCTCACATAGATTAAATATATTTTATGAAACTAGTTATAATACTCGTGCACGCACGATGCTTAGACATAAATATTTGATAAAGTTTTAATTTTTCAGTAATTATGTTGAAAGTGTTTTAATTTTGCACAATGAAGTCTAATGATTAAATTTGGTGGCCATTGTTTCATTAGTCGTGGAGGTGGGTTTTTCTTCTTTGGAGCTGACATGTATGATATTTCTTAGAGAAGTAGCTGTGAGAAAAGTAGTTTCCGATTTTTTTTGAGAAAAATGAAAGATGGGTTTGCGTTACCATTGTCTATCGTTTTTGGTGAAAAAACTAGTTCGGAACTGCCACCTTGTTTTATTAAAGTACCCACGAAACTCAAACTTTAGATATTACTGTCGAAACAAAAGTATATCGAGGAGTTTGGGAATGTCTCAAAATATGGAAGGAGTTTTAAGACTGATTTAAAAAAGTTGTGTGCTATTTGTTAACGAATTTGTTATTGTCTATGTTGTAAACCTCTTGATTGATTTCTTGGTTTTGGGAAGGGTTAAATTGGAATTGTTTCATAAGTGCACAATGAAGGTCTAATGAAATTTCTTTTGATCACTGTTTCATTATTTGTGGACTCCCATAATTATAGTCTACTGTTAACTTTTGAAGTCTTTAGTTTTCAAATTTAACCTTAAATATCTTTATTTGTGTTATATATTAGTTGATGCAAATATATATGAATGGGTTGAGTTTTATATATATTTTTCATTGATATAATTTCTATCAAGTATTATATAAGCTAAATAAAAATATATAAGGTATAATTTGCAATATGAAGCCTTAAAAAGTCAACAGTGGTCTATAATTATGAGACGGAAGGAGTATCTTAGATTACTTTCTCCGTCTCATATTAAATGTTCAGGTTTGACTTTTCAAGTCTTTCTTTTACAATTTTTACCTTAAATATTTTTGTGTTGTTTATATTATATAAAAATAATACGTTGTGAAAATACATTTAAAACTCGATCTATTCATATATTTTGCATCAAATATTATATAACACAATCAAAAATATTTATGATCAAAGTTAAGAAAGAAAGACTTAGAAAATTGAAAATGGACATTTAATATGAGACGGGGGGAGTAATATTTAGGGTTAAAATCACACTTTTTGGCCACTGATAATTAGGTGAAGGAATGGAATCACCGGAACATAACTCAAGTCAAAACATACTTTGTTCAATTTATCTTCAGATCGCCGATCAAATAACACCTTTTAAGCTTTAGGTTTTGATCGCTGGGGTAAAAGAGAAAAAGGAGAAGGTGGATTTTTTTGTGAAAATGATATGGTTTGCGTTTAGTTGAGGAAAACACCCTTGTTTTTCACAAAATGTTTTGTGGAAAACAAGGAAAGCAGATCGCGTTCAAATCAACGTTTTCCGACAAAATGTTTTGCAAAACACAAATCCCTTATTTCCTAACTTAACAAGGAAAATTACAAAACAAATTTTAGTTGTTTTCCTTGTTTTCCTTTGTAACCCTCAACCCTCCCTCTCTTCTTCAAAACGAAACATCAACTAAACGCGTTTTCTATATTTTCAAGTGTTTTTTGGAGATTAATTCTCTTTCCAAATTTTTACAAAACTAGAAATAGAAAAATAAGAGAATTTGTTCTCTTATGGGTGCGTTTAGTTGGAGAACAAATTCTCTTATTTTTCTATTTCTAGTTTTGTAAAAATTTGGAAGGAGAATTAATCTCCAAAAAACACTTGAAAATATAGAAAACGCGTTTAGTTGATGTTTCTATTTTCTGTTTTGAAGAAAGAGAGGAGGGTTAAGGTACAAAGGAAAACAAGGAAAACACTAAAATTTGTTTTGTAATTTTCCTTGTTAAGTTAGGAAATAAGAGATTTGTGTTTTGCAAAACATTTTGTCGGAAAACGTTGATTTGAACGCGATCTCTGTTTTCCTTGTTTTCCACAAAACATTTTGTGGAAAAAGGGTGTTTTCCTCAACTAAACGCAACCATATCATTTTCACAAAAAAATCCACCTTCTCCTTTTTCTCTTTTACCCCAGCGATCAAAACCTAAAGCTTAAGGTTTTATTGATCGGCGATCTGAAGATAAATTGAACAAAGTATGTTTTGACTTGAGTTATGTTCCGGTGATTCCATTCCTTCACCTAATTATCAGTGGCCAAAAAGTGTGATTTTAACCCTAAATATTACTCCCCCCGTCTCATATTAAATGTCCATTTTCAATTTTCTAAGTCTTTCTTTCTTAACTTTGATCATAAATATTTTTGATTGTGTTATATAATATTTGATGCAAAATATATGAATAGATTGAGTTTTAAATGTATTTTCACTACGCATTATTTTTATATAATACTATATAACACAAACAAAAATATTTAAGGTAAAAATTGTAAAAGAAAGACTTGAAAAGTCAAACCTGAACATTTAATATAAGATGGAGGAAGTAATCTAAGATACTCCTTCCGTCTCATAATTATAGACCACTGTTGACTTTTTAAGGCTTCATATATTTTTATTTAGGTTATATAATACTTGATAGAAATTATATCAATGAAAAATATATATAAAACTCAACCCATTCATATATATTTGCATCAACTAATATATAACACAAATAAAGATATTTAAGGTTAAATTTGAAAACTAAATACTTCAAAAGTTAACAGTAGACGATAATTATGGGAGTCCACAACTAATGAAACAGTGATCAAAAGAAATTTCATTAGACCTTCATTGTGCACTTATGAAACAATTCCAATTTAACCCTTCCCAAAACCAAGAAATCAATCAAGAGGTTTACAACATAGACAATAACAAACAACGTTAACAAATAGCACACAACTTTTTTAAAATCAGTCTTTAAAACTCCTTCCATATTTTGAGACATTCCCAAACTCCTCGATATACTTTTGTTTCGACAGTAATATCTAAAGTTTGAGTTTCGTGGGTACTTTAATAAAACAGGTGGCAGTTCGAACTAGTTTTTCACCAAAAACGATAGACAATGGTAACGCAAACCCATCTATCATTTTTCTCAAAAAAAATCGGAAACTACTTTTCTCACAGCTACTTCTCTAAGAAATATCATACATGTCAGCTCCAAAGAAGAAAAACCCACCTCCACGACTAATGAAACAATGGCCACCAAATTTAATCATTAGACCTTCATTGTGCAAATATTAAAACACTTTCAACATAATTACTGAAAAATTAAAACTTTATCAAATATTTATGTCTAAGCATCGTGCGTGCACGAGTATTATAACTAGTTTCATAAAATATATTTAATCTATGTGAGATAACAATATAATGAGTGTAAGGTGTGTATTGGATAAGGGAGTGTGGAAGGGTTGAGAGTTTGAGATCAACATGAGAAGTGTGTGTTTGGGTTGAGTTGACTAGGTGGAGGATGATGAGGAAAGTAAAGCGGAGCAAATCACATTGTGGTGAGATGAGGTGTCTGATTAATTTGAAACAAAAGGTTAAAGAATGATATAAGTTCAGGTTTTGTGATATTATCCCACATGGATGATCGAACAAGCACTTGTGCAATTTATAATTTCAATTATGAGCGTGTGTAGATATATTAGGCTGTGAGTATATAAAAGTTTGAGGAAGGAAAAGAGTTTTGGTTTTGTGAACTAACTCTAAAGCGGTATATAAATAAGATAATGAAAGAATAAAACAAGAAGATTTTTAACTTGTATTGGATGATTTATATGTAGTTTTTGATTCATCACACCCCTTAATGCTTCTATGTTGTTTTGGTGAGATTGCATGCGTAGTCTTCGGATGTGTCTTTGTCGTTTATGTGACGAAAATCCAAGTTCATTTTCCTTTTTAAACTTATGATATGAAAAAATGTTTCAGTATACCACTCATATTCGGGTTGACAATACGAACCCGTTTAGACCCGATCCAAATAAACCCAAACTCGGTCAATCCGAATCTTAATAGGTGGGGTTCATGTATGCTCTTTTGTTGGATTGGAGTTTAAAACATGCGTAAATGCTAAAAGTGTGTGAGCCTATGGGGGCACACACGATAAACACTAGAGTACATAAAGAATGTATTAGTTCTTGAATATATTACTCGTTGCATGCATGTGCTTGACCCGAATTTTTTAACGACCCATGGACAGAGTTATTGATGGACTTGGGTCAGTTTGGTTGGACTATCCTGGCCTTGATGTTCTAACTGATCGGGCAAGGGAGGATAGCTTGGGCTTGCGACTTGTCGACTAGGTCTTGACCCAAGTAAAGGGTCCGCTTTTTAGCTAAAAAAACAACA